>CM046008.1:21823254-22423254 GCA_025175895.1 Wurfbainia villosa | reverse complement strand
CAAATTTGGATCAACGAGACCCTCATCGTTTCTTGCTGCTTTCCGACTCTTGCATTGAACGTGAGGTTCAAAGTAATATGATGCAAAAGTTGTAACTTCCTCCACAATATAAGCATTAACAATAGAAGCTTCAACATGAGCCTTATTTTTCACTTTTTTTTTTCAAGTGATAGAGGAATCTAAGAGTAATACAATAAAATTTATTATCAAATAAATTAGACTAGATTTGACCAAATGAAATAACAACGAGCAAAAAGTCAAAAAAAAATCACCTTTCAAACGGATACATCCATCGAAATTGAACAGGACCTCCAACTTTAGCCTCATATGACAAGTGAACCAAAATATGTTCCATTGAATCAAAAAATACCGGTGGAAATATCCTTTCTAAGTTACACATAATAATCGGAATGTCTCTCTCTAATTTCTCCATGTGTTAATGACTCAGTACTGTCGAGCAAATATCATGAAAGAAAATGCTTAATTCTGTAATTGCACCCCAGACAAAATTTGGTAACAATTCCTTCAAAGCAATAGGAATTAATCTTTCCATGAATATATGACAGTCATGACTTTTAAAACCCATAAATTTGCATTCCTTCAAATCAACGCATCTACCAAGATTTGAGACATAACCATCAGGAAATTTCAATGATTTCAACCATTCACAAACAATCCGTTTTTGATCCTTATTCAATGTATAAACTGCTTTTGGTTTTGGTCCCCTACTATTTGCATCAACATCAAGGGTAGGTCGTTTACATATGAGACGCAAATCTTTTCTTGCATTCAGATTGTCTTTTATTTTTCCAGTTATATCCATCACCGTATTTATCAAATTTTCAAAAACATTCTTCTCAATATGCATTAAATCAAGATTGTGACGAATCAAATTATTCTACCAATACGGTAAATCCCAAAAGATACTCCGTTTTGTTCATTTATGCGTAATTCCATAGTCATATGTTGTGACATTGGGGTCTTCAATAACAGATGGAAAGTTAAACACTCTTTGTCATAGAATTTGACCCATGAATCTCATTGGTGGAGGTGTTCTTTCAATTCTATTATTAGTAAATTCTTCTTTATTTCTTCTGAATTTATGATTTGCTGGTAAAAATTGTCTATGACAATCAAAATAACTCGGTTTCTTTCCGTGTTTCAATCGGAATGACTTTGATCTCTCCATACATATTGGACATCCTAAAATCCCCGCAGTACTCCAGCCCGATAACATCCCATAAGCAGGAAAATCATTTATAGTCCAAAGAAGTGCAGCTCTCATTGTGAACAACTGATTAGTATCGACATCATATGTGGAAACACCCACGTCTCATAGTTTGATCAACTCGGCAATCAACGGTTGCATGTAAACATCTATTAACTTCTTCGGATTATGAGGGCCAGACACAATCAATGTTAAAAACATATAAGGTGTTTTCATACACATACCAGGAGAAAGATTGTACGGAGTTACAATAATTGGCTAGCAAGAATACGTTCTTCCTGATTTACCAAACGGAGCAAATCCATCAGCACATAGACCCAACCTGATGTTTCGGATTTCATTTGCAAACTCAGGATATATTTGATCAAGATTTTTTCACGCCTCTGCATCAAATGGATGACACATTAGCCCATTCTCTGTTTCATGATTTTCATGCCAAGTCATGTGTTCAGCAGTCACCTTTGAAGCATAAAGCCTTTGCAATCTAGGAGTTAAAGGCAAATAGAACATTTGTCTGAATGATTTTAATCGCTTATTATGATTTGATCTCGTGGTACTCTTGTACCTGTATTGACTATAGATTTTGCAAGTCTCTAAATATGCATTATCTCCCCAATATAGCATGCAACCATTTCTGCAAACATCAATTCTTTGCACCGGAAGACCCAAATCTTTCACAAGTTTTTTCATACTGTAAAAATCATTCGGCATTATGTGATCACACGACAATACTTCTCCAATAACTTGAACAAAATCATTAAAACATTCTTCTGATACATTATACTCAGCTTTAACATTCAACAATCTTGCGATGAGAGATAATTTTGTGTGACTGTCACAACCGGACCACACGGGTTCATCTGCAGCTCTCAATACTTCTTGAAATTTTATATATGGCTCATTGTGCACATTTTCATTACCACCAGTAATTTCTACCTCCTCCAACGGTGTTGAATAATTATTATACATGTGTTCAAATGCTTGAGGATAACTAGCACTTGTCGCATTTGGTTCACTATTCAAATTATGACCAACTGCATCAACTATCATCCTCTGGTACAGATTGAATTGATCATAATATACTTGCTCTCCACTAACTGTCCTTTGTATGTTTCATCCAACCTCTTCATCGGATATAAACAGTTCACCATGACAAGTCCAATTATAATAATTTAGCGTAAAACAAAATCTACAAAGATGTTCTCGAACTTTATCACATTGAAAAAATTTACCATTATGACATTTTTTGCACGGACACCTTAACTTATTCCCATCCATAAACTCAACATTATTAGTAACAAATCTCAAAAATTGTTCCAACCCAATTATAAATTCATCGGTTAAACCATGACGTTCTGATAAATTCTTTTTATACATCCAACTTCGTTCTCTCTCCATCGATCCTATATTCGAAATTATATCAACAACGATTAATTTTCATTTCTTCTAAATTAACTTCATCCATATATATATTGTCACACCCCGAGAGCATACCGAGCCGAAAATCAAACGGACAGCACCTCCCCTGTACGTGACAACATTTCGGGTTAATACAAGGCTCGTAGGCCCACAATAACAACAATATATATGTATGAAAACAAAAACTACACAAGACACAGCGGAAACATACAACAACAATAGGATATCAATCCCACACATGCATACCGGTATGACTAACACAACACAACAACATAGAACCTCGACAAAATCTGAGTATACAATATGTACATCAAGAAAACTCCAAATACAATACACGGCGGACGCAAAGCCCAAATACACACGGGAGCCTCGGAGGTGAGATGAGACGATGTCAGCCGGCGATGCTCCAATGTCATCACGAAGTCTTCTACCTGTTACCTGGGCGACAGAAAACCCAGGGTCCACGGGGGGTGGTGAGTAAAACTCAGCAGGTAATAGAAAACATGTATATATATGTAATATCACATGTATTTCAATGACATACTCTAGAAGTACAACAGGTATATCAACATAGTATATAAATACAAGCATATACCGTCTAACTAAATGAACAACATAAAAATGCAGACATACCTGAAGTCTGCCACGCTACTCTGATCCAACTTGAACATATATCCAACATATATATATATATAACAGGAAGAGTAGATCAACTCAAAATATACTCTAGCTACAGGTCAAGGTATCTAATGGTATGTCCAACACATACCAATATCCGACACAATCGTATAACAAATGCAAGAGACATGCATGAATATGATGTACACCCAAATGCAGCAAACATAGTACAATCAAATGCAACATCACAATAAGCATATATA
Source organism: Wurfbainia villosa (assembly GCA_025175895.1). NCBI lineage: Eukaryota > Viridiplantae > Streptophyta > Magnoliopsida > Zingiberales > Zingiberaceae > Wurfbainia > Wurfbainia villosa. Next base: position 22,419,726 of record CM046008.1, on the reverse strand, counting down.
TATAGACTGTATCTATATATATATTAATCTCAACCATCCATATATATATATATACATACATATATGTATCTATATATGGTAATATGCAAAGTGCCATCAGATACGGCAATGCGGCATGCATGGTCATGTCGGCTCACCCTAAAGCTACCACGACCCCAGTGTGGCCTCGGTGGCTCGAGCATGACAATTGTCCCAACTCAACACCAACCACTACTCTCGAGTGGCCGAGTGGGCAGTATGATCGAGTAGCATATAAGCGTAAAGAGCAAGCTACACGATGGGGGTCCCTGCTGTTGGTCACTCCGACAGTCACTACCCATGAGTGGTCGAGTACCACACACGCAGGACTACGACACACAAATCCAACTACCACCGTCTATAGTGGTAGAGTGCGGCACCACAATGCTCTGCCCTCACACGGGTGACTCCTCCTATGAGTAACCGTGGAGGCAGGATGACTGGCGACCCTCTCAACCACAAGGGAGACCTCGTCGCCAGCGTGCATGTAAATGCATGAATGCAATGTCTCACATACAGACATCCACCATAGACTCTCTATCCTGTACAGAGTCATACCAATCTACTCGACGCACTCTCTATCCTGTAGAGAGTCATACTCAACTGATCATAATACTCTCTATCCTGTAGAGAGTCGTACTCAACTGATCATAATACTCTCTATCCTGTAGAGAGTCATACCAATCTACTCGACGCACTCTCTCGTACTCATCTGATTATAACAAGCTAGGACCACCGGTCCGTAGCGATACCCTAAGTATCATTCCTCTGACCATTTACACAATACATGTTCGGTGGTAACATACAACCTAAGGGTACTAAAACTAACCCTAGGTTAAAGACAATATCTACCTACGGATGACCTTTTTCCCAATGTACAATCAGGTTGTCATCCGGACTTTACCATTTGCAGTTAACTTAAACAAATTCTAAGTTACTTGCATCACCTATATGTATAACTCCTAATCATGATAAAATAAACATGATATCAGCAATAGAGTTAATAGCCAACGGTAAAGGATCAAGCATCAGGTAATATGAACACCTAACATGCTTATATCAATGACTAAATCTGAATGAAATACAACTACCCGGACCAGGTAGGAAATTACTCACCTGTTATGAAGACTATGTTGATGGTCTTCACGTCCATGAATCCATCTTGAATCAAGGTCCTGAAATTAATATCCTGTAATAGAATCAAATCGATTCATTAACCCCTTGATTAGCTCATTAATCCATTTGCAATGGATTATGATCTATCAACACTAATAAGGCACATATATTAATCCCTATACTACATCCCCAAATAGGACAAACTCTTCCAAAACTATTAATCATCAAATCAACACTAGTTCATCTGTAAAATATTATATATCCATAATAAATCCATATTTAAGCTTACCTAACATTGCTTCATGGCTAATTCGGGAGAACAAATCCATTGTCCAAATCATCCAACTTCTTGATACAACAGACAATCTGATCTGCACATCTAGTATCAACGATCCACATAAATACATCAATCGGATTTCTATCAAATATAGACTCCTTCCAGTAACGGTAAATCAGTAAACAATGACCAACAACTATAACCATCTATCACAATGGATACAAACCGAAACTTACCCAGCCCGGCTTCAATTCCAAAGCTTTTGATCAGCGATCTTACTCACATTAGATCTAAATCCAATCAGTCTAACTGCAAGAAAATCCCATCAGATTAACTAACCTATCAATCAAGCCAATTAATCGTATGGTTTGTATCAGATTCAATTAAACAAAATTTCACTCCTCATTACCTCCATTTTCTGCCCAAGGATGTAGCGATGAAGTACCAGATTCACATTTCCACCGATCACAACTCTACACCCACGGCATAAACAGAGCAACAAAAACCAGGAATAACAACGAAGATCAAACAGCCAACATTACCCTTGGAAGACTGCCTTGTCCTTGGCGGCGATCCGAATCGTCCACAACGTCGAGAAGAACCACAAGCATTGGAAGTTCTCTGCGACCGGATCAATCTGCCATGGCGGTGATGCCGGCTACTGTTGCTTGGTTCGATGGAGGTCGACAGCGACCGTGAGCACTGAGAGGGGCTGGAGGTACTGGCTGCAGGTGGGTCGACGATCGAAAAGGGCAGATCGGCCATCCGACGAGGCAGGTGGCGATGGGGCGGCTATGGATCCATCTCGCGGTGGAGCGAAGGTTGTGACAATGAGGAATGAAGGGAAACCCAAGAAAAATAGCTCGCCGATGGGGTTGATGGTCAGAAGGGTAGATTGGCCAGTCGACGAGGCAGGCGGCGCAAAATCAAGGGAGAAGGCGGCAGCGAGCACGCCCTCGAAGGAAGGAGACACGGGCTCTGATCGCCTTGGAGACGAAGAGGAGAGGGCACGGTGATAGTAGAGGAAAAGGTCACGAGGGAGCTGGAAATGGGTTGTAGAGATCAAGGAGGGGTCAACAACGGCGGCGCTCCTCCACGGCGACAGAATCGCCGATCTGTTCGAACGAAAGAAGAAAAAAAACAAAAATCCCGACGAACGCCACAGAATCGATCGGCGGGATTTTTGGTGATGAGAAAAAAAGAAAAGGCGAAAGTGCGCGATCCACCGGCTACTCGGTGATACCCGGTTATGGCGTGGCGGTGGGACGGAGATATGGCGACGGTAGGGTTGCGGTGGCGAAACGAGGAACCGAGAGGGAGGGCTCGCTGCGTGAGAAAACAGAAGGGAGAGGGATCGGGTAATACGGAACAGCCGATCGGGAGAGGAGTCGTGCGGTGAGGAAAAGAAACGGAAGAAATGCTCCCATTAAACGAACAGGTTCGAGCATTAAAAACCGACCCAAATGATTTAGCTAGCTCAAGTCTAGCCCAATCATCTATTCAAGCTTTAATCTCCCTCCCAACCTATCATATGAACTCCAAATAATTTCAGAAAATTCCTAAAAATCCTTTAAAATTCCATATGATAATTTCTTAATTTAACACGGTATATTTTATTATTATTATTATTATTATTATTATTATTTTCGATATCTTACATTCTCCCCCACTTATAAAAATTTGGTCCCCAAATTTCGTACTAACATGCAAAAATTTACTTCAAGCAAGTTTCCGAAGGGACCACCTACTTCCCTCAAGTGACCAGATAAGACTATCGAGCTCGGATAGTATCTTCCAGCTCCCATATAGCCTTCTCATCAATATGATGCTGTCATCCAACCTTTATGAGTCTTCCGTTCCAGTTACGTATTGCTAGAGTCAAATCCGGTTGCATGAAATTTAAAATCCCCAGCGTCCCATAATAGAGATTTAATCTCAACCGTCGGTTCCCTGAGGATGCCTAGGATAAGCAACATCCTTTCTGCGATCAGGAGTCTACCAGGTCATCTCTGAGGATCTAAGCGGCATCGATAAGCTACACCTCCATAATCCACGACACAAGATCTGAATAGATCCTCTAACGTCTAAAAGATACACTCAGACTGTTCATCTGTCTACGGATGAAACATTGCACTAAGACGAAGCTCTGTGCCCATAGTATGGAGCAGACTCTGCCAAAATCGCGAGGTAAATCGCGAATCTCTATCCGTTATGGTACTTAAAGGTACCCCACGCAATTTGATAATCTTTCGGTACTACAACTCTACCGAATGATCCAACAAGTACGACCCACGAATAGAAAGGAAATGAGCTGATTTGGTCAGTCGATCCACACTCTCCCAAATCGCATCATGTCCTTTACGGGTCCTAGGAAATCCCGTAACGCAATCAATAGTGATATGCTCCACTTTCATTCCGAACTTGGAATTTCCTGGAGCAATCTAGCGGGTTTCTGATGTTCAACCTTCACCTGCTGGTATAGTATATATCCAGCAACAAAGTCTGCGGTATCTCTCTTCATACCATTCCACCAGTAAGCATTTCAACTCTCGGTACATCTGAGTACCTCAAAGGTATATAGCCCATCTCGAATGATGTGCTTTCTGTAGCAACTCTTTCTTAAATACCGCAACTCCAGAACCCACTATCCTTATCAGAGACGGGTGAAATTATCTTCTCAAAAGAGAAGTCCATCTATCGTCCAAAAATTCCACTCCACCACGCATTCTGTAAGTGCATGGGAGGCTATAGCGATCAACTATCGCAAATTACAACTATTCGCGTTCCAGCAACTCCATTGTAGCTACCTAGTAGCTTGTTAAATTCAATGAGCACTTCTGCTCCATACATCCACAAATCCAGAAAATAACTACCAAAGTCCCATCATGTATATGACAGACTATCTCGTAGTTTCTTAACTGACGTAGGCATAAGATATGTCTCATTCAATTGCATCAGAATCGTTCCGATCCCTGAAACAATGCATCTGCGTACATCATCCTTTTATCTACTCCGGAAGGATTAACTAATATTCGTGTAAAAGTTAACCGCCGTCTAGGTCTTGTAACTAGTTTCACCAGCTTCTGACTAAATGATTTCCATCATCACCTTTGTCAAATAAGTCTGTGGTATAGTAATGCTAAGACATTCTATCCACATCTATAGTACTAACCCAAACATACAAGGAAAACCACCATCTACGGTGGTCGAGTGCGCAACTCCAACTACCACTATCAACAGTGGCCAGATTACGCAACTCCAACAACCACAAACTGATCCAATCGTGTCCAGGATACACGATTCTCAAATGCAGTGGCGACTAAATCGTTAATTAGTCTAGCAACTTAATCAAAATTCATACAATTCATACCAAGTATGAAATTATCGTCTCCACACACCTGCATCCTGCTTACTCTAAGTTGATGATATATCAATCATCACAACTGTAGGGAATTCTTTATGCCAAATGGCATATGCGCAACGGAAAAATTAGGATCCCTTCCAAGTGATCCATGCGAAAGCAAACTCGTATAAAATAAATTTCTCTAAACCAAGCCTATCTTATAGGAGAGGATTACCTTTGTTGTGTGCCCTTGTTAATCCCGCTTCTTCCTTTTGTTTGTTGGATCTTTAGCACGTTCAAGTGTCCGTGCCTCTATATGTATCCACACGAGCAAGCTCTTGTCTCACAAAAGAAAACTAGAGGAGCTCTCCTTTACTTCTTGCTAGAGAAGTCCCTAAAGGAGAGGAAGCTAGGGAAAAAGAGAAGGGAAGAAGAAGACTACTCTTCTTGCTACACTCACAAAAGCCACACAACAATAAGCTCTCAAGCTCTCTCCAAGCCTCAAGCTCCCAACAACCACACCAACAATTGCTTTGGCCGGCCACTCCATGGGGTCTTTTATAGGGTTGGAAAAACCCTTTCACCTCCACACATTCAATGCAATCCATTGCATTGGGACATTTGTTTGGCCGGCCACTTAAGGAGACAAAACCATTTTGTTTCCTTCCACCTTATCTAGCTTAGGTGGATGCTTAGGTGGCATGCTTATGTGGCATGCTTATGTGGCATTCTTATGTGGCATTCATGCATGTTGAATTAATCTTATTAATTCAATTAAGCTTATGTTATCATATTGAATTAATCTTATTAATTCAATTAAGCTTATGTTATCATATTGAATTAATCTTATTAAATCAATGAGGTAACATATTGAATTAATCTCATTAAATCAATTAGCTAAAATTCTCATTAAGCTTAAAGTCCAAAAACCATTTTGTACTTAAGCTTATTCCCAAATTATTCTAGTCAAACTAGAATACTCTAATTCCTCTAATCATCATGCTCTTTGTGTGTGACCCTATAGGCTCTCATAACGTTGGCAGTGGACCTAAACTCTTTTAGATACACAAGCAATGAGCGGCATCTAGCAATACATCTGTTAGTGAAAGCCCTAGAGCCAATCATATGATGATTGTTGTATGGACTTTATTGTATCATATTCCTATTTATTAAGGCATGGTTATTATATTTACTTGTATTGGTGCCAAATAACTAAATATAATAATGTCCTTGAGTAGTAGGTTCTTATCTATATCAATCGATTGGTTGAATCGATAATGAGATGATATAGAGAACACTACTCTTAATCATTCCTAGTCAGTATTAACATTCAGTGGACAATGTTAATGCGTAGAGACTAACATGTAGGTCAACAAGATGACTTGATCTCACAAGTCATGGATATGAGATATCAAGTTGACACATGGGTATGCATTGGAGAATGTATCTTGAATGACGCCATGAGAAAGTATCATGGATCGTTATATGAGTGTCATATACTTTCTCATGTGGCTATTAGTATGACTATTAGTCCTTAGACCCAAGTCACCTATGGTTTCCTACATAATGAATTGCATACTTTGGTTTCACAAACGTCCACCCGTAAATGGGTGGACTATAAAGGCGACATCGGGTATGTAACAAATTATGCGGAGGGATGTGAGTGATGTAGATGGGATCTATCCTCCTATATGACGGGTGACATCGATATTCTTGATAGAGTGAGACCACGGCGTATGGTTATGCCCAAATGAGTCAATATGAGATATTGAGCTCATTTGATTAGAGTGAGTCTACTTGAGTTCAAGATTTAGATTGTACCGAGGATGACACGGTCTATGCCTCGATTGGTCAATCTAGATGTCAAGGATAGAGGGACATTGTCACATATTGTGAGAGTCACAATTAGTAGTCACAAAGGTGATGTTGAGCTCAACATTCTTGTAACTTGGGTAGCAATGATGTGTTGCTAGATACCGCCATTGCTTATGTTCCTAAATCGTTTAGGACATTGCCAACGCTACAAGAACCTATAGGGTCACACACATAAGAGCAATTAGATGGAGATTAGGTTCATATGATGAACCATGAGGATTAGGTTCATGGGATGAACCAAATTGGATTAAGAGTAATCCAAATTAGACTAATTGAGTTAGACTCAAGTTGATTCAAGTGTTGAATGAGTCTAATTCAGATTTGATTCATCAAATCAATTTAAATTAATGAATAAAGATTCATTAAATTAAATTGACTTGAGTCAAGTGGTTAGATTTGATCAACCATGGGAGATTAGAGGTCAAGTTTGACTTGACTTGAGAGGGAAGATGAAAGGTCAAGTTTGACTTGACCAAATGCCATGTCATGATGATAACTAGGCATGGCCGGCCAATGATGATGCTCCACATCATCATTGACTTTGTCAATTGATGCCACATCATGAGGGAGATCAAGGGTCATGGGAGTTACATGCATGCATGTAACCCCCCTCCATGAAGTGGCCGGCCACTCCATTAGATGGAGTATTGATTTTTGGTGGCTAATTGACTTCATCTTCAACCTTGGAACTTTTCCTCTCAAGCTCTCTCCCTCTCCTTCCTCATCTTGCCGAGACACCCTAGGAGTGCTAGCACACTCAAGTGTGTTTTTCTTCCACCTATTGCTTGTGTGGATACCATAGAGGAGTGTGCACTTGACACTCTCGAGTTCCGGCGAACTTTTGGACGAGCGGATTTGAAGGGCATCGCATCGAGGGTAACGCTCTTATCTCTTAGATCTAAGGTAGATCTAGGGTTTTTATACAAGCACATACATGTTTTGTTTTAATACTTCTAGCATGCACGGATCCGTGGTCGGGCTTCCGAGGTTTCTAACGAAAAAGTGGTTTTGCGGCTCTAAAACCCAACAAAGGGTATCAGAGCCACGCATGAAGCATGTATGTGTTTCGTTTTTTGTTGTTTTTATATTAGATATAAAAATTACAGATTTATATGTTTCTGTAAATTTTCTTATTTTATAGAATTTTGGGTATTTTTCTCAGAGTCAAGCAACGAGTGTTGGGACACTCGTAGGTTTAAACTTCAATCGAGAAAACTCTCCAATCGGCGAGTTCTCGCTTTAGGTTTTGGGACAGCGACTTAAGTCGCTGTAAGATCATTGTAGGGACACTCGCAAGTTTATTTTATAGTAGGGCGCTGCCCCTATCCCTAAAGGGGTCATGTCCCGCGATCGCGCTTGAAACCGCTTAGCGGACCGTTACGGAGAGTTGACTCATAAATTGAAATAAATTAGGAAAAATTATAGAAATTTCTGTAAAATACATAATTTAGAATTATGTATAATTCTGTGATTGTCATGGCCCAATAACCCAATTGGATTGGATTAAGTGTGTTGTAATTCATAATACGGCTGCGTGCTTTGTGGTTGTGCGTGTTGTAAAATGTTTGCGACTGCGCGTCGCACCTATTCTTTAATATTCTAGTTGTAATTAGTTTTAGACTCGAATGTAACTCGAGTTTCATATTTGTAATGTACAAAATGGTGGAAAGTCCACTTGAAGACGAGATTACGAGAAGGTGACGAATGACACATGGCGGTCAAAGGAAGCGCTTGGAGAAGCCGCTAGCCTTAGGTTGACCGTCCGATCTTCTCATTGGCTTGAGAAGATCGTAGTAGGGCCATGACTATATCACATTTAATGATATATATATATATATATATATGTATATTTAATTGATTTTGCTTGTATGTATGTGATGCATGCTAGTAGAAACATGTTTGTATGTATATGATGCATGCTAGGTTAATTTTCTTGTATGTATATGATGCATGCTAGAATAATTAATGTATGTATATGATGCATGCTAATATAGGATAATAAAGGCCTAAATGCGTATAAGATACACATTACGATTAGATTAGATCATAATCGAATCAACTCGAAAATGCCTCAGAGCCTTGATACCCATCACTACCTCGATCATTTGTTGTTGTTGAATCGCCAAAGCAGAGCAACACATTATCTTGGTAGGGTGCGGAGGGACAATCTTGGTCCCGCCTATCACGACTCGGGTTAGAGTAAGCTCAATTAGATTGAGCAAAACTAGTTAACTCAATTGGATCGAGTAGAACTATAGGCATATTCCAATCGTTGGAAAGATAGGTTAAGATCGCATTTACACTAAATCTTGGGCGATTTAGCCAAAGCTAACTCAAGGTCTTTTGTAAATGTGGGTCTTAATCCTATAAACAAGAGTTGCATAGAGATGTAATCGGTAATGTGTTACCCACCGATCGTACTAAGTCTTGGGCGATTTAGCCAAAGCTAACTCAAGGCTTAGTATGATGTGGATCTTGTCCCACAAGAATTATAGCTAGTTTGTATGAATCTAGTAATGTGGTTTGACCACATCCATAACTCGATTCTACAAAATTCCTATAATTCAGTGGGAGCATCATTTGATTAAAGGCCTAATTAAATGATAAAAGGAATATGATATTAATCCTCTGCATTGTATGTTGTAGATTACTATGTCAACAAACACGAACACTCTCTCTGCGATCCGTCCTTGAGAAGGACAAGCTCAATGGAGCAAATTTCCTGGACTGGTACAGGAACCTGAGAATTGTTCTCACCCAAGAAAGGAAGTTGTACGTCCTGGAGCAGCCCATTCCGGAGGCACCTCCTGCCAATGCCTCACGAGCTGACAAAGATGCTTACAAGAAGCATCAAGATGATGCATTAGATGTGTCATGTCTAATGCTCGCGACCATGAACTCTGAGCTTCAGAAGCAACACGAGTTCATGAATGCTTATGATATGGTTGGACATCTTCGTCAACTATATCAAGGACAAGCTAGGCATGAGAGATATGAAGTCTCTAAGGCATTATTTGGGTCCAAAATGCAAGACGGGACTCCCGTAGGTACATATGTACTCAAGATGATTGGGTACGTAGAAAACCTACAAAGGCTGGGATTCCCACTTGGCCAAGAGCTGGCCACTGACCTAATCTTGCAATCTTTGCCAAGAGCCTTCGATCAATTTGTCATTAATTATAACATGAATGAAATTGATAAGCCATTACTGAAATGCTCAAAGATGTTGAGAATCGCAGAGCTTAACCTTAAGAAGGGTAAATCTGACACCATTTTGATGGTGCAGAAAAAGAAAGGCAAGGGCAAGCCTAAAGGTAAGGGAAAGTCCCAAGCCAAGGGCAAAGGCAAAGAACTTAAACCCAAAGGAGGGGTAGCCAAGGAAGGGGCTTGCTTCTTCTGCAAGGAAGCAGGACACTGGAAGCGTAACTGCAAGGCATACCTGGAAGATCTTAAGAAGAAGAGAAGTGAGACTTCTACTTCAGGTATAAATGTTATATAAGTCAATCTATCTATTTCTTCATCATGGGTATTAGATACCGGATGTGCATCTCACATTTGTACCAATGTGCAGGGGCTGAGAAATAGCAAGGCATTGACAAAGGGCGAGGTGGACCTACGAGTAGGCAATGGAGCAAGGGTTGTCACTGCCAATGTCAGAGGAACTTATGATCTATCTCTCGCCTCCGGGCTTGTACTAGAATTAGAAGAATGTTGTTATGTGCTGCTTTAACTAAGAACATCATTTCAGTTTCTTGTTTGGACAAGAAAGGGTTTCATTTATAATAAAGAACAAATGTTGTTCAGTTTATTTAAATGATATGTTCTATTGTAGTGCACTCTAATGAACTCTACTTTCTAGACTTAGAGAGCCCTATCTATAACATAAGTACCAAGAGGTTCAAGTCAAATGAGTTGAACCAAACCTATCTCCTGCATTGTCGCCAGGTCACATAAATGAGAGTCGCTTATCTCACCCATAAGGATGGGTTGCTAGACTCATTTGATTTTGAATCATATGAGACATGCGAGTCTTGCCTTTAGGCAAGATGACCAAGACTCCTTTAGTGGACATAGCGAAGAGCAACAGATTTGTTAGGACTTATACATAGTGATGTATGTGGTCCTTTCAATGTTGTGCTAGAGGTGGTTACAGGTGTACTTCATTACATTTATCGATGACTTCAGAGATATGGTTATGTGTATCTTATGACACATAAATCAATCCTTTGAAAAGTTCAAAGAATTCAAGAATGAAGTACAAAACTAGCTTGGCAAGAGTATTAAGATACTGATCAGATCGAGGTGGTGAATACCTTAGCCATGAGTTTCGGACTATCTAGCCGAGTGTGGGATTCTATCCCAACTCACTCCTCCCGGAACACCACAGGGAATGGTGTATCCGAAAGGAGGAATCGTACTTATTGGATATGGTACGATCTATGATGAGTCACAGATCTTCCTATATCCTTTGGGGATATGCTCTGGACACAGCACCTTTACCCTTAACCGTACCATCCAAGGTGTGGGTAAAGACACCATATATGATATGGACGGGGAAAATCCCAAGATGTCTTTTATGAGGATTTGGGGTTGTGAGGCTTACGTTCGACGCCAAGTCTCGCATAAACCGGGACCCAAATCCGATAGGTGCTATTTTGTTGGATATCCCAAGGATACAAAGGATATTACTTCTACATTCTAGTAAAGACAAAGTGTTTGTGGCGAAAGACTGGGTTTTTCTAGAAAGGGATTTTGTTTCTAGAAAAACTAGTGGGAGTACCTTCGATCTCAAGAAATTCAAGATAAGGACCATAACACTGAGGCCTTGATGGAGGTTGAACAGGAACCACAAAGTGTTGTGGGTGATGAGGTTGTTGCACAAAGAGTTGTGGAACAACCACCTGTTCAGGTAGACCTACCTCTTCGCAGGTCTGATAGGGTACGTCGTCAGCCTGAGAGATACTCATTTCTCTTATCTGACCATGATGACGTTATGCTCATTGAGAATGAGCCTACCTCCTATCAGGAAGCTGTGATGAGCCCAGATTCTGAGAAATGGCTAGACGCCATGAGATCCGAGATGGAATCCATGTACACTAACCAAGTATGGACTTTGGTTGATCCACCTGAAGGGGTCAAACCCATTGGGTGTAAGTGGGTCTTTAGGAGAAAGACTGACATGGATGGACTTACGCATACCTATAAGGGCCGATTGGTGGCTAAAGGTTTCAAGCAAATTCATGGTATTGACTATGATGAAACCTTTTCTCCAGTAGCGATGTTTAAGTCCATTCGATCTTGCTTGCTATTGCAGATACCACGATTATGAGATCCGCAGATGGATGTCAAAACCGCTTCGAATGGAAACTTACTCGAGGATGTGTACATGACACAACCCGAGGGTTTTGTAGATCCACAAAGATATCGGGAAGGTATGTAAGCCGCAAAGGTCCATTTATGGGCTAAAGCAAGCTTCGAGCCGGAATCTTCGATTCGATGATGCGATCAAACAGTTTGGTTTCATCAAGAATGAAGATGAACCTCGTGGTCTACAAGAGGGTTAATGGGAACACAGTTGTGTTCCTTGTACTGTATGTAGATGACATACTACTCATTGGGAATGACATCCCTTCGCTACAGTCTGTGAAGACTTGGCTGGGGACGTGCTTCTCAATGAAGGACTTAGGTGAAGCAGCCTGTATTCTAGGCATCAAGATCTATAGAGATAGATCTAAGAGATTGCCTAAGTCAGAGTACATACATTGACACGGTATTACTTCGGTTTGCCATGCAGAATTCCAAGAAAGGACTTCTGCCGATGTCACATGGTGTGAGTCTTTCGAAGACCCAAAGTCCCTCTTCTAGAGAGGAGAGAGACCGCATGGATAAGATCCCTTACGCATCTGCTATAGGATCTATCATGTACGCCATGCTGTGTACTCGTCCTGATGTCTCGTATGCTTTGAGCATGACGAGTAGATACCAGTCAGATCCAGGTGAGCGTCACTGGATAGCAGTCAAGAATATTCTTAAGTACTTGAGAAGGACTAAAGAATATTTCTTGATATTTGGAGGCGATGAGGAGCTAGTAGAAGGGTTACAAATGATGCGGCTTCCAAACCGACCGGGATGATTACAGATCGCGATGTGGTTCGTGTTTTGCTTGAATGGTGGCGCTGTGAGTGGAAGAGTTCGCAGACACGATTGTTGATTCTACAACAGAGGTAGTATATCGCATCCGAGGCGAAAGGAGGCGATTTGGATCCAAGTTCATTATCGAGCTTGGGGTGGTTCCTAGCATTGCAGATCCTATAGAGCTCTATTGTGACAACAATGGAGCGATTGCACAGGCTAAGGAACCTCGCTCACACCAGCGGACCAAACACATACTACGGCGCTTCCATCTCATTCGAGAGATCATCGATAGAGGAGATGTGAAGATTTGCAGAGTACCCACAGAGGCTAACATCGCAGATCCCTTGACCAAGGCTTTGGCACAGAAAAAGCATGATGGTCACACTAGGTCATTGGGTATTAGATACTACGGTGATTGGCACTAGTGCTAGTGGGAGATTATTAGTGAAAGCCCTAGAGCCAATCATATGATGATTGTTGTATGGACTTTATTGTATCATATTCCTATTTATTAAGGCATGGTTATTATATTTACTTGTATTGGTGCCAAATAACTAAATATAATAATGTCCTTGAGTAGTAGGTTCTTATCTATATCAATCGATTGGTTGAATCGATAATGAGATGATATAGAGAACACTACTCTTAATCATTCCTAGTCAGTATTAACATTCAGTGGACAATGTTAATGCGTAGAGACTAGCATGTAGGTCAACAAGATGACTTGATCTCACAAGTCATGGATATGAGATATCAAGTTGACACATGGGTATGCATTGGAGAATGTATCGAATGACCCGCCATGAGAAAGTATCATGGATCGTTATATGAGTGTCATATACTTTCTCATGTGGCTATTAGTATGACTATTAGTCCTTAGACCTGAAGTCACCATGGTTCCCTACATAATGAATTGCATACTTTGGTCACAAGCGTCACCCGTAAATGGGTGGACTATAAAGGCGACATCGGGTATGTAACAATTATGCGGAGGGATGTGAGTGATGTAGATGGATCTATCCCTCCTATATGACGGGGTGACATCGATATTCTTGATAGAGTGAGACCACGGCGCATGGCCATGCCCAAATGAGTCAATATGAGATATTGAGCTCATTTGATTAGAGTGAGTCTACTTGGAGTTCAAGATTTAGATTGTACCGAGGATGACACGGTCTATGCCTCGATTGGTCAATCTAGATGTCAAGGATAGAGGGACATTGTCACATATTGTGAGAGTCACAATTAGTAGTCACAAAGGTGATGTTGGAGCTCAACATTCTTGTAACTTGGGTAGCAATGATGTGTTGCTAGATACCGCTCATTGCTTATGTTCCTAAATCGGTTTAGGGACATTGCCAACGTTACAAGAACCTATAGGGTCACACACATAAGAGCAATTAGATGGAGATTAGGTTCATATGATGAACCATGAGGATTAGGTTCATGGGATGAACCAAATTGGATTAAGAGTAATCCAAATTAGACTAATTGAGTTAGACTCAAGTTGATTCAAGTGTTGAATGAGTCTAATTCAGATTTGATTCATCAAATCAATTTAAATTAATGAATAAAGATTCATTAAATTAAATTGACTTGAGTCAAGTGGTTAGATTTGATCAACCATGGGAGATTAGAGGTCAAGTTTGACTTGACTTGAGAGGGAAGATGAAAGGTCAAGTTTGACTTGACCAAATGCCATGTCATGGTGATGACTTGGCATGGGCGGCCAATGATGATGCTCCACATCATCATTGACTTTGTCAATTGATGCCACATCATGAGGGAGATCAAGGGTCATGGGAGTTACATGCATGCATGTAACCCCCCTCCATGAAGTGGCCGGCCACTCCATTAGATGGAGTATTGATTTTTGGTGGCTAATTGACTTCATCTTCAACCTTGGAACTTTTCCTCTCAAGCTCTCTCCCTCTCCTTCCTCATCTTGCCGAGACACCCTAGGAGTGCTAGCACACTCAAGTGTGTTTTTCTTCCACCTATTGCTTGTGTGGATACCATAGAGGAGTGTGCACTTGACACTCTCGAGTTCCGACGGACTTTTGGACGAGCGGGATTTGCGAAGGGCATCGCATCGAGGGTAACGCTCTTATCTCTTAGATCTAAGGTAGATCTAGGGTTTTTATACAAGCACATACATGTTTTGTTTTAATACTTCTTCGCACGGATCCGTGGCCGGGGGCTTCCGAGGTTTCCGCAACGCAAAAAGCGGTTTTTGCGGCTCGGAAAAACCCAACAACATCATTGCTACCCAAGTTATGAGATAAGTCAAGATCCGACTAACCTTTCCGTGACTACTATAATATATGACCGTGTCCTTCTATCCTTGATATCAGATTGATCAATGAGGCATAGACCGTGTCATCCTCGATCAATCTATGTGTTTCTTGATCCCTGAGTAAACTAACTCAAACAAATGAGCTCAATATCTCATATTGACTCATTCGAGCATGGCCATGCGTTTTAGTAGTTCTACTCAATCAAGGGGCCCACCGATATCACTCTCGTCATATGAGAGGGATAGATCCCATCTACATCACTCACATCCCTCCGCATAATTTGTTATATACCCAGTAATCGCCTTTATGGTCCACCCTGTTACGGGTGACGTTTGACGATACCAAAGTACATAACTCCTTATGTAGGGAACCGTAGTGACTTCAGGTCTAAGGACTATTCATACCAATAGTCACATGAGAAAGTTTATGACACTCATATAACGATCCATGAAACTTTCTCATGGCGGGTCAGTTCAGTATATATTCTCTAATATATACCCATGTGTCAACTTGATATCATATATCCATGACTTGTGTGATCAAGTCATCAATTGACCTACATGCTAGTCTTTATGTATTAATATTGCCCTTGCATATTAATACTTGACTAGAACATTTAGAACAAATTCTCATAATCAATTCTGCCAATTGATGTGCTGTAGATAAGAACCTACTTTTCTAGGGCATTACTATATTTAATTTAGCTGGCACAAGCAAGACTTAAATATAATAACCAATCCTTTGCCTTTATAGAATATGATACAAAATGTTCCCTATTCAACCATCACATGATTGGTTCTTAGGGCTATAACTAACAATCTCCCACTAGCACTAGTACCAATCACTATGATATCTAATACCTAGTGACCTAGTGTGACCATCATGCTTCCTCTCGTACAAAGCCTTGGTCAATGGATCTGCAATGTTAGCTTCCGGCTTTGCATCAGATATCCTCACATCTCCTCTATCGATGATCTCTCGAATGAGATGGAAGCGCCGCAGATGTGTTTGGTCCGATGTGATCGAGGTTCCTTAGCTCGCGCAATAGCCCCATTGTTGTCACAATAGAGGTCTATTGGATCTGCAATGCTAGGAACTACCCCAAGTTCATCGATGAACTTGAGCCAAACAGCCTCCTTTGCCGCATCGATGCAAAGAATATACTCGCTTCGCTGTAGAATCAAGAATCGTGTCTGCTTTGAACTCTTCCACCACACCTCCACCATTCAAAACACGCACGATCTCGATTGCGATCTATAGTCATCCTTGTCTGTTTGGAAGCTTGCATCACTGTAACCCTTTACAGCTAGCTCCTCATTGCCTCCAAATATCAGGAAATATTCTTTCGTTCTTCGTAAGTATTTAAGAATATTTTTGACTGCTATCCAGTGACTTTCACCTGGATCCGACTGGTATCTACTCGTCATGCTCAAAGCATATGAGACGTCAGGACGAGTACAAAGCATGGCGTACATGATAGACCCTATGGCAGACGCATAAGGGATCTTATCCATGCGATCTCTCTCCTCCTTAGAAGAGGGACATTGAGTCTTCGAAAGACTCACACCATGTGATAAAGGCAGAAATCCTTTCTTGGAATTTTGCATAGCAAAACGATCTAGCACTTTATCAATGTATGTACTCTGACTTAGGCCAAGTAATCTTTTAGATCTATCTCTATAGATCTTGATGCCTAGAATATAGGTAGCTTCACCTAAGTCTTTCATCGAGAAACAATTCCCTAACCACATCTTCACAGACTGGAGTGAGGGAATATCATTTCCGATGAGAAGTATGTCATCTACATACAAGACAAGAAATACAACTGTGCTCCCACTATTTCTCTTGTAGACACAAGGTTCATCTTCATTCTTGATGAAACCAAACTCTTTGATTGCATCATCGAATCGAAGATTCCAGCTTCGAGAGGCTTGCTTTAGTCCATAAATGGACTTTTGCAGTTTGCATACCTTTCCAGGATGCTTTGGATCTTCAAAACCCTCAGGCTGTGTCATGTACACATCCTCGAGTAGCTTTCCATTCAGAAAAGCGGTTTTGACATCCATCTGTCAGATCTCATAATCGTGGTAGGCTGCAATAGCAAGTATGATCCGAATGGATTTAAGCATCGCAACTGGTGAAAAGGTTTCATCATAGTCAATACCATGAATTTGTTTGAATCCTTTCGCCACCAATCTACCTTTATAGGTATGCTTATTACCATCCATGTCAGTCTTTACTTTAAAGACCCACTTACACCCAATGGGTTTTACCCCTTCAGGTGGATCAACCAAGGTCCATACTTGGTTAGTGTACATGGATTCCATTTCGGATCTCATGGCCTCTAGCCATTTCTCGGAATCTGGGCTCATCATAGCTTCTTGATAGGATGTAGGCTCGTCAAGATCGACAAGCAATACATCACCATTGTCAGTCAAGAGAAAAGAATATCTCTCGGGTTGACGACGGATCTGGATCTACGAAGAGGTTGGTCTACTTGAACAGGTGTTTGGTCCACAACTCTTTGGGCAACAATTTCCTCATCCACAACACTTTGTGGTTCCTGTTCATTTTTCATCGAAGCCTTAGTGTTATCGTCATCTTGAACTTCTTCAAGATGAATTTTACTCCCACTAGTTTTTCTAGAAATAAATTCTCTTTCTAGAAAGACAGCATTTCTGGCAACGACCACCTTGCCAAGTGTGGGATTGTAAAAGTAATATCCCTTAGTTTCCTTGGGATATCTGACAAAATAACACTTATCTGATTTGGGTCCTAGTTTATCTGAGACTTGACGTCTTACATAAGCTTCACAACCCCAAATCTTTATAAAAGACATTTTGGGACTCTTCCCAGTCCATATCGTATATGGTGTCTTTTCTACGGCTTTTGATGGGATGCGATTAAGTGTGAAAGCGGCTGTCTCTAGAGCTAGTCCCCAAAAGGAAGTAGGTAGATCAGTCTGGCTCATCATTGATCGTACCATATCTAATAGAGTACGATTTCTCCTCAGATACACCATTCCATTGTGGTGTTCCAGGGGAGTGAGTTGGGATATTATCCCACACTCACCAGTGATCACGAAACTCTTGACTAAGGTATTCACCACCTCGATCCGATCAAGTAGCTTGATACGCTTACCAAGTTGGTTTTGTACTTCATTCTTGAATGCTTTGAACTTTTCAAAGGATTCTGACTTATGTCTCATCAAATATAAGTAGCCAAATCTACTCATATCATCAGTGAAAGTAATAAAGTACTTATAGCCTCCTCTGGCTTCGACATTGAAAGGCCCACATACATCAGTATGTATGAGTCCTAACAAGTCTGTCGCTCTCTCTCCATGTCCACTAAATGGAGTTTTAGTCATCTTTCCTAAAAGGCAAGATTCGCATACCTCATATGATTCAAAATCAAATGAGTCCAATAATCCATCTTTATGGAGTTGGGATATGCGTTTTTCATTTATGTGACCTAGGCGACAAAGGTTGAGAGATATGTTTGGTTCGAATCATTCGATTTGAACCGCTTGGTATTTACGTTATAAATTGGGTTTTCTAAATCTAGAACATAGAGACCATTCATAAGTGGTGCATTACAATAGAACATTTCATTCAAATAAATGGAACAACATTTGTCCTTTATTATAAAAGAAAAGTTTTTCTTGTCTAAACAAGATACGTAAATTATGTTCTTTGTCAATGCAGTACATATAAGCACTCCTCTAGTTCTAAGATAAGCCCATGGGCAAAGACAAAGAATATATTCCTACATACAAGAGAACTTTGCGCCATTGCCTACTCGTAGGTCTACTTCGCTTTTGCCATTTGTCTACTATTTCACTCTCGCACATTATTACAAATGTGAGATGCACATCCGGTATCTAATACCCATGTAGAAGAAATAGATAGATTAACTTCTATAACGTGTATACCGAGGCGTAAGTCCCACTTCTTTATTCTTTACTCTCAAGGTAGACTTTGCGGTTAGCCTGCCTGTCCACCTCACCGCAATGGAAGCACCCCTTCCTTAGGTACTTTACCTTTACCCTTTGAAGTGGATGAATTGGCCTTGCCTTTGGCTTGGTCTTACCCTTGCCTTTAAGCTTACCTTTGCCCTTCTTGACCATTAGTACGTTGCTTAACTTTCTTTTTGAGATTCGGTTGTGATTCTTAACATCCGAGAATCTCGAGCAAAGGTTTATCAATTTCATTCATGTTATAATTCATGAAGAATTGATTGTATGCTTCCGGCAATGATTGCATGATAACATCGGTTGCCAATTCTTGGCTCAGTGGAAAACCTAGTCTTTCAAGGTTCTCAACGTACCCAATCATTTTGAGTACGTGAGTTCCTACAGGTGTTCCTTCTTGCATCTTGCATGCAAAAAGAGCCTTAGACACTTCAAAACGCTCGTGCCTAGCTTGTCCTTGATATAGTTGTTTCAAATGCTCAACCATATCATAGGCATCCATGTTCTCATGTTGCTTCTGAAGCTCAGAGTTCATGGTGGCAAGCATAAGACATGACACATCTAATGCGTCATCTTGATGCTTCTTATAAGCATCCTTTTCAACACGAGTGCATGGGCGTGTTTCAGGTAGCTCTAGGACATACGTTATGCGTTCTTGCTTGAGGATAATCCTCAAGTTCCTATACCACCAAGAAAGTTTGCTCCATTGAGCTTGTCCTTCTCAAGGACAGATCGCAAGTTGAGGGGGTGTGTCGTGTTAGATGTCATGGTGATCTATAACATTAAAATGCAAAGTTAAGTATCATACCTAAATCATTTAATTAGGCCTTTAATTAAATGAGGCTCCCACTAAATTCTCATAGCTACTATTTAGCTATAAATTTATATGGGATAAAGATCCACATCATAATTGCCTTGAGTTAGCTTTGGCTAATCGCCCAAGACGTAGTATAATTAGGTAGGCAATCTTTTGCCAATTACATCTGATGTAACTCTTTAATAGCTTTGGTTAAGTTTTAGATTAGTTTAGTGTTTATTCCTAAACCAGCTTCCAGGCTGTGGCGAGGCACAGGGGCCTTCTTGGATATCGGAGCAACGACCACTTCTAAGACAAAGCTGATGTTCGGAAATCACACAAAACTAATGTTAACACTTATGTTCAAAGCTAATATATGCCTCTACTTTCTTAACCAATTAAGAAAACTTAATTAAGTCTTAACCAAGTTTGATAGCGGGACATCACGATTGTCCACTCGCACTCTTCCAAGATAAAATGCATTGCTTTGCTTTGGCAAACCCAATAACAAATGATCGAGGAAGTAGTGAGTACCAAGCTTTAGTAGGCATATCGTTTTTGACTTATTAAGAAATAAACATGTATCATATACATATTAGCATACATCACATATAAGCTAAACTAATCATGCATCACATACAAGCTAAACTAACATGCATCACATACATATTAAACTAAGCATGTCATGGTTATGGCCCTTATTCTACAATCTTCTCAAGCCAATGAAAAGATTGATTGGTCAACCTAGGGATAGCATCTTCTCCTAAGTGCTTCCTTTGGTTGTCTTGTGTGTGACTTCCTCCTTGTAACCTCATCTTCCAATGGACCCTCCATCTTTATTTGTACATTACAAAAGGAGAAATACTGAGTTACATTAGTCTAAAACTAATTTTACAACAAGAATTTTAGGAGGAAGGCACGACACGCAGGCCGTATTTAAGAATTACAACACACACATTCACAAACCTTTTGGGACTAGGCCATAACCATGCACCATGTCATTTTAACTTTTAAAAGACATTGGATATTTTATTATGTTTGACAATTGCTAATGCAATTATCAACTCATAATAAAATTTATCCTACTTCTATATCACATATAAAATAGAGAAAACCTATTTTATACGATCTTTCGCATAAGTGGCTCGATACCATCGTAGGGAATTCTTTATGCCAAATGGCATAAAGAACGGAAAATAGGATCCCTTCCAATTGATCCATGCGAAAGCAAACTCGTATAAAATAAATTTCTCTAAACCAAGCCTATCTTATAGGAGAGGATTACCTTTGTTGCGTGCCCTTGTTAATCTCGCTTCTTCCTTTTGTTTGTTGGATCTTTAGCACGTTCAAGTGTCCGTGCCTCTATATGTATCCACACGAGCAAGCTCTTGTCTCACAAAAGAAAACTAGAGGAGCTCTCCTTTACTTCTTGCTAGAGAAGTCCCTAAAGGAGAGGAAGCTAGGGAAAAGAGAAGGGAAGAAGAAGACTACTCTTCTTGCTACACTCACAAAAGCCACACAACAATAAGCTCTCAAGCTCTCTCCAAGCCTCAAGCTCCCAACAACCACACCAACAATTGCTTTGGCCGGCCACTCCATGGGGTCTTTTATAGGGTTGGAAAAACCCTTTCACCTCCACACATTCAATGCAATCCATTGCATTGGGACATTTGTTTGGCCTGCCACTTAAGGAGACAAAACCATTTTGTTTCCTTCCACCTTATCTAGCTTAGGTGGATGCTTAGGTGGCATGCTTATGTGGCATGCTTATGTGGTATTCTTATGTGGCATTCATGCATGTTGAATTAATCTTATTAATTCAATTAAGCTTATGTTATCATATTGAATTAATCTTATTAATTCAATTAAGCTTATGTTATCATATTGAATTAATCTTATTAATTCAATTAAGCTTATGTTATCATATTGAATTAATCTTATTAAATCAATGAGGTAACATATTGAATTAATCTCATTAAATCAATTAGCTAAAATTCTCATTAAGCTTAAAGTCCAAAAACCATTTTGTACTTAAGCTTATTCCCAAATTATTCTAGTCAAACTAGAATACTCTAATTTCTCTAATCATCATGCTCTTTGTGTGTGACTTATAGGCTCTCATAACGCGTTGGCGTGGACCTAAACTCTTTTAGATACACAAGCAATGAGCGGCATCTAGCAATACATCATTGCTACCCAAGTTATGAGATAAGTCAAGATCCGACTAACCTTTCCGTGACTACTATAATATATGACCGTGTCCTTCTATCTCTGATATCGATTGATCAATGAGGCATAGACCGTGTCATCCTCGATCAATCTATGTGTTTCTTGATCCCCGAGTAAACTAACTCAAACAAATGAGCTCAATATCTCATATTGACTCATTCGAGCATGGCCATGCGTTTTAGTAGTTCTACTCAATCAAGGGCCCACCGATATCACTCGTCATATGAGAGGGGATAGATCCCATCTACATCACTCACATCCCTCCGCATAATTTGTTATATACCCAGTAATCGCCTTTATGGTCCACCCTGTTACGGGTGACGTTTGACGATACCAAAGTACAAACTCCTTATGTAGGGAACCGTAGTGACTTCAGGTCTGAGGACTATTCATACCAATAGTCACATGAGAAAGTTTATGACACTCATATAACGATCCATGAAACTTTCTCATGGCGGGTCAGTTCAGTATATATTCTCTAATATATACCCATGTGTCAACTTGATATCATATATCCATGACTTGTGAGATCAAGTCATCAATTGACCTACATGCTAGTCTTTATGTATTAATATTGCCCTTGCATATTAATACTTGACTAGGAACATTTAGAAAGTGTTCTCTACAGCCTCTCATAATCAATTCTGCCAATTGATGTGCTGTAGATAAGAACCTACTTTTCTAGGGCATTACTATATTTAATTTAGCTGGCACAAGCAAGACTTAAATATAATAACCAATCCTTTGCCTTTATAGAATATGATACAAAATGTTCCCTATTCAACCATCACATGATTGGTTCTTAGGGCTATAACTAACAACAACGACTATGATAATTGTATGACACTAGGGCATTACTATATTTAATTTAGCTGGCACAAGCAAGACTTAAATATAATAACCAATCCTTTGCCTTTATAGAATATGATACAAAATGTTCCCTATTCAACCATCACATGATTGGTTCTTAGGGCTATAACTAACAACAACGACTATGATAATTGTATGACATCATGTCACTACAATATCAATACTCCAATCGTAACCAACCTTAGAGTATACACAAGTGTCTTTGGCTGATCTAAATAGATCATCTATCCACAACAAGGATATTTATCACGACAACTACTGTATTCCATCATCGATAATCGATACATACCTTCAAAGGTTCATCTCTCTTTCAACAGAGAGTTCCGGATCTTCTCAAGGAGAAACACTGGGATAGATAAATATCCCCTCCAATATCTCCTATAATCACAACTCACGTTCTTCCAATTCTTTTATAGTGTTTAACAACACTGATACCAACAAAAATATCACTCGATATGTGATCTTCGTTACCAGAACTATTTTCCGCAATCATTTCGATCGCCTACTCCACTTGCCTATGTAATGACATGGCTAGGAGTTTATCCGAACTATATCCGAATGCTCTCGGATTATACACACATCAGGGAGACATAATCATGCCATACTTCCCATAATTTAACCATTCGTATGGATATGTCTACCGTAAAGGTATGTCTATCCAAGTCTAAGGACCTCCCTTGACTTCTTAATCGTTGGTCCACTTCTCACCTGACGGTAGAGATACCATTGACCCACAAGTCGATGTAAAGGACACTTCTAATCCAACTGAGAATGTTCTAGATACAGATACCTGTAACCACAAGCGTCTCTCAATATATTAACCCAGAGGGTAAAACTAGAGGAATGCCCTGAACGATGAAATATCTGTTGATCCGATCCCAAAGGCTCCACGCAGGACTCGTCCTTTCTCCGAAGAGAATAAGATCAGATCCAACAGTCCGCGACAAAATGGTCACATTTCTACGATGAATGATCCAAAGATTTTTTTTTTCCTAGATCATCTAATCCTATCACTTAAATCTACGAGCTACTACTGTAGAATACAAAATAGATACGACCACTATCGTATACTCTCTCCTCTGTACAATTCAAATCACATCTGGAGGTAACTGTTGTTGTCTGCATGTGTCTTCTACGATGTCTTTTGCTGATACTGCTGAGTAAATCACTTCCCCTGAAAGGAAGTATCACGAAGCTCCACCCATGTCTGAGGTAGTAGGTCACTGCTGATGAGATAACCCACATCTTTTGTGCTGATCTCTGCTGTCGAGATGATGCATCTTCCTCCCGAAACACCATCGATAGTCTTCATAGTATAGCTCCTCAAATGTACTGTTTGCTCAACAATAGCAACAGCTAAACTGCTCCACCGGATAATCTGTCTTCTCATGTCTTCGTGATCTGCACTACACGCACACAATTCCTTCGAAGTCTTTGTTCTGATTTTTTTGCTGATATCCACGAGAACATCCTGATGATCCGCGGCTGGTCCTTTATTTTCACGCCCCGAGGGAGTCCCCGCCAGACGAAAATCCAACAGCATCTCCCATGTACGGGTGACAAAACCAATTTTTATACAAGGCCTACACGGCCACTATACATCGGTCAACACAACCGGAATCATACCACAACACACACAGATAATAATAAGGCCTCAGGCCAACAAATCTAGGTAAATAAAAGTCTACACTAACTAGACTTACCCCTTCTGCCATCTGGGTAGGAATACACAACCAAACCAATCAAAATAAGATCCGACCAATGGTCCACAAGGACCCCAAAAAATCCATGAGTATATATAAATCCAATTCCAAGCCTAAACATATCTTCTATACAAAAATCCAAATCATAACTCATACAACTAATAAACTGTCACTACGAGGGGGGGGGATATGGCAACTGGACTCTCCTGACAGCTTCATCCTGAAACAAAACAAAAACCATGAGGGCTTGGGCCCAAAGTGGACAATATCATACCATTTGGATCTTATATGCACTAACAACAATACTAATCATGCCAAGATACCTCATATATATGGTAAGCAAGAAATAAATGCAAAAGGATCAGACTCACCGAGTCTCCTACTCCGATATAGGAGCATGTGCCCTACTATAAGAGATAAAGTCATCACCATATAAGAATATGAATCCACGTATGCATGTGATCATATGCAACATCAAGGCATCAATACAATAATCACGCAAACACAATACAAATGCAATCCGTGCAAAAATGCATGCCGTGCAATGACATGGTCACCCGGCCTTGATCGGTAGCCTCCTGCGATGGTGGCCAGGAGTGGGTAGGGCTATGACAAGCTGCACTCTGCCATCACTTTGCTCTGGTGGCCAAGTGGACGGGATCTTGTCGAGTACACCTATCCTCCTGCCCCAAACATAGTGGGGAGCTAAGCTCATCTCCGTGTCATGACGGAGGAGGAGGATCACCGCTACCACGCGCCTCATCGCTACCCATGGCGGACGGTGAACTGTGAGCAACTGCACACACCCTCCTGATGTACCACTAACCCATGAGTGGCAGTGTGTGCAGGCCATGTAACTGGCTGCGGGCTCAACAATAATGGAACCCCGTCCAGCCAGCATGCAATCATGCAAGATGGTGCATGACACTAAAGCATGTAATACCAACTAACATACGTATCCGAATAATATGCACAATAAAAAGGTACATATACATGATCCAAGTAAAACAGGAAAAGTATAACTATAAACTGATCAAATGCATGTGTCAAATAGGCATAATAACATGCAAGGTAGATAAACATGAAAACTATTGCAAGCTATAACTATCTAGCATATCAACATGACTATATCAAAAAGACAAGTCAAAATACCCGCCTGAATATATATCCGCAAGAATAAGAATCAAATCATCATGACTGGGAACCTGCCTCGTGACCGAAACCTGCATATAGCGTAATTATAGTCAAGCACAAAAATATGATCCACTGTCAAATCGAATCCTAAGCCGATTTCGGATTTAAACCAATTAACCCAAATGCTTAATAAAATCCCAGTCAACTAGATTGATCTAGTTATCTCATTTAACCTAATCAATCCTCTATAAATAATTACGAAACCGATCAACCTCACACCGAAATCAATAACCCATCATATATCAATTTACAGCTAATAAAAAGAGAAGATAGATCAAGCTTACCAAGCTATAAGCTTTGGCCAATACCAATCCATCGACAACCCTTTCACAGCCATGCACTATCCACCCACAGCTGTTCACAGCTTCCACAGCCGGCCAACTCACTGCCACCTTCACAGCCGACCTAATACAAACACATAGTCGACAGCAACGCATCCGACCCATAAACATGGACAAAACACAGAAATCAAACAGCAACGGATGAAGAGAAAGAGGCAGATCGCGACATACCAGCGACTGATACCTCACCGACGGCTCGTCCAGACTAGTTTGAGAACGACTCCTATCGAGGGGTCCTTACCAGGCTGATCGGAGTTCAACCGTTCAACCGTTGGTGCCGAGCCTTTATTGGACTACTCCCGCTGCCCCTTGGGCAAGAGCCCTGCATCCTCCTTCGATCGTTTCGAAGACGAAGGGAAACAGTCCGAAAGAGGGTTGCCTCGTCTCCACCATGGCTTTGCTTCTTCCCCGATCAGAAGGACGACACCGGCTCTTGGCTGAAGGCGGTGATGTGCATGGCCTGCGGCCGGGCACAGGAAGTCGGTCCGCAACGACGGCATGAGGAAAGGGGAAACAGAGGCGAGGATCCGTGCGCCCGGCACCGAAGGTGACGGTCGGGCGAATCTCCGGCGCGATCCTGTCGCCGCGGCAAATCGGCAAGGCTGGCTCAGGCGCGCACGGCGGTGGACGGCGAACTCACGGCGTCGGGCGGTGATGCTCGCGGGAGTGCAAACGAGGGCTGCGGTGGGGGAGAGAAGGCTCGGCCGGAGAAGAAAGCGTCGCCGGCAAAAGTGGTTCGCACAGAGAAACTGCCGAGGGGAAGGAGTTGCGGCGGGGAAAAAGAAAAAGGGAAATAGATAAACTTAGGTTTTTAGGTTAATAACCCCTCAATACTGATAAACCAAACAGGCCTTTTAAAAGCCTGTTTTTCTTATCCCCGTAAATATCTCGTACAAGCCCCGTTTAAATCCAGAAAAATTCCCAAAAATCCCGAAAAATTTCTAGGATTATTTTCCTTAATTCCTTGGCCATTTAATTTAATATTTTAAATTTCGGTATTTAACATTCTCCCCCACTAATAAAAATTTGGTCCCCAAATTTCCTACTCAAATGCCGAATGAGTAAGAGATACCACCAGTCCTGAAAATATATCTCACGTACCTTAAGTAAACAAGTGGGGATATTGAGCTTTGATCTTTTCCTCAAGCTCCCAAGTAGCCTCCTCATTTGTGAGGTGACTTCACCCGACCTTGACAAGTCGCACAATCTTATTCAACAACCGTCGTTCCTTGTGATCCAGAATCCGTACCGGAACCTCTTCGCAAGTAGCATCAGGTTGAATGGAACCTGACACATCTGACCGAATATGTGTAGGGTATGACACATACTTCCTCAGCATGGATACCTGAAACACATCATGGATACCAGCCAAGGATGGTGGTAGCGCTAGTCGATTAGCGACTGCTCCGATCCTCTCCAAAATCTCAAATGAACCAATATATCTAGGAGCTAGCTTGCTTACCACGGAGGTCAAATCTCTTCACCCCTTTCATGGGTGAGACTCACAAGAATACATGATCACCAATAGAGAACTCTAGAGGTCTCTGTCTCCGATCGGCATAACTCTTCCGACGTTCCTGCGTCTCTTTCATCCTACGTCTGATAATACAGACCAACCCTGCCTCATACTGAGCTCTATGAGTCCTAGCAACTGGTCCTCCCAGTTGGCCCCGAAATCCATAACACAGGACCCCAGCAAATCCTCTAGTATCTAAATGGTCCGCTCAGACTATCCATCTATCTGCGAATGGAATGCAGTACTAAAACGAAGCTGCATGCCTAAGGCCTGCTGCAGACTCTGCCAAAATCGAGACGTGAACCAGGGATCTCTATCTGATATAATGCTCAAGGAACACCATGCAATCTGATGATATCCCGACAATATATAACTCTATCAAACGATCCAAAGAGTTCGTCTTCCAAATCACTAAGAAGTGCGCTGGTTGGTTAGTCGGTCAACGACTACCCAAATTGCGTCATGGCCTTGATGTGTCCTAGGCAACCCACTACAAAAATCTATAATAATATGCTTTCACTTCCATTCCGGAATCGGAATTTCCTGAAGCATCTGTTCCTTAAACTAATGCAACTTCAGAAACCATTTTCCTCCTCGAGTCGAGAGACGATGAGTCCATCTACCATCAACATCCACTCCACCACACACTCTGTAAGTGCATGGGAGGCTATCACGACCAAACTTCCTTGTTACAACCATTCGTGTTCCAGCTACTCTATAGTAGTTGTCCAGTAACTAGCCAAAACCCCATGAGCATTACGGCTCCTCACCTCTACCAAACAACATAATCACTGCTAAGTCCACGTCATATATATGACGGCTTATTTCGCAGTTCTTTAACTGCCGTAAGCTTAGAATATATCTTAGTCAATAACATCGGAATCGTTCCGATCTCCGAAATGATGCATCCATGTACACCACCCTTCCATCCATACCAGAATGATTAATCAACACTGGCGTAAAAGTCAATCATCGTCTGAGCCCTGAAACTAGTTTCACAAGCTTCAGACCAAGTAAATTTCCTCACCTTCTTGGTCCAACCAGTCAGCGATGTAGTACTGCTAGAGCATCCTATCCATATATATAGTAACAATTAAACCAATACCAAGAAAACTACCATCTATGGTGGCCGAGTGTGCAACTCCAACTACCACCCTCAGCAGTGGCCAAGGTACGCAATCCAACGACCATGATAATTGTATGACACCATGTCACTACAATATCAACCCATCAATCATAAATCAATCCTAGAGCATACACCGATGCCCTATAGTAGATCTAAATAGATCCTCTATCCATAATGAAGTCATTTCCTTCCACAACTACCGCATTCTATCATCGAAAATCGACACATAAATCTAAAAGGTCTATCTCTCTTTTAACAAAGAGTTCCGGATCTCCTCTGGAAAATTCTGGGACAGATAAATATCCCACCCGACACCTCCTATAATAAGGTAAAACGATCTTTCATCGTCTTGACCAGTGTAAGTATACACGCCTTATCCATAACCAAACCACTAATAGCAGAGACTGATATTCTCTGAGGGTTTACTCCTTGACCTTCAAATGGGTGACTAGCAGGCCAAATCCCTAGCTTCCTAATTCGACATCAGTCGACACCTCTAAAGAATCCGTACTTCTGAAATCATCGTTAGGTTCCTCAAGGTCAATAGATTATCGACCTCGTCCTCGACCATGAGTAGGGACAATTTCACTAAGTCAATAGTTTTCCTAGCCACAAAAGTACCGTAACTACTAAAGACAATACTTTTCCTATAGCTCAGAGATATCCTTCAGCTTGCTTGGTCTCAAAACACGAGAACTCCCAAAAATCTAAGGAAAATAAAATCCTCGAAACACAAAACCCACAAACCAAAACCGCAAACCAATAAATTGTCACATCCTGGGGGCATATCCATCATCCAAATGACAAGGGAGCCCCTTAGTGACAATATCCAGAATCCATGGACCAAATCTGGTAAAAACCTCGAAATAATTATAGAAATATAAATATTTCAATAACTGCATGCATGCACGACTAAACATATATCAATCAAAGTAAAATAGTTTTATGACCCCAAATCCAATTGCGACCAAAATCCAAAGTGCATAAATAAAATGCAATACCAATAAAGTAAACAAAGCGGCATCTCGACGATGCAGGGAGACAAGCACGACAAAGAACTCTCTGAGCGACACCAAGGTAGGTCAACAGAACACATCCTCCATCAGTTAACCTAGAGGATAAGTGAGGAGGGGGGTGAGTACAACCACTCTGTGGATGTATAGACAACAGTGCATAATCATAATGCACATAATGGAAGTCACAGAGAACAAGCTAGAGTAACTCAACCCTTAGAGTACCAATATCAGTCTGCAACTAACCTAATCAGCAGTATAATAAATATACCTGCAACATACACAACCACTGCAACAAGCAGTGCACATCCAGATACCACGATAAAGTCTCGTGGCTCTCACACAAAAAGGAAACTATCTATGAGCTACCTCGAACGTAACCCATGGGCTGAAAATCAATAGCACGGTCTACGCGCAACTATATGCTACCACGAATGAGACTCGTGGATAGACAGATTGTATATAAATATCTAATTATTGACTGCACGCTCTGGTGTACTACCACCATTAGGTCGCGTGAGCAGTCGATTATCCTAGGTTGTTAAGCCTAGGGTTACCCAATGCATCCAGTATAAAACGACCATTGACGTCGACAAAGATCATCGATCTACAATTAAGCCCGTTGAGGCGGTCAAGTGAGGGTTTCAACACCTCTAATACCAAATGTTTATGAAAGTCGGTAAAGATCATTGACTTATAAATAAATAAGTCGAGATGGTTAATTCTAGGGTTCCAACCCTTCCAACATGCTCGGTTATCAAGGTCGATAAAAATCATAAGTCCCCTAATAATCACGTCGAGACGATTAATCATAGGGTTTCGTCCCAACTAACAGAAACCGCCTATCAAGGCCAATAAGGACAACAAATCGCTCGGCAAGAGGGTTAAGCCTAAATTATATCATTCTACCAGTTCAATCATGCATGCTACAACATGCTTCCACGAACAGATCTCGTGGGTACTTAACCTGTAAAGTAGCTATCTAGCTACAGGCATCATACGAATCCGATTATCACCAACTCTGAACGAATAACGCAAGAGTATAACCTTACAGTAGACTATCTCAACCATGTATGGGAGACCTATTTGACCTCAAATACACAAAAGCCCCTTTAGGAAAACTCTACTTTAACTTTCCTCAACCACGAATGGGTGATATTGTTAACAGCCGATAAATATGAACAACGTTATATACCCTCTAAGGATTTAATCACATCCTAATCATATGCCCTCTACTAATCCGATCACTATATCAGCTGAAATAGTAAATGTATAAACCTATACCAATATGCACATCCGGGTTATTACACCTAGGGTTTCCACAACTAGGGTTCTACTAATATTGTTTCATTCCTGAGATCCGCTCCTCAATAACCTTATCTAAGTTATTCTATCTCTACTAGTCTTAATCATGGTGTCCACCGCAAAAACACAGAATCATATAAACATATAACAAGCTGTCTGATAAACGACAGCATAGTCCTACTAATGGGAATCAATGGCTGAAATTAATTAGGGTATTACTAAAGGGTCATGCCAGATCAAAGTCACGGCAATACTAAATAAAACATCAGATGCCTATATATACCCTAAACTATGTAAGCAATGTAATCATGTCCTCATGCCTTCTACGAATTTATCCACCTTAGTCATATTATTCAACTAGTCTAATAATCCTAATACTAGTCAAATCCTAAGAGGTAAATATCTTATCATTTATATCACAATGATAACTAGCTACGTATAGCAGTAATAGCAATTAATAACCAAATGCTATCTATAAACCAGCAACCTAAAAATCTAACAGTCAAATAGATATCAGGTTAAAACAATACCAGACAAAACATGATATCACCGCATAACCAATATAAATATGTACTAAATCTAGAAAATTTTCTAGAATGTATTTACCTGTTAGCTGTCTGGAGATGTCCTGTCGCCGCCAAATCCCCCATATTGACCTCGTCCATAATACCTCGAATTTTCGAAAGATAAAAATCGTCGAAAATCAGTACAACTCCGAAAATACCCCAGTTAACCTGCCAAACTTGGCGAACTCCATAAACCCAAAGACCCTAAGGAACTCGGAAACCTACGCTCTGATACCAAATAAATTGTCACACTCCGAGGGAGTCCCCGCCAGACGAAAATCCGACAGCATCTCCCCTGTACGGGTGACAAAACCAATTTTTATACAAGGCCTACACGGCCACTATACATCGGTCAACACAACCGGAATCATACCACAACACACGCAGATAATAATAAGGCCTCAGGCCAACAAATCTAGGTAAATAAAAGTCTACACTAACTAGACTTACCCCTTCTGCCATCTGGGTAGGAATACCCAACCAAACCAATCAAAATAAGATCCGACCAATGGTCCACAAGGACCCCAAAAAATCCACGAGTATATATAAATCCAATTCCAAGCCTAAACATATCTTCTATACAAAAATCCAAATCATAACTCATACAACTAATAAACTGTCACTACGAGGGGGGGATATGGCAACTGGACTCTCCTGACAGCTTCATCCTGAAATAAAAAAATAAAACCACGGGGTAAGTTCAAAGAACTTAGCGGATATTTGTCGATATGAATAGTAAGAAATAGCTAACAATACTAATCATGCCAGTACAGTCTCATATATATGGTAAGCAAGAAATAAATGCAAAAGGACTGTACTCACCTGAGTCTCCTACCCTGATATAGGAGCATGTGCCCTACTATAAGAGATAAAGTCATCACCATATAAGAATATGAATCCTGTATGCATGTCAATCATATGCAACATCCAAGGCATCAATACAATAATGCAGCAAACACAATACAAATGCAATCCGTGCAAAATGCATGCCGTGCAAATGACATGGTCACCCCTGACGCCAGTCAGCCGCCTCACACGCGATGGTGAAGCCGAGTGGGTAGGGCTATGACAACTGTGCACTCTGCCATCACTGCTCCTGAGTGACCGAGTGGACAGGATGCTGTCGGAGTACACCTATCCTCCTGCCCCAAACAGAGTGGGGGAGCTAAGCTCTCATCGCTACCACGCTACCACGCTGCCTCATCGCTACTCATGAGCGGACCAGCGGAGCCTGACAGAGCAACTGCACACACCCTCCTGATGTACCACTAACCCATGAGTGGCAGTGTGTGCAGGCCATGTAACTGGCTGCGGGCTCAACAATAATGGAACCCCGTCCAGCCAGCATGCAATCATGCAAGATGGTGCATGACACTAAAGCATGTAATACCAACTAACATACGTATCCGAATAATATGCACAATAAAAAGGTACATATACATGATCCAAGTAAAACAGGAAAAGTATAACTATAAACTGATCAAATGCATGTGTCAAATAGGCATAATAACATGCAAGGTAGATAAACATGAAAACTATTGCAAGCTATAACTATCTAACATATCAACATGACTATATCAAAAAGACAAGTCAAAATACCCGCCTGAATATATATCCGCAAGAATAAGAATCAAATCGTCACGACTGGGAACCTGCCTCGTGACCGAAACCTGCATATAGCGTAATTATAGTCAAGCACAAAAATATGATCCATCACAAATCGAATCCTAAGCCGATTTCGGATTTAAACCAATTAACCCAAATGCTTAATAAAATCCCAGTCAACTAGATTGATCTAGTTATCTCATTTAACCTAATCAATCCTCTATAAATAATTACGAAACCGATCAACCTCACACCGAAATCAATAACCCATCATATATCAATTTACAGCTAATAAAAAGAGAAGATAGATCAAGCTTACCAAGCTATAAGCTTTGGCCAATACCAATCCATCGACAACCCTTTCACAGCCATGCACTATCCACCCACAGCTGTTCACAGCTTCCACAGCCGGCCAACTCACTGCCACCTTCACAGCCGACCTAATACAAACACATAGTCGACAGCAACGCATCCGACCCATAAACATGGACAAAACACAGAAATCAAACAACAACGGATGAAGAGAAAGAGGCAGATCGCGACATACCAGCGACTGATACCTCACCGACGGCTCGTCCAGACTAGTTTGAGAACGGCTCCTGTCGAGGGGTCCTTACCAGGCTGATCGGAGTTCAACCGTTCAACCGTTGGTGCCGAGCCTTTATTGGACTACTCCCGCTGCCCCTTGGGCAAGAGCCCTGCATCCTCCTTCGATCGCTTCAAGACGAAGGGAAACAAACCGAAAGAGGGTTGCCTGCTCCACCATGGCTTTGCTTCTTCCAAGGCGCTGTGCATGGCAATGGCGGTACCGGGGCACAGGGAAGTCGGCGCTGCAACGACGGCAGTGAAAGGGGAAAACAGAGGCGAGGATCCGGCGGCCCGGGGCACCGAGAAGGCGACGGAGGGTGATCCTCGCCGCCGCGTAAATCGGCAAGGCTGGCTCAGGCGCGCACGGCGGTGGACGGCGAACTCACGGCGTCGGGCGGTGATGCTCGCGGGAGTGCAAACGAGGGCTGCGGTGGGGGAGAGAAGGCTCGGCCGGAGAAGAAAGCGTCGCCGGCAAAAGTGGTTCGCACAGAGAAACTGCCGAGGGGAAGGAGTTGCGGCGGGGAAAAAGAAAAAGGGAAATAGATAAACTTAGGTTTTTAGGTTAATAACCCCTCAATACTGATAAACCAAACAGGCCTTTTAAAAGCCTATTTTTCTTATCTCCGTAAATATCTCGTACAAGCCCCGTTTAAATCCAGAAAAATTCCCAAAAATTCCGAAAAATTTCTAGGATTATTTTCCTTAATTCCTTGGCCATTTAATTTAATATTTTAAATTTTGGTATTTAACATTTATAATCGAAAAGGAGCTCAAGGCCTGTGACCCTGATCTTACTCCTTTTATCCAACAGTCGGAGACTTCTGACTCTATTAAGTTGACCTGCAATATTTGCTTACCGGTCTCCAACTCTTAAACCCTTGTACGGAGTCATTTCTAAACTCTTGTCTCAATCCAATGTCTTCCGACAGGATCTGGTAGAAGATCCCAGCATCCTAATCCAACTATAAGCCAAACTCTGGGTGGCTTAAATCATCCATCCATCTTCTTGAGCTATTAGGTGGTCGTAACCTCCGCAAGTCTCACGACTCTGCACCGCATACTATTACTAACTGATCACCCTTTCTTGAAGCTCAAG
Source organism: Wurfbainia villosa (assembly GCA_025175895.1). Lineage (NCBI taxonomy): Eukaryota > Viridiplantae > Streptophyta > Magnoliopsida > Zingiberales > Zingiberaceae > Wurfbainia > Wurfbainia villosa. The sequence goes on along the minus strand of CM046008.1, from coordinate 22,384,744 downwards.
AATTCCTTATAATGTGTCACTAAAAGTGACACGGGAAAATACTCTCTTTCAACATCACTAATCCATGATCAAGTGATATATTATTTCCCGAAGATTATTTTCTGCATTTATCACCAAATACCGGCTTGACCCCGATAATGGTATGCAAATAACTCTACTTTCTCGGTATAACATCAGTTGAGTACTTAAAAGTATTCTCAAAGTTATACAACTCAGTACGAACAACTCAGGGATAAAATCCCTATGAAACTCCATAACCTATCCTTCCGCTATCTGCATCGCAATAGTCTACAAGTCTGTTCATTACCCATAGGTAATGATCTGACTAGCACAGTTAGTGAAAATCTCTAAGGTTGAAATCTCTGATTTCAACCAGAAATGTGATGACTTGACCCATGTTTTTCCGACTCGGTATCAGTCGGCTCTCAAAGGTAAATCACCTTTTCGACACGGGTTCAAGACTCACAGACTCAACAGGTCATTCCCGTAGTCAACTCATACCACGGTTACAAATAATAACCAACACACTACAGGTTATTCCCTGGTATAAGCATCTAAATGCATATCCAACCTAACCGGGAGTATAAACCCTAAAGGTCACTCCGGTTGGTCGCCTCGGTGGACGACCCCTACTAAAACGCTGCACAGGTGTCATAACTCTATTGTATACACCTACTGATCAAGTTTAGATAAATATCTACTAAACCACAAGTTTTCAGGAATTCTTACCTCGTGCCGCTTGGAGCTCAGGTTGTTGTCCATCTCATCTCAGAAAACCAAAACCGAATAAATCGACTCCCGAGAATCCAAGACTCGACTCAAAAATAACATAGTATGGCATCGCAGAACCTTGAGCTCTGATACCACTAAAGTTGTCACGCCCCAAGAGCATACCGAGCCGAAAATCAAACGGACGGCAACTCCCCTGTACGTGGCAACATTTCGGGTTAATACAAGGTCCGTAGGCCCACAATAACAACAATATATATGTATGAAAACAAAAACTACACAAGACACAGCGGAAACATACTACAACAATAGGATATCAATCTCACACATGCATACCGGTATGACTAACACAACACAACAACACAGAACCTCGACAAAATCCGAGTATACAATATGTACATCAAGAAAACTCTAAATACAATACACGGCGGACGCAAAGCCCAAATACACAATGGAGCCTCGGAGGTGAGATGAGACGATGTCAGTCGGCGATGCTCCAATGTCATCATGAAATATTCTACCTATTACCTGGGCGACAGAAAACCCAGGGTCCGCGGGGGGTGGTGAGTAAAACTCAGCAGGTAATAGAAAACATGTATATATATGTAATATCACATGTATTTCAACGACATACTCTAGAAGTACAACAGGTATATCAGCATAGTATATAAATACAAGCATATACCGTCTAACTGAATGAACAACATAAAAATACAGACATACCTGAAGTCTGCCACGCTACTCTGATCCAACCTGAACATATATCCAACATATATATATATAACAGGAAGAGTAGATCAACTCAAAATATACTCTAGCTATAGGTCAAGGTATCTAGTGGTCTGTCCAACACATACCAATATCCGACACAATCGTATAACAAATGCAAGAGACATGCATGAATATGATGTACACCCAAATGCAGCAAACATAGTACAATCAAATGCAACATCACAATAAGCATATATATATAGACTGTATATATATATATATATATTAATCTCAACCATCCATATATATATATATACATACATATATGTATCTATATATGGTAATATGCAAAGTGCCATCAGATACGGCAATGCGGCATGCATGGTCATGTCGGCTCACCCTAAAGCTACCACGACCCCAGTGTGGCCTCTGTGGCTCGAGCATGACAACTGTCCCAACTCAACACCAACCACTACTCTCGAGTGGCCGAGTGGACAGTATGATCGAGTAGCATATAAGCGTAAAGAGCAAGCTACACGATGGGGGTTCTTACTGTTGGTCACTCCGACAGTCACTACCCATGAGTGGTCGAGTACCATACACGCAGGACTACGACATGCAAATCCAACTACCACCGTCTATAGTGGTAGAGTGCGGCACCACAATACTCTGCCCTCACACGGGTGACTCCTCCTATGAGTAACTGTGGAGGCAGGATGACTGGCGACCCTCTCAACCACAAGGGAGACCTCGTCGCCAGCGTGCATGTAAATGCATGAATGCAATGTCTCACATACAGACATCCACCATAGACTCTCTATCCTGTAGAGAGTCATACCAATCTACTCGACGCACTCTCTATCCTGTAGAGAGTCGTACTCAACTGATCATAATACTCTCTATCCTGTAGAGAGTCATACCAATCTACTCGACGCACTCTCTCGTACTCATCTGATTATAACAAGCTAGGACCACCGGTCCGTAGCAATACCCTAAGTATCATTCCTCTGACCATTTACACAATACATGTTCGGTGGTAACATACAACCTAAGGGTACTAAAACTAACCCTAGGTTAAAGACATTATCTACCTACGGATGACCTTTTTGCCCAATGTACAATCAGGTTGTCATCCGGACTTTACCATTTACACTTAACTTAAACAAATTCTAAGTTACTTGCATCACCTAAATGTATAACTCCTAATCATGATAAAATAAACATGATATCAACAATAGAGTTAATAGCCAATGGTAAAGGATCAAGCATACGATAAAAAGAACAGGGTCAAGGTAATATGAACACCTAACATGCTCATATCAATGACTAAATCTGAATGAAATACAACTACCCGGACCAGGTAGAAAATTACCCACCTGCTATGAAGACTATGTTGATGGTCTTCACGTCCATGAATCCATCTTGAATCAAGGTCATGAAATCAATATCTTGTAATAGAATCAAATCGATTCATTAACCCCTTGATTAGCTCATTAATCCATTTGCAATGGATTAAGATCTATCAACACTAATAAGGCACATATATTAATCCCTATACTACATCCCCAAATAGGACAAACTCTTCCATAACTATTAATCATCAAATCAACACTAGTTCATCTGTAAAATAGTATATATCCATAATAAATCCATATTTAAGCTTACCTAACATTGCTTCATGGCTAATTCGGGAGAACAAATCCATTGTCCAAATCATCCAACTTCTTGATACAACAGACAATCTGATCTGCACATCTAGTATCAACGATCCACATAAATACATCAATCAGATTTCTATCAAATATAGACTCCTTCCAGTAACGGTAAATCAGTAAACAATGACCAACAACTATAACCATCTATCACAATGGATACAAACCGAAACTTACCCAGCCCGGCTTCAATTCCAAAGCTTTTGATCAGCGATCTTACTCACATTAGATCTAAATCCAATCACCTAATCAAGAAAAAATCCCATCAGATTAACTAACCTATCAATCAATCCAATTAATCGTATGGTTTGTATCAGATTCAATTAAACAAAATTTCACTCCTCATTACCTCCATTTTCTGCCCAAGGATGTAGCGATGAAGTACCAGATTCACATTTCCACCGATACCCACGGCATAAACAGAGCAACAAAAACCAGGAATAATAACGAAGATCAAACAACCAACATTACCCTTGGAAGACTGCCTTGTCCTTGGCGGCGATCCGAATCGTCCACAACGTCGAGAAGAACCACAAGCATTGGAAGTTCTCTGCGACCGGATCAATCTGCCATGGCGGTGACATCGGCTACTGTTGCTTGGTTCGATAGAGGCCGACAGCGACCGTGAGACTATGGATCCATCTCGCGGCGGAGCGAAGGTTGTGACAACGAGGAAGGAAGGGCAACCCAAGAAAAACAGATCGTCGACGGGGTTGATGGTCAGAAGGGTAGATCGGCCAGCCGACGAGGCAGGCGGTGCAAAATCGAGGGAGAAGGCAGCAGCGAGCACGACCTCAAAGGAAGGAGACACGGGCTCTGATCGCCTCGGAGATGAAGAGGAGAGGGCACGACGACAGTAGAGGAAAAGGTCACGACGGAGCTGGAAATGGGCTGTAGATATCAAGGAGGGGTCAACAACGGCGGCGCTCCTCCACGGCGACAGAATCGTCGATCTGCTCGAACGAAAGAAGAAAAAAAACAAAAATCTCGACGAACGCCACGAAATCGACAACAGCGGGATTTTCGACTAATGAGAAAAGGAAGACGAAGGGTGTGCGATCCACCAGCTACTCCGGTGATACCAGCTGTCGACGGCGGTGAGCGGCACGGAGATGACTGGCGACGGTAGGGTTGCGGCGGCGAAACGAGGAACCGAGAGGGAGGGCTCGCTGCGTGAGAAAACAGAAGGGAGAGGGATCGGGTAATACGGAACAGCCGATCGGGAGAGGAGTCGTGCGGTGAGGAAAAGAAACGGAAGAAACACTCCCATTAAACGAACAGGTTCGAGCATTAAAAACCGACCCAAATGACTCAAGTCTAGCCCAATCATCTATTCAAGCTTTAATCTCCCTCCCAACCTATCATATGAACTCCAAATAATTTCAGAAAATTCCTAAAAATCCTGTAAAATTCCATATGATAATTTCTTAATTTAACACGGGATATTTTATTATTATTATTATTATTTTTCGATATCTTACATATATCAATATAATCATAAATTTATACTCAACATTAATTAAATTTTTCTAATACTAAATATGATTTTGTGTGATATTTAATTTCAAATTATAATATCATTATTTTGAAGAAATTATGATATACTAACAGTAATTAAATTACTTAAAATCAAACATTACGAATAAAAATTATAACATTATTCATAATACTATAAATAATGTTATAAACAATATTTTTACACGAACCTGTCTAAAAGGAAACAACGTGAGGATGAGCTCATGGCTAGATGAACACTTTGACAAACACCTTCAAAGTAGGACAACCTATGAAAAAAATATGATATTTAGATTACGACACAGTAATATAATTGGGATAGCTACCGCCGCCGCGAGCTCGCGGCATGGTCTGGCGCGAGCTTGCGCGCGGCAATATCGCCGCGCGAGCTCGCGGCAGCACCTGCCGCGAGCTCGCCGCAGCACTGCCACGAGCATGTGGCAACACTGTCGCATGCACGCACCAGGACCTGCCGCGAGATCGTGATAGCCTTGCCGCGTGCACGCGGCAGCGGCGGCAGTTGCCGTGAGCACGCGGCAGCAGCTACCTCACGCGACAGTGCCAGTTGCCACGAGCATGCGGCAGTGCCCTCGCAGCTTCGGCGACGGCGCTAAAAGGGAGAGAGAAGGGAGGGAGACTTACCGACGGGGCGATGGCGGAAGGAAGACGACCGGATCGATGGAAGAAATGGAGAGAGTTGGATTGGCGGGATAATTAGAGAAAATTTAGCGACGAATGTTGGCGACGAATCCTATATTCATTGTAGATTCTGTAACGAAAAAATAAATTCGTTGCAGAATCTGCAACGAATTTGTTTTCGTTGCAGGATTCTACAACGAATTCAAAATTCATTGCAGAAATTTGCAACGAATTTACTTTTTGGTTGCAAAATTCTACAACGAATTGTTTTTCGTTGTAGAATCTACAATGAATTTTGAATTTGTGGTAGATTCTACAATGAAAAAATAAATTCATTGCAGAATTCTGCAACAAATTTTTTTTCGTTGCAGAATTCTGCAACGAATTTTTTTTCGTTGCAGATTTTACAACGAAAAACAATTCGTTGCAGAATTTTGCAATGAAAAAGTAAATTTGTTGCAAATTTTTACAACAAATTTTGAATTCGTTGCAGAATCCTGCAACGAAAAAAAATTCATTGCAGATTCTGCAACAAAAAAAGAATTCGTTGCAGAAATTTGCAACGAATTTATTTTTTCGTCGTAAATTGGCGACGAAAAAAAAATTTCATCGCCAATTTGCGATGAATTTTGCAACGAAATTTAAATGTTGGATTTTTTATAATTTATGCAACAAATTTTTTTTGTCAGAAATTTGTGATGAAACATAAAATTCGTCGCAAAATTTATTGCAGATTTGCAATGAATTATTTTCGTTGCCAAAGTTCGTCGCCAAAAATCAGTTTTTTTGTAGTGTTGTAGCATGTCCCAGAGGTAAAGCATCTCGCTAGCTCTCACTACACCATCACTCGCCCCACGACCAAATATAGTGCTTGCCATGATTCGGTGGAGGTATCGAAAAATGGGATTTTGGAGGCGCGATGCTTTGGCCCTAGAAGGGTCGTAAACGTGCTCCCTTGTCAATTCAGTCCAAAAGATCCAAGAGTTAAACCCAATAGGGGTTCTTCTCTCTCCCCCACTCGGCAAGCCAAAGCATGAATTCCATTGGTGAAGTGTCCATTCATGTTCAATGTTAAATATCCTAAAAGTAATCCTACCCTCTTCGCTCTCTCTACTCGTTAAAATTTCCGCTTTTAAGTAACTCAAAAATTCTAAAACTATCCTAGGGTAGGTTGGGTGTTTTATTCCCATTATCTCTTCCCACCCCATTTTTGCAAATAGGGCTTGAATGTCACCTAACAACCCTAAGGACTCTTGTAAATTTTCATCAAGGTACCTAGTTGCAGTGAGTTTGCGAGTAGAAAGCATATTATATCTATCCCTATGTTCATTGTTGCGAAAAAGGAGGGTTTGGAAGAGTGTTACCCTCCTCTGGAGTGTGAGGGATGTCGGTTCTCCTTGCTCGTCGCTCCGAAGTACCGAATCGAGATGCTACTTGCTTGGTCCTCCTCATCCTTGCTTCTTTTGGCTTCCTTGAAGGTTGGAAAAGCTTCTAGGTGGTGGGGAAGAAGGATCCACACGACTACGGCAAGAAAAATCGAAGCACACGTGCAAATGGGGCGAAAACACACGGCGTGCCCTACTTAACCTTGTGTGACACGGCCGTGTGTGCCTCTGGTTGGTCGGGCACAACCGTGGGAAAACACACGACCAGGCCGTGTGTCCCCTTTTTTTCTCCCCTTTTGTGCACAACAGTCCGAATTTTCTCATACACTTCGTCGTGTAAGCTAATATTGATTTTATTTTTACCTAGCAAAGTTCTCTTCTGGTCCTAATGCTAAATGAAATTGAAATTAAAGTTCAAATTAACTAAATGCATGCAATAAAATCAAAGGAAAACCTAAAAACTAAACTTGGGTTGCCTCCCAAGAAGCGCTTTGTTTAAGGTCGTTTAGCTCGACCATACCCCTATGTTTCATTTGATGTGTTTGAATCTTGCTTATGGGGGAGCAAGATATTTGCTCACTTTATGCCTCTTGCCTTTTGGTCCTCCATTGCTATATCTTTTAAATCTTCCTTGTGGAGGGGCAAGATGTCACGCCCGCCCTTTTTCCAAGGGTCCGGAGGGTCGGCGCGTGACGCGATCCTACATACATACACTTCTTACAGCGGAAGACTTTATACATATTTCGTACTTCTTACAGCGGAAGACTTTAGACTTTTTTTCCCCTTTTAAACATAAACATGCATCATCATTTCATAGATACTTCTTCTTAATATAGAACATGCATCACTATTTCATAGATACTTCTTCTTAAACATAGGGCATGCATCATCAGTTCATAATTACTTAGTTCAAATTCATAAACTAAATCATCTTAGGGAAAACATGCATAAAGAACATAACAGATCTTCTCCACCATGCCACTACCACACACACTTTGCCCCTCCTACTGCTCCCTTTAATTTAGCCACCCTTTACCCTTATCTGCAGTACAAGGGAACATAAACTATAAGCACATAGGCTTAGTAAGATTCTGTCCTACTCACAAAAACCATACGTAAGCATAATATGTAAACATACAAAGACATAAGCAGGCATAACTTGAACATAACATCATAGACATAGCAAGCATAGCATAAACATAACATGAACATAACTTCATAGACATAAGCAGGCATAACATGAATATAACATCATAGACATAAGCAAGCATAACATGAATATAACACCATAGAACATAAGCAGGTATAACATGTAAACATACAATATCATAAGCAGGCATAACATAAATCTAACATCATAACATAAGCAGCCGTAACATGAATATAATATCATAGACCTAAGCAGGCATAACATACATATAACATCATAGAACATAAGTGGGCATAACATGTAAATATACAAGAACATAATCAAGCATAGCATGTAAACATACATAACATAAGCAAACATAACATGTAAACATATATAACATAAAGGTATATGCAGGATGCTCTTCGAAAAAATATATCATAGGTATTTAAACATAAATCTCAACATATTGGGCCCGACATTGTACCACATCATCATCATCATAGCGCGCATCCCTAAATAGACCCGAGGCAGCTAATCTCGAACCTACTAGGTTACTAGGCCCGATCTTAGTCCGTCGACATAGGGGCCATCATCATAACATAGAAGCCCATCCTAGGCCCGATCTTAGTCCGTTGGCCTAGGGCATCTGGGAGCCCATCCCGTACTAGGTCTGTACTATGACCGTTGACCTAGGGGCAATCATAACATAGAAGTCCATCCTAGGCCCGATCTAAGTCCGTCGGCCTAGGGCAACTTAGGAGCCCATCCCTTTGGACCTTGTTAGGATCCTGGTACAAGTCATGCAGAAAGTAAAATACATACATGCTTCTTATCATAACATATCATATTTCATTTCATAAACATATCATATTCCTTATCATGGCATATCATGTTTTTCTTCTTCATATCATAACATCTTCTTCATAACATATCATATGGCTTTCATAACATATTTCTTCTTCATAACATATCATTCACCATAACATATTTCTTCTTCATAACATATCATATTCTTTTCATGCATATCATGTTCCTTCTTTATAAAACATCATACATTCATATAATTATGAGGTAATAAGCATAACATGATCACAACATCACACACATATAAGCATGGCATAAGGTATAAACATCATGAACAAGTATATATGGAATGACCTAAACTTCATGGAGTTCTATCAAAGTTTTAAACACCAAACAACTTATATATGGTCTAACTAAACACATGTTAGTTCTTTAACACATAAAGCATGGCATGGGAGGGCACTTAGGGTTTTAATAAAACCTTGGCCGAATGGGTTTAAAGGACATGAGGCTCAACCACTTAACTCTAGGTTAACCAACAACATGTTACCTTCATCTAACATCAAAAGTCATCATGAACTCAATCAAACATGGCATAGAAACATATTAGGGGTCTTGGCCGAATGGCTCAAAGGCTTAAGGTTCATCCACTTAAATCTAGGTTAACCAAACAACATGTTATCTTCATTTACCATCAAAATATAGCATGAACTTATCTATAGCATGGCATAGAACATGTTATCTTCTTTTAAGGTTAACCAAACAACATGTTATCTTCATTTACTATCAAAATATAGCATGAACTTATCTATAGCATGGCATAGAACATGTTATCTTCTTTTAACATCAAACATGACATAAACTCATTTAAAACCTAGCATAGAGCATGTTATCTTCATCTAACACCAAAAGTCATTATGAACTCATGCAAAACATAGCATAGAAGACACCTTAGGGGTCTAGATGGACTTAGCCAAATGGTTCAAAGGGCCTAAAGGTTCATTCACTTAAACCTAGGTTAAATAAACAACATGTTATCTTCATTTACCATCAAAACATAGCATGGACTTATCTATAACATAGCATAGAACATATTATCTTCTTCTAACATCAAACATGGCATGAACTCATTTAAAACCTAGCATAGAACATGTTATCTTCATCTAGCATCAAAACTTAGCCTAAGCTCATCTAAACATGGCATAAAAGAACACACATAGGGGTCTCTAAGGTGGCTTGGCCGAATGGTCCAAGGCTTAGAAGTTCATCCACTTAAATCTAGGTTTACCAAACATCATGTTATCTTCTTTTACTATCAAAACATAGCATGAACTTGGCTATAGCATGGCATAAAAGAACATATAGGGGTTTAGAGCGGCTTGGCCGAATGGTTTTAAAGGTCATAAAAGTTCAAACACTTAACCTAATTCATCTAGCATCCTATCTTCATCATGTTCATAAAAGATATGGCATGGATCTTCATGGAAAGCTCAAACAAGGTCTTGGCCGAATGGTCCCTTGGGTTTTTAAGGTCAAACACTTAACCTAATCCATCTAGCATCCTATCTTCATCATGTTCATACAAGATATGACATGGATCTTCATGGAAAAACTCAAACAAGGTCTTGGCCAAATGGTTTCAAGAGGATTAACACAAATACATCAATCGAAAACGACTTGTACGCAGGTGAGGGGGGATACTTACATCCTTTCGCTTGTTTAGTAATAGGATATACCCTAGATGGTGTCAAGACAAAACTCTTCCTTCCTTCTTGAGTTTTCGGAAATGGGAGAAGGGGATGGAGTGGTTTCGGTGGAGTTGGATCTTCTAGCATTACTAAGACTTGTGAGGAACTCCTCTTGGAAAACCCCTCTTGAGAATCCCTACACAAGAAACCCTAGAGCTTGGGATGAAAAAGGGAGGAAGGGGAATGAGAAATTCGGCCAAGGATGAGGAAGAAGGAGAATGAAGAAGGAAAGTGGGGTTTTACTTCCTCTCTTCTCTTAATTCTCCTCTTTAATACCTAGGGAATGAACACCCATCATCCTTTCATGGGGGGATGAACCAACTCCTCATCTTCCCATCTATATTATTTGTATATCTTATCCATGAATCATCCTATGGTCTTTGTACATTCTTTATATATCTTATCCATAAATCATCCTATGGTCTAGTGGTGTCAAGGCTACCTCCCTATTAGGAGGTTCATGGTTCAAATCCTACCTATAACCATCTTTTATTTTATTTTATTTTAAACCTTTTATGGCATTAAAACCCATATAATTACTTTGAATAGTTTAGAATTTTACGGGCGTTACACAAGATACTTGGGCGCTTCTTTCCTTGACTCGAGGTTTAACATGCTTAGTCTCAACGAATCATCAATAGTTTGATCATTATATTCTAAATGCTATAAATAATTTAACTCATCATAGACATCCTCACCAAAAGATTGATTAGTATATTCTATTATGTCGAATGAAATTTTATCATTATCAATCACCAAAAAGGTTTTGTTACTAGTAACTAAAGTTTCAGTGAGGGTTAAGGTAGGCTCTTCTAGATCCTTGAGGTTAGGAGGTGTTTTGATTGAAGCAATGCATTCCTCGATTAAAGTATCAATTAAATAATTCTCAAGTTCTTCTTCAAGTGGTGATTGAATGGATTGCCTTTCTTTACTTCTTATGTCATCTACGTCTTCCTCATCCATTCGCTCAAAGTGAGTCTCCACCATATTAGGTGTAATCCAGTCATCGAAGCCACCTTCTAGTCGTTTGGTTTCTTCTCTTGCTAGATCTCGTTCCATAATTTCCGCAAATTGTTGGCTATGCTCCTTGCATTGTTGGGTTTTTGGCAATGCGGCGAGTGTGTGTTCGAACATGTTTCGTAAACATGTGCGCAGCAGAATAAATAAAATGCAATAAATCTAATCTATTACATCATATACACCACACGCATGCATAGTACAACATGTGTAGACATGATCATAGTTTCAAATTTTGCAATGAAAGGAAATTTATTCTACGTATACCTGACGTATCACGTGTAGCGGGAAAGGCATCAACCGAAGCGACCCTCGCTAGAATCGCCCCTATCCGTATCCATGCCGAGTATCTTCGGGATGACTTCACAAAGTCACGAGCCTCGTCTTCATACAAGTCACTAGCCTCGTGTCATAGACGATGTGATCGAGAGAACATCACAATCCGAATCAAAATTCGGATTCAAAACGAGTCCTCAAAAACTCGCTTCTCCGGAGAGGTATTCGCCCACCGTTTGACGAATCCTTCGTCCTCCACCTATGAGGATTACCGGAGATTGAATCCCCAGCAAGGAAGCCGCTTTCAGAGCTCCAAACGTCGTCCAAACGACGCTCCGACACGAAGTAAATAAGGTGTCTAGAAAACTGGACAGCTTTGGTGGAGGATTAGCCCCGGCCAAATAAGGAAGCTAGATGCTCACCTTGTCACTAGAGCCAAGGAAGATCACCGGAGGGTCGCAGGAGGAGTGCCGGATGAAAAGCTTGGACGCTGGCAACAACTTGGATGGTGGCACAAGAGGTGGGTGGCGGCTAGGGTTTGGGCGCCCACCACAAGAGGAGAAGAGGGAGAGGGGCAGCAACTTTGGATTAGGGTTCTCATTAAACCCTTGAGCCCTATTTTATAGAGAACAAATTCTCCTAATGGTTATTGGTTCGTAACCAAAACCCGTTAACCCGCTCCATTAATTTATGTTAAAATAAACCAAACCGATTTGGTCTATTTTAAGTTAAAACAAACCGAACCAACTTTTGGTTCATTCATTTAAAACAAACCAAACCCCTTTGGTTTATTCTCCACCATTGGATTAGAACCAAACCAATTTGGTTCATCCATCATGTCTTCATAAGACACGGACCATCTACGCTTCCATTGCGACTGAAACGATTTCATGCTCGCACCTTGTTTGGTCCAACCAAAGCTAGTTTCTCTCGGTCTGAGAATCTCATTCTCAAGCTCGTTTTAAATTCTTTGGATTACGCTCGTTGTGGATGTGACCAAATAGGTTCTCGGTTTATGTTGGCTGTCTATAATTAACCATTAATTATAGAACGATCATGAATGACACCTAGTAGTACATCATAATCTCCAATTAATCGAAAAGATCAACGGTTGATCCAGAACTATTTCTAAAACCCTTCAGCAACTACAATGAATCGTGCCCCATTCCTTTCACTCATCTTATACCCACTTGGTTCATGACATGGTCTATAGTGTCAGTCCCCACTAGGTTGACTACGTCACACCTAGCCCAAGTATCATTTCCTCGTCCTACGGATTCTAGTTACTGCACATGTATCCAAGAGTACCTTACTCTAAACATGTAATGCTTTGGCCAAAGACTTTAGTAACAATCCGACGAGAGGCCATGGGTATACATCTCTTCGCAAGGAGTGGTGAATCCTTTATAGGCTATTCAAATACCTTCGATCACTTCGACTTATACCCAATCATCCCGGGTCCACATCTCCTCAGAGATGCTTGCTTAAGATATCAAAGCATAAGTCTTCATTGAAGGTAGGAAACTTCGCTTCCCACTTCAACTCGGTCGCTTGTTCATAGTGATCCCTTCGACGTCCCCCGATAAAAAATATTTATCCTTGACAAGAGGGATTACCCAAGCTACAGTTTCATCGTCGTGCTATTCGATTAGAGTGGTCACTTGAACAAACTTGTTGTTCAAACAACCAACCTCTATTCTATGATTAGCCGCGGAATAGACGATGTAGGGATCGCCGGTTTTTGCGTTTGTATTCGGGGTCCAAGTTATTTTAGCCATTAAACAAAGCATACAACATGCATATAATTGAAAAACAATCATAGACATAACACGAAAGAATATAAAACAACATTTATTGTCACGCCCCGAGAGAGTCCCCGCCAGACAAAAATCCGGCAACATCTCCCCTGTACGGGTGACAATACAAATTTTCATACAAGGCCTACACAACCACTATACATCGGTCAACACGACTGGAACAAAAACATCTACACACGCAGGTTTATAAGGCCTCAGGCCAACCATCATAGTAAATAAATGAAGTCTATCACATCTAGACTTACCCCTTCTGCCATCTGAGCAGGAACATACAACCAACTAATTGAATAGTCCATATGGACACCACAAATATTCCCAAACTTCCACAAGTACATAACCAAAATATCAGGACCTAAACATATCTTCTATACAAAATCCAAAACAATAAGACCAATAAAACCTATCCATTTCGACGAGGGGGATTGGCAGCTGGACTCTTCTGACAGCTTCATCCAGAAATAAAAATAAATCAACGGGGTAAGTTCAAAGAACTCAGCGGGTATAGTTGATATGCAAAGTAAGATATAGCTAACAATAAAAATCATGCCAGTACAGTCTCACATATAGGGTAAGCAAGAAATAAATACAAAAAGACTATACTCACCTGAATATCCTACCCTGATATAGGAGCATGTGCCCTACTATAAGAGATAAAGTCATCACCATATACAAATATGAATCCTGTATGCATGGCAATCATATGCAACATCCAAGGCATCAATACAATAATGCAGCAAACACAATACAAATGTGATATGTGCAAAGTGCATGTCGTGCAAATGACATGGTCACCCCTGACGCCAGTCAGCCACCTCACATGCGATGGTGAAGCCGAGTGGGTAGGGCTATGACAACTGTGCACTCTGCCATCACTGCTCCTGAGTGACCGAGTGGACAGGATGCTGTCGAAGTACACCTATCCTCCTGCCCCAAACAGAGTGGGGGAGCTAAGCTCTCATCTCCCAGTGTCATAGACCAGAGGAGGGATCCCTGCCCGCTACCACGCTGCCTCATCGCTACCCATGAGCGGACCAGCGGAGCCTGACAGAGCAACTGCACACACCCTCCTGATGTACCACTAACCCATGAGTGGCAGTGTGTGCAGGCCATGTAACTGGCTGCGGGCTCAACAATAATGGAACCCCGTCCAGCCAGCATGCAATCATGCAAAAATGGTGCATGATACTAAAACATGTAAATCCTACTCAAAATACCTATCCGAATAATATGTACAATCAGTATGTACATATCCCTAATCCAAGTACTATGATCCAAATCAAACAGGGAAATATAATCATATCCTATCACATGCATGTATCAAGTAGGCACCAAAAGCATACTAGGCATATAAACATGAAAAATTATTGTAAGCTATCCTAACTAGCATATCAACAATGACTATATCTAAAAGATAAGTCAAAATACCCGCCTAATAAAATAAATGTCCTTAAGAATGAAATCGTCACGATCGGGGACCTGCCTCGTGACCGAAACCTGCATACAACATAACTATTGTTAAGCACAAAAATACAATCCACCGACAAATCGAATACTTAATCGATTTCATTCATAACCCAATTAACCCAAATGATTAATTACATCCCGATCACCTCCCACCTAATATAACCATCTTTTCATCCAATTACTCGAATAATGCAATCTTCACGCTCGTTTACAACCCAATTCACAGCGACCATAGCCAAAAATCAAACACAACAATTGAAGAAAATAAACAACTAAGATATACCTACCTTAGAAACTCTACCAACAGTTTTCTATTCCGCCTCTGCCACCTTGATTAGAACACGATCATTGAGTGGCTTGAGATCCTTAATATCATCCGTTTCAAGAATACCAATGAGGTCATCTTCTTTCAGCAATAGGTGATTAGATCCATTGAATTCAAGTTCCGTTCCAGCATACTTTGAGTAGACAACTTGTTTACCTGCCTCAATTCCAATTTTTATTTCTATTTTTCCAAATGTTCTTTCTTCTCCAACAGCAACTACCTCACCACTTGAAGTATTCCTCCACTGGTTTGCTCCTCAGAAGACTTGATCTTAACTAAGACTCTATCACCCATGGGCTGGATAGATGTGTACATGGGAACGATAACTGTAGCAGCCTTGACGACGAGTCCAGAAAAACTCCTAATTTTTAGCACCATCCCTCGGGTTCCAACACAGGAAGAGGTGCGAGCGGCGGTTGCCGCAAGATGGAGACCTTCGAACAAAAGCAAGCTCCGCGCTCCGACCACTCCACATGAAAATGGTTGCAGGGCTGCCATCGGTCCAACGAAAAAAATCCTACCGATCGAGTGGTGCGGACACAAAACCCTAGCGATGGCGAACGGGCTCTTGCTGTTGGCTCGATCGTGGCACCCTCAGGGCGAATCGTGTAGGGATCCCGAGCGATAAACAAAAACTTGCAGCGAAAAACTTAGGATCCCTCAAGAGATCCAAGCAAAAAAAATATACTCGTTTCAATTATCGATTCTATCCTATAGGAATCGAGATTACCTTCGAAGTGTGCCCTTCGAATTCCAGTCAGCAACACTTACGGATCTCAGCGTGGTCAGAATGTCAATGCCTCTACGGTGCACACACACACGATCTTGGAGAGAAGAGGTAAGCCCTTTCGGTTGTGCTAGCAACCACTCCAAGGTCTCACTTTTCCACTCGGTACTTGGCCCTCTTGTGTTGTCAATGAAAAAATAAAATCTTATTTTCTTTTTTATTGTCCACGTTGAAGAAGAAGGAGCAACCATAATACTCCTTAATGATACATTAAATGCACTTCCTTATTCTCCATGGTAAAAGAAAGGAAGTCAATTAATGCTCATTAAATGCACATTAATGAGTTTTAAATCCCATTTAAAACCCCATTTATTAATTCGTGTATTATTCATTTTAGCCTTCTTCTCTTGGTTTGACTTGAGTCTAACTCTACATAAACCAATTTGAGTCCAACTCAAATTTAGCCAAGTAATGAGTCTTACTCATTCTAGTTAATCCAATTAACTAATAATTCATTTTAGTCAAACCAAAATGATTTCCTCTCCAAAATAATATATTCTTTGTGTGTGACCCTATAGGCTCTCATAACGTTGGCAATGTATCCAAAACCATTTTAGATACATAAGCAATGAGCGACATCTAGCAATATACATCATTGCTACCCAAGTGATGAGAATGTCGAGATCCGACAACCTCTTCCATGACTATTATCATATGACAGTGTCCTTCTATCCTTGATATCTCAGATCGATCAATGAGGCATAGACCGTGTCACCCTCTTATCAATCTTTATGTTTCTTGATCCCCAAGTAGACTCACTCAAACAAATGAGCTCAATATCTCATATTGACTCATTTGAGCATGGTCATGCATTTCGTAGTCCTACTCTATCAAGAGGCCAAAGATATCACTCCCGTCATATGGGAGGGATAGATCCCATCTACATCACTCACATCCCTCCGCATAATTCGTTACATACTCAGTGATCGCCGTTATAATCACCCAATTACGATGTGACGTTAGACGATACCAAAGTACATAACTCCTTATGTAGGGAACCGTAGTGACTTCAGGTCTAAGGACTATTCATACCAATAGTCACATGAGAAAGTATATGACACTCATATAACGATCCATGATACTTTCTCATGGTGGGTCAATTCAGTATATATAGTCTCCAATATATATACCCATGTATCAATGTGATATCACATATCCATGACTTGTGAGATCAAGTCATCCATTGACCTACATGCTAGTCTCAATGTATCAATATAGCGCTTGTCTATTAATACAATACTCGACTAGGAATATTTAAGAATAGTGTTCTCTACAGCTTCTCATAATCAATTCTACCAATTGATATACTGTAGATAACAACCTACTATTCATCGGCATTATTATATTTATTTAGCTGGCACACGCATAAAGAAATATAATAATCAATCTTTGCCTTTATTAATGCAAGAATATAATACAAAAGTCTCCCTCACCAATCATCTCATAATTGGCACTAAGGGCTCATACTAACAATCTCCCACTAGCACTAGTGCCAATCATCAGTAGTCTCTAAGACCCGTGACCTAGTATGACCATCATGCTCCTCTGTACAAAGCCTTGGTCAAGGGATCCGCAATGTTAGCATCAGTGTCTACTCTGCATATCTGAACATCTCCTCTATTAATGATCTCTCGAATGAGGTGATACCGCCGCAGTATGTGTTTTGTCCTCTGATGAGAGCGAGGTTCCTTTGCCTGAGCAATAGCCCCATTGTTGTCACAATAGAGGTCTATTGGGTCTGCTATGCTAGGAACCACCTCAAGTTCAGTGATGAACTTTCGGATCAAGACCTCCTTTCTTTCGCAAAGACGCGACAATATACTCTACGCTATAGAATCTGCAACTGTGTCCTACTTCGAACTCTTCCAGCTCACAGCGCCACCATTCAATCAAAATACATACCCTGACTGCGATCTGGAATCATCCTTGTCAGTTTGGAAGCTCGCATCACTGTAACCCTTTACAGCTAGCTCCTCATTGCCTCCAAATATCAAGAAATATTCTTTTGTCCTTCGCAAGTACTTAAGAATATTCTTGACAGTTGTCCAGTGACATTCACCGGGATCTGACTGATACCTGCTCGTCATGCTTAAAGCATACGAGACATCAGGGCGAGTACAAATCATGGTGTACATGATAGATCCTATAGCTGATGCATAAGGGATCTGATCCATGTGATCTCTCTCCTCTTTAGAAGAGGGAGATTGAGTCTTCGAAAGACTCATACCATGTGACATTGGCAAAAATCCCTTCTTGGAATTATGCATGGCAAAACGCTTAAGCACCTTGTCCACATATGTACTCTGACTCAAGCCAAGCAATCTATTAGATCTATCTCTATAGATCTTGATGCCTAGAATATAGGCTGCTTCACCTAAGTCTTTCATTGAAAAATAATTCCCAAGCCAAGTCTTCACAGACTGCAGCATAGGGATATCATTTCCAATGAGCAGTATGTCATCTACATACAATATGAGGAAAACAATTGAGCTCCCACTAACCTTCTTGTAGACACAAGGTTCATCTTCATTCTTAATGAAACCAAACGTTTTGATCGCATTATCGAAACGAAGATTCCAACTTCTAGAAGCTTGCTTTAAACCATAAATGGACCTATGCAACTTACAAACCTTTCCAGCATCCTTTGGATCGACAAAACCCTCAGGTTGTGTCATATACACATCCTCGAGTAGATTTCCGTTAAGAAATGCTGTTTTGACATCCATCTGCCAGATCATAATGCACACAATGGAAGTCACAGGGAACAAACTAAAGTAACCCAACCCTCAGAGTACCAATATCAGTCTACTACCATCCTGGTCAGTGGTATAACAAATATACCCACAACATACACAACAACTGCAACAAGCAGTGCACATCCAGATACCACGACAAAGCCTCGTGTCTCTCACACAAAAAGGGAACTATCTATGAGCTACCGCGAACGTAACCCATGTGTCGACAATCAATATACTCAGCACTGTCTACGCGCAACTACCTGCTACCACAAATGAAACTCGTGGATAGACATGCAATAGAAAGACTCAGTGTCTGCGGCTACGACATGCTACCACGAATGAGTCTCTTGGGCAGATCGCACATATAGATATCTAGTTATTGACTGTACGCACTAGCGTATTACCACCAATAGGTCGTGTGAGTAGTCGATTATCCTAGGTTGTTAAGCCTTGGGTTATCCAATACATCTAGCATAGAACGACTATCAAAATCGATAAAGATCACCGATCTACAATTAAACCCATTGAGGCGGTCAAGTGAGGGTTTCAACACCTCTAATACCAAAATGTTTACCAAAGTCGGTAAAGATCATCGACTAATAAATAAATAAGTCGAGATGGTTAAGTCTAGGGTTCCAACCCTTCTAACATGATCGGTTATCAAAGTCGATAAAAAAATCACAAGTCCCCTAACAAACACGTCGAGACGATTGATCATAGGGTTTCATCCCTAGCTACCAGGAAACGCCTATCAAGGCCAATAAGGACAACAAATCTACTAACAAGCCCGGCAAGAGGGTTAAGCCTAAATTATATCATCCTACCAGTTCAAGCATGCATGCTCCAACCTGCTACCACGAACATATCTCGTGGGTACTTAAGACGTAAAGTAGCTATCTAGCTACCAGCGTCATACGAATCCGATTATTACCAACTTCGAACGAATAACGCAAGAATATAACCTTACAGTAGGTTATCTCAACCATGATTGGGAGGCATGATTGACCACAAATATACAAAGCACCTACCTATAGAGAGACTCTACTGCAGACTCTCTCTCAACCAAGAATGCGGGATATAGTAAGGATTAATCGCATCCTAACTATACGAACTCTACTAGTCCGATCACCATAACACCGAAACAGTAAATGGATAAACATATATCATTAAGCACATTCGGGTTATTACGCCTAGGGTTTCCACACCTATGGTTCTACTAATGTTGTTTCATTCCTGAGATCCGCTCCTACAGAATAACCTCATCTAAGTTATTTTATCTCTACTAGTCTTAATCATGGTATTCACGGCAAAAAAAAAACACATGACCATATAAACATATAACACACTGTCTAATAAACGACAGCATAGTCATACTAATGACAATCAATGGCTGAAATTAATTACGGTATAACTAAAGAAGTCATGCCAAAACAAAGTCAAGGCAATCCTAAATAAAGCATCAGATGCCTATATATACCCTAAACCACGTAAGCAATGTAATCATGTCATCATGCACTAGGATCTAGAGAGTCAAAGAACCTCTATATATACCTTCTACGAATTTATCCATCTTATTCATATTATTCAACTAGTCCAATCCTAATACTAGTCCAATAAGTAAGAGGTAAACATCTACCAATAATATCTAATCATTTATATCACAATGATAACTAGTTACCTATAGCAGAAATAGCAATTAATAACCATATGCTAATGATAAATCAGCAACCTAAACATCTACCAGTCTAACAGATATTAGGTTAAAACAATACTAGACAAAACATGATATCACCGTATAACCAATATAAATATGCACTAAATCTAGAAAATTTTCTAGAATTTATTTACCTGTTAGCCGTTTTGAGATGTCCTGTCGCTGCCAAATCTCCCATATTGACATCGTCAATAATATCTCGAATTTTCGAAACATAAAAATCGTCGGAAATCTGTACAACTCCGAAAATACCCCAGTTAACCTACCAAAACTTGGCGAACTCCAAAAACCCAAAGACCCTAAGGAACTCGGAAACCTACGCTCTGATACCAAATAAATTTTCACGCCCCGAGAGAGTCCCCGCCAGACAAAAATCCGGCAGCATCTCCCCTGTACGGTGACAATACCAATTTTCATACAAGGCCTACACGACCACTATACATCGGTCAACACGACCGGAACAAAAACATCTACACACGCAGATCTATAAGGCCTCAGGCCAACCATCATAGTAAATAAATGAAGTCTATCACATCTAGACTTACCCCTTCTGCCATCTGAGCAGGAACATACAACCAACTAATTGAATAGTCCACATGGACACCACAAATATTCCCAAACTTCCACAAGTACATAACCAAAACATCAGGACCTAAACATATCTTCTATACAAAATCCAAAACCATAAGACCAATAAAACCTATCCATTTCGACGAGGGGGATTGGCAACTGGACTCTCCTGACAGCTTCGTCTTGAAATAAAAATAAATCAACGGGGCAAGTTCAAAGAACTCAGCGGGTATAGTCGATATGCAAAGTAAGATATAGCTAACAATAAAAATCATGCCAGTACAGTCTCACATATAGGGTAAGCAAGAAATAAATACAAAAGGACTGTACTCACCTGAATCTCCTACCCTGATATAGGAGCATGTGCCCTACTATAAGAGATAAAGTCATCACCATATACGAATATGAATCTTGTATGCATGACAATCATATGCAACATCCAAGGCATCAATACAATAATGCAGCAAACACAATACAAATGTGATCCGTGCAAAGTGCATGCCGTGCAAATGACATGGTCACCCCTGACGCCAGTCAGCCGCCTCACACGCGATGGTGAAGCCGAGTGGGTAGGGCTATGACAACTGTGCACTCTGCCATCATCGTTCGAGTGGCCAAGTGGACAGGGGATCTTTGTCGGAGTACACCTATCCTCCTGCCCCCAAACAGAGCGGGGAGCTTAAGCTCATCTCTGTCATAGACTGCAGGAGGGATCCTCGCCTCTACCACCGCCTCATCGCTACCCATGAGCGACTCAATGAGCTCGACAGAGCAACTACACACACCTCCTCGATGTACCACTAACCCAAAGGGTGTGTGTAGGCTATGTAACTAGTCATGGCTCAACAATAATGGAACCCCGTCCAGCTAGCATGCAATCATGCAAAAATGGTGCATGATACTAAAACATGTAAATCCTACTCAAAATACCTATCCGAATAATATGTACAATCAGTATGTACATATCCCTAATCCAAGTACTATGATCCAAATCAAACAAAGAAATATAATCATATCCTATCACATGCATGTATCAAGTAGGCACCAAAAGCATACCAGGCATATAAACATGAAAAATTATTGTAAGCTATCCTAACTAGCATATCAACAATGACTATATCTAAAAGATAAGTCAAAATACCCGCCTGATAAAATAAATGTCCGCAAGAATGAAATCGTCACGATCGGACCCGCCTGGATCAAAACTCGCATACAAAGATAACTATTGTTAAGCACAAAAATACAAGCCACCGACAAATCGAATACTTAATCGATTTCATTCATAACCCAATTAACCCAAATGCTTAATTACATCCCGATCACCTCCCACCTAATATAACCATCTTTTCGTCCAATTACTCAAATAATGCAATCTTCACGCTCGTTTACAACCCAATTCACAGCAACCATAGCTAAAAATCAAAACCAACAATTGAAGAAAATAAACAACTAAGATATACCTGCCTTAGAAACTCTACCAGTAGTTTTCTCTTCCGCCTCTGCCACCTTGATTAGAACTCGTTCATTGAGTGGCTTGAGATCCTTAATATCATCCGTTTCAAGAATACCAATGAGGTCATCTTCTTTCAGCAATAGGTGATTAGATCCATTGAATTCAAGTTCCGTTCCAGCATACTTTGAGTAGACAACTTGTTTACTTGCCTCAATTCCAATTTTTATTTCTATTTTCCCAAATGTTCTTTCTTCTCCAACAGCAACTACCTCACCACTTGAAATATTCCTCCACTGGTTTGCTCCTCAGAAGACTTGATCTTAACTAAGACTCTATCACCCACGGGCTGGATAGATGTGTACTTGGGAACGATAACTGTAGCAGCCTTGATGATGAGTCCAGAAAAACTCCTAATTTTTAGAACCATCCCTCGGGTTCCAACACAGGAAGAGGTGCGAGCGGCGGTTGCCGCAAGACGGAGACCTTAGAACAAAAGCAAGCTCCGCGCTCCGACCACTCCACATGAAAATGGTTGCAGGGCTGCCATCGGTCCAACGAAAAAAAATCCTACCGATCGAGTGGCGCGAACACAAAACCCTAGCGATGGCGAACTGGATCTTGCTGCTGGCTCGGTCGTGGCACCGCCGGGGCGAATCGCTCGCCGTCGCTACTGCCGCGAGGAGAAGGCGGCGTAAGCTTGGCTACCGATATCGAGGGCGGCGAGCAGCATCACGGCCGCCGCGCGCGCAGCGCGACGCAGCAGTCAACGATCGTACAGAAGATGAAGGAGGCAGTGGATGCGACGCGAGAAGAGGAGAATCAGGGAGAGGGCGGAGAAGAAGGCGAAGTCAGGGTGAGGAAGGTTTCGCGCTGCTTGGAGAAAAATTGCGAAGAAGATGGGGGAAGAAGAAGTTACGGCGTGAGATAAATCAGGAGAAAATATAAACCTAGGTTAAATAATTATAACTTAGGTTAATAAAAATCAATTTTCGTAATAACTAATAATCCAAACAGGCTTTATTAAAGCCTATTAAATCTTTCCCCACGAAACGCCACAGAAATTCCATTTAAGTCCAGAAAAATTTCTAAAATTTTCTAAAATTCTCCAAAAATCCCGAAATAATTCCTGGGATTATTTATCTTAATTTTTGGATATTAAATTTAGTATTTTAAATTTTCCGTATTTAACATTTATACCTCTCGATCTTCTATTGTATGTCCTTCCTCCTTTTGGACGTCGTGTGGGCGACAGTCTTCCAAAAGTTGAAGCTCCTAGATCACCAATCTTCCTTCCTTGCTCGCTCCGAACAAGAGGAAGTATAGAAACAAAACACTTCTCCTTCTTTCAACCAACCACCAATCTCCAAGCTTGGTGCTTGCCGCTGTAGGGATGTATACTGAAAAGTCTATCTTTTCTATTAACATCTTTATTTTTGAAATAAGAATCACATGATTATTGTTTGCATATTTTTATGGTTATGCAATATTGTCTAATACTTTATATTGTAGATAACATGGTGTGTGGTGTCACACGGGAGATCATGTTATCGGCCCCTTGAAAAGTATAAGTAAAGGCTCACAAACGAGATGGCTTTGGACAACCCATCGGAATGGTTGTAGTGTGATTTGGTATTGGTTTGTCTTGACCATAGAATCACACTAGTGCACTTTGTGTGTTTTGAGCAGGACGACTTAGAGGTGATTCGATTTATTGCTGACTACATAATCTGTAAAATACGGTGAAAAAAAAAATCATATGGTTAGGAGTTAGTTACATCTAACCTAACTTGAGAAATTTTAATAGTTTAATTAACCTAGATTTAATTGAATCTATCTAGTGTTAATGGCTTATTGGATCCAACCCGTTAAGAAAACTCAACCCGATCTGTTTCCCCTTCGTAACGAAAGCTGCACTTATCTCCTCCGTTTCACCGATTGCCGACTTTATTTACTCCTGTGCATTTTTCCCAACCGCAGCGAGTCTTCCTTCCTCGACACGTTTCCTCACCTCCTCATCGCCGACGTTCTCTCTCTTCCTCACCGAGCTCTTCCATTCTTCTTCACGGATCGAGTCTCGCAACCCCTCAGCGCGATCCCCCTTTTTTCTTCGCTTGCGACCTCATCGACTCCTGCTACCCCAGAGCTTGCCGGCTTCACTGCGCGAGTGGACGGCGGCGAACAACATTTCCTCCCCGGTGCTCACGGACAAACCAGAGCAACTAGGGTGCTCACGGTTGGAGGCTTGGGTCGACGACAGTGTCACTTGCTTCCGATTTCACGCTGTCGAAGGTGGGTTTGATCCGATCGATCGCAACCGGAGAAAGGTAAGATGTGGATTTTTCTTACAGTGGACGAGATTTTAGAGTTCTGAGGATTTGTCTGGACTAAGCTGGAATCTTGATTTGGGCAGTGGTTGTTTCCGGCCGACTGGGGATTTTGGAGGATTGTTCGGCCGGTGAAGCTCTATTATCGGTAAGATTAGTTTCTCCTTAGGTTACTCTGAGGTTCTTTTCCTTGGCTGACACCCTTGCAAAATTGGAACAGGGACTTTGTATCGGTAGACTGAGGATTGGGAAGGTTGTTTTGCCGGTGGAGGTTTCAAACTATAGGTAAGTATGAAACTCTTCCCTGTTCAATCCAGTTGGATTAGTCATACTACGAGGTAAATGTGTTTCCTGCCGTGAGTATTGAACGGTAAGAGTTGTGGTAGTATGGTAGTGGCTGAATGACTTAGGTAAGGGTTGATTTGAATGTGTTAGGGATATAATAGGATTACTGTAGTGGGCTAAATTACTGGATTTTATAGCTTCAATTTAGGGTATTAATTAATTATTCTTAATGATCTATTTGAATTGGAGTTGATGAGGTTTTGTTGGGTGTTTGACCGGCTGTGAAGTAGTAGCTTTGTTTGGGCTATGAATAGAGATATGTAGCGGTGTGAATATGTGTTAGATTTATACTTAATTTGTGGGTGATCTTGTTACACCAAATTAAGTATAAAAGGATTAAATCTACATGAGATTGATTTGGTTGAATGGGTATGGAGTTGGATTAGTAGGTTAGCACTTTTGCTAATTGAAACGGTGGGTTAAATTAAATAGTCAAGCTTGACTATTTGAGCTTCTAATTCGTATTCGATAAAGGGACGCGAATATAGAAATGATAGAATAGTAAATTATATATCTATTGTCGTATGCTTGAACATAACCACAATATTTGAAATGTGCAGGACGTGGATACGAGACAGGTCCGCGGCCGTGAGGACTTCATTACTACGAGCATATACAGCAAGTGGATAATTCCTACCTTGGTCAGGTAGTTAATGCATACAGATTTAGATGCATGATCATCTTAAATGATCATGTTACCTTGACCCTGTTCTATTTATCTTATGCTTGATACTTTATCCGTTGGCTATTAACTCCTTTGCTGCTATCATGTTTATTTTACCATAATTAAGAGTTATACATATAGATGATGTAAATAACTCAGAATTTGTTTAAGTTAAGTACAAGTAGTAAAGTCCAGATGACAACCTGATTGTAAATTGGGCAAAAAGGTCATCTGTAGGTAGATGATGTCTTGAACCTAGAGTAAATTCTAGTACCCTTAGATTGCATGTTTCTACCGACCATGCACTATGTAAATGGTCGGGTGAATGATATTTAGGGTGTCACTATGGACCGGTGGTCATAGTCTGATACGATCAGTTGAGTATGACTCTCTATAGGATAGAGAGTACGTTGATCTGGTTTGTAGAATAGGGAGTCTATGGTGGATGTCTGTTTGTGAGACATTACATTCATGTCATTTGCATGCACGCTGGCGATGATGACTCCCTTGTGGTCGAGAGTGTCGTCAGTCATCCTGCCTCCAGGAGGAGTAACCGGTGTGAGGGAAGAGCATTTTGGTGCCGCACTCTACCACTATAGACGGTGGTAGTTGGTTTTGCGTGCCGTAGTCCTGCGTGTGTAGCACTCGACCACTCATGGGTAGTGACTATCGGAGTGGTTAATAGCAGGGACCCCCATCGTGTGGCTTGCTCTTTACGCTTATATGCTACTCGATCATACTGCCCACTCGGCCACTCGAGAGTAGTGGTTGGTGTTGAGTTGGGAAAGTTGTCATGCTCGAGCCACCGAGGCCACACTGGGGTCATGGTAGCTTTAGGGTGAGCCGACATGACCATGCATGCTGCATTACCGACTTATGGCATATTTTTGCATATTACCATATATATACATATATGCATGTATATATATATATATGGATGATTGTGATTAGCATACGTATATAGATGCAGTATATATATATATATTCTTATTGTGATGCTGCATTTGTATGTACTATGTTTGTTGCATTTGTTTGTACATATTCATACATGTTATTACATTTTTCTATGGTAGTAGGCCAGTACTTGTATATTTGTTGGTTATTCATTGTGATACCCTTGACCCATATCAGGATGTAGTATGAGTTAGTTCTATTCCCTATACCATATGTTGTGGATATGTGCTCAGGTTGGATAGGTGTAGCGTAGCAGACATTTGGTCTTGGGGAGAGTGACGGTGTAGTAAGAGCTTGAGCTGCTTTGCCTTTGGGACATGCTACTATTAGTATGAGCCCTTAGTGCCAATTATGAGATGATTGATGAGGGAAACTTTTGTATTATATTCTTGCATTAATAAAGGCAAAGATTGATTATTATATTTCTTTATGCGTGTGCCAGCTAAATAAATATAATAATGCCCATGAATAGTAGGTTGTTATCTACAGTATATCAATTGGTAGAATTGATTATGAGAAGCTGTAGAGAACACTATTCTTAAATTTTCCTAGTCGAGTATTGTATTAATAGACAAGGGCTATATTGATACATTGAGACTAGCATGTAGGTCAATGGATGACTTGATCTCACAAGTCATGTGATATCACATTGATACATGGGTATATATATTGGAGACTATATATACTGAATTGACCCACCATGAGAAAGTATCATGGATCGTTATATGAGTGTCATATACTTTCTCATGTGACTATTGGTATGAATAGTCCTTAGACCTGAAGTCACTACGGTTCCCTACATAAGGAGTTATGTACTTTGGTATCGTCTAACATCACACCGTAATTGGGTGACTATAACGGCGATCACTGAGTATGTAACGAATTATGCGGAGGGATGTGAGTGATGTAGATGGGATCTATCCCTCCCATATGACGGGGGCGATATCTTTGGCTTCTTGATAGAGTAGGACCACGAAATGCATGGTCATGCTTAAATGAGTCAATATGAGATATTGAGCTCATTTGTTTGAGTGAGCCTACTTGGGGATCAAGAAACATAAAGATTGATAAGAGGGTGACACGGTCTATGCCTCATTGATCGATCTGAGATATCAAGCATAGAAGGACACTGTCATATGATAATAGTCACGGAAGAGGTTGTCGGATCTAGACATTCTCATCACTAGGGTAGCAATGATGTATTGCTAGATGTCGCTCATTGCTTATGTATCTAAAATGGTTTTGGATACATTGCCAACGTTATGAGAGCCTATAGGGTCACACACAAAGAACATATTATTTTGGAGAGGAAATCATTTTGGTTTGACTAAAATGAATTGTTAGTCAATTGGATTAACTAGAATGAGTAAGACTCATTACTTGGCTAAATTTGAGTTGGACTCAAATTGGTTTATGTTGAGTTAGACTCAAGTCAAACCAAGAGAAGAAGGCTAAAATGAATAATACACGAATTAATAATATAATACATGAATTAATAAATGGGGTTTTAAATGAGATTTAAAACTCATTAATGTGCATTTAATGAGCATTAATTGACTTCCTTTCTTTTACCATGGAGAATAAGGAAGTGCTTCTTTAATGAAAAAGAGGCATAGACCGTCTTTCTTTAATGTCTCATTAAGGTGTATTATGGTTGCTTCTTCTTCTTCAACGTGGACAATGAAAAAGAGAATCTGATTTTATTTTTTTTCGTTGAAAACACAAGAGGGCCAAGTACCGAGTGGAAAAGTGAGACCTTGGAGTGGTGGTTGCTAGCACAACCGAAAGGGCTTACCTCTTCTCTCCAAGATCGTGTGTGTGTGCACCGTAGAGGCGTGGACATTCTGACCACGCTGAGATCCGCAAGTGTTGCTGACTGGAATTCGAAGGGCACGCTTCGAAGGTAATCTCGATTCCTATAGGATAGAATCGATAATTGAAACGAGTATATTTTATTTTGCTTGGATCTCTGGAGGGATTCTAAGTTTTCCGCTGCGAATTTTGTTTATCGCTCGGGATCCCTACAGCTACAAGAAAGGAGTAGCATCGATATAGGGTCCCACTTCATCAGACACTTAGTGAAGATGGGCAAAGCAGCGAGAGAAGAGATTAATGTGGGAGGCCTACTTACCCACATTTTTCATAGGATGGGGTACGATTACATTGCATTAGAGAGTATAGAGGGGAGCCCTATGATCGACCTAGGAGTGTGTATGGCGATGAAGATGATTGTAAGAGAGGGACACTCCTAATGCTTTGTAAGAAAAAACCTGACGACCCTTAGGCTCCCCGACCCTGATCGTACCACCATCACCATGCACACCAACTGGCGCTTGGACTTGATAGTGGAGTCCCCTCCATATGAGGGACCATCCACATCGGCGCCCATCTCTCCCCCTTTACATCACTCTCCCTCCAGTCCACACATGCATAGGAGCCCACCTAATCCACCTCGGCATGAGCCTGCACCTACACCACCACCTTTTTCCACTTTTGAGCAGGATGCAGGTACATCGGCTTATGATTTCTCGAAGTTTCGATTGTGCCTCGATGATATATACGCCGAGCAACAGACGCAGAGGTAGCGATGGGTGGAGCAGAGCGCCTAAACACAGGCGGAGTTCTAGGGCTTCCGAGAGCACTTCCAGCGGGCTGAGGAGTTCTATAATGAGGCCCGCATATACTTCCAGGAGGAGGCTGCCCGTCGCCAGGATGAGGCCGCCTACCGCCAGGAGATGTGGCAGCACATGCATGCCCAGCAAGCACAGTGGGCTAGGGAGGAGGAGCACCGAGCAGTCGCTGCATCCACTAACTCTCTGATCAACCACATGTACATGTGACATCAGCGGCTCAGCAGCAGGTTCTCCCAGGATCCTGAGATGTTGAGGCTTCCAGACTTTCCACCTCGTCCACCATACAAGAGGTATACTTTCATTTAAGTCTAGGGGGGACCCCAAATTTTATTTTGTTTCTAGCAGTAGTTTCTTTCCTGATATTTGCATTATTGTTAGCATTCATTTGTTCATGCATAGGTTGTTGATTTCTTTTAGCACTTAGTTTTTGTTATCTATAAAATTACCTCAGTAGTATTTTTAAAGTCTTCTTCGTGAGTTGTTTCCATTAGTAGTGTAACTTCATTTACCTCGTGATATTTTATTTTATTGTCTATGAATGAATATTCTAGACTTACATTGGTTAGCTTCTATTTTTACACCTACACATGTCGAACACTCTGAAAGGGAGAGTGTAGTACATATCTAGTTATGATTCATCTCAGTAGTCTAGTACTTTTGAATCCACATGTGACCCTAAGACTGGCATTTTAGTTACTGGAGATGCTCGGATTGTGTAAGCCCATTCGAAAAAATTAAAATTCCAGTGAGCCGAAAAATAAAAGAGAGAGAGAAAAAAAAGAGATTATGAGGGATAAAAAACAATTGTCGTGGGTGGAAATGGCTAGGTGCCCCTTTGAGACCGAGTTAGGTTACTAAGGAAATACCTACCAATTTCTCTCAATACCGAGCACGTCTTTGAGACTTTGTGCTAGATCTAGGGAACGACCCTCGCTTTGGGAAGGTAAGTCCCTAAGAGCCGAAGACCTTAGGAAAGCTATAGGATGACAACTTAACTCACCATGGAACGAGTTTCCCCTAAGAATGATTCGCTTAGCACGAGCACGAGGAGCTAACTTTGTGAATTTCTAGAACATATTTATTTTACTTTGATTGCAAATACCACTTGATAAATTTAGTTAACATGCTAAGCATGGAGCAATATCCTTTTAAAATTTCATGGCGCTAAGGTTTGCTTGAGGACAAGAAAAGATTTAAGTCTGGGGGAAGTGATGTGAGCAAAACATATAGGGTTTTAGGAGTAGTTTTAGCTCACATCTCATTACATTTTATGTTAGTTTCATGCATATGTCACTTTGTTTTCCATACATTTTGTACTTTTTGGTTCGGAGGTCTGCTCTTTTTACTTTTATGTGCAGGATAGCATTTCGAGGGAAAAAGGCACACTTTCGGAGCAAAAGAAGGGCATTTTACAGCTAGACGCAGAAGGGAACACGACCAGGGCATGTGACTACACATGGCCATGTCCAATGGGCGAGATCAGCCACCCCAGGGCCACACACGACCTGCCCGTGTGGCTGCCCAGCAGATTGACGCAGCTAGGATTTTTTCTGAATTTCGCAGCGATCCGATGTGATGTCTATATAAGGATGGCTCCGCCAAAACCCTAGGGGAGAGGCACGATGGCTAGGACGGCACACCAAAGCCCTAAAAAGCTTCGGAAACTCACAACGGAGAGGAAGAACGCCATCGGAGATCCAAGTTCTGCACTTCAACGCCGGAGAGAAGTGTAATGCCCGTAAAATTCCTAGCAATTTTACAAGAATTTTTGGATGATTATAATTAGCTTTATGTGGGCTCTTTCAAAAAAATAAAAGAAATAGAGCCAAAAAGGATGCATGGCCTAGGAATTGAACCTCAAACCTTTAGTAGATAGCTAAGCTCTAAGATGCATCCAATAACCAGAAGCCCAGCAGGGTTGTGCTATTAGAGGAATATGGGAAATGATAGATAAAGGTAAGGGAGGCTAAGGGACACCTTCAAGTGAATAAATAGGGAATGAGGAGACAAGAGAAAACTCAATTTTCATTCTCCACTTCTCCTCTTCTTCTTCCTCACAGAAAACCCTAGGCTCCCTCTTCCATTTTTCGAAAGCTAACCAAGCTAGGAGAAGGCTCTAATCTTGTCACAACCTAGGGTATTTTCCAACTATTAACAAAGCGAAGGATGTAAGTATCCCCTCACCTGCATACAAGTTGTTTCGATTGATGTTATTATGTAAACCCCTTCATAAACTTTCGGCCAAGACCCTTCTTTGTGTTTTCCATGATGATCCATGCTATACCTGTAACGATCGGGCCCCTATTGGCGGAATTCAACGACCCCTATTGGTCGACGACCGTCGCCCCTGTTGGCGGAATTCGGAGACCCCTATTGGTCGACGACCATCGCCCCTGTTGGCCCGTCGTTACTCACCTGGACTTCCCACCCCTGGAAGTGGGTTTTTGCCTTCCCCAGGATTCGAACTCTAGACCTCCAGGCTAAGTACTAAAGTTTATGAATCCTGGTAACCAAGTGATCCAAGATCACTTGGTTACCAGGATTCATAAACTTTAGTGCTGGAAGATCTAGGTCGAATCTGAAGCAAAACAACTTCGGTGTCGAAAATCGGTAGAACGGCCAGCGGCGACGGCCGTCGACCAATAGTCGCCGGTCGCCAGGCGACGACGTCGCCGACACAAATCGCGTCAATTTCCGCCAATAGGGGCCCGATCGTTACAATAAAAAGGCGCCTTTTTATTGTAACGACCGGGCCCCTGTTGGCGGAATTCGGTGACCCCTATTGGTCAACGACCGTCGCCCCTGTTGGCGGAATTCGATGACCCCTATTGGTCAACGACCGTCGCCCCTGTTGGCCCGTCGTTACTCACATGGACTTCCCACCCCTGGAAGTGGGTTTTTGCCTTCCCCAGGATTCGAACTCTAGACCTCCAGGCTAAGTACTAAAGTTTATGAATCCTAGTAACCAAGTGATCAATGTTAAATACTAAAATTTAAAATACCAAAATTTAATGGTCAAATAATTAAGGAAATAATCCTGGAAATTTTTTGGGATTTTTAGGGAATTTTAGGAATTTTTCCGGAATTTTTCTGGATTTAAACGGACTCCGTACGAGATTTTTACGGGGATAAAGTAAACGGGCTTTAGAGGGGTCTATTTAAAGGGGATAAAATACGCACAGTGGAAAACCTAATCTCTATTTTATTTTTCTATTTTCTTTCTTTTCCTCCCTCAGGTTCCCTTCTCATGCCTCTCTCCATCCGACGCGCTCTCTTCTTCGGCATCCCCTTCTTCTTCGAGCCCGACGCCGCCCGAGCCCGAGCCGAGCCCTTCTTCCGCGCCAAACTGCCAGTAGCCCACCTCGGCCTCCTCTCGCCCTAGGCAGCGGTGCCATCCTCCTCGCTATGAGCACCGCCCGCCGCCGTCTGCTTGCCGCTCGAGCCGCCCTCGCGCGACAGCGGTGCCACCCCTCTGCGACCAACCGCCGCCGGTTCCTCTACTACAGATCGCTGACGCCCCTCTTCCCTCGTGGCGCCGCCAGTCCGGGCCCGCATCGTCGACTCCTCTGCGATCGACGCCGGCCGATCAGTCTGTGGTCAACTTCGACCGCCGTTGTTTTTCCCCTTTCTGTGCTTCGCCGGAGGTCGCCGAGCGAGTAAGAGATGACCTTTTTCCCTTATTTCGGACGATCTGAGTTAGGGGTTTTGTTCGGCTGATCGTGTATCGATGTGAGCGGGTTGTGAGGGTCGATTAGTGGGCTGTTGGTGGATGTGTCACTGTGAATTTAAGAAATTGAGTTGGGGGTATCGGCTGTCGGTGGAATTTCTAGGGCGGGTGAGCTTGATTGGTCGATTTGGACTGATTCGGGTGTTAATCGGTTGATCGGTATGATATTTGGAGGATTAGGAATTAATTGGGTTATTGGGTTATAAAGGAAATCGATTAAGTATTCGATTTGTTGTTGAATTGCTTTTTGGTGCTTAACTATAGTTATGCTATATGCAGGTTTCGGTCACGAGGCAGGTCCACGGTCGTGACGGTTTCGTTGCTTTCACGATCATTATAGCAGGCGGGTACTTTGACTTATCTTTTAGATATAGTCAAGTTGATATGTTAGTTAGGATAGCATGCAATAATATTCATGTTTATATGCCTAGTATGTTTTTGTGCCTATTGATACATGCATTGGATAGGATATGATTATATCTCCCTGTTTTATTTGGATAATAGTACTTGGATTAGGGATATGTACATACTGATTGTACATATTATTCGGATAGATATTTTGAGTAGGATTTACATGCTTTAGTATCATGCACCATCTTGCATGATTGCATGCTGGCTGGACGGGGTTCCATTATTGTTGAGCCCGCAGCCAGTTACATGGCCTGCACACACTGCCACTCATGGGTTAGTGGTACATCAGGAGGGTGTGTGCAGTTGCTCTCGAGCTCAGTCCGCTCATGGGTAGTAGAGGCGCTGGTAGCGTGGCGAGGATCCCTCCTCCAGTCTATGACACGGGAGATGAGAGCTTAGCTCCCCACTATGTTTGGGGCGGAGGATAGGTGTACTCGACAAAGATCCTCGTCCACCTGGCCACTCAGGGAAGCGTGATGGCGAGTGCAGATTGTCATAGCCCTACCCACTCGGCTTCACCATCGCGAGGAGGCGGTAGGCGTGGGGTGACCATGTCATATGCACGACATGCATTTTTGCACGGATTGCATTTGTATTGTATTTGCTGCATTATTGTATTGATGCCTTGGATGTTGCATATGATTGTCATGCATACAGGATTCATATTCTTATATGGTGATGACTTTATCTCTTATAGTAGGGCACATGCTCCTATATCAGGGTAGGAGACTCAGGTGAGTACAGTCCTTTTGCATTTATTTCTTGCTTACCATATATATGAGACTGTACTGGCATGATTAGTATTGTTAGCTATTTCTTACTATTCATATCGACTAGTAACCGCTAAGTTCTTTGAACTTACCCGTGGTTTTATTTTTATTTCAGGATGAAGCTGTCAGGAGAGTCCAGTTGCCATATCCCCCCCTCGTAGTGACAGTTTATTAGTTGTATGAGTTATGATTTGGATTTTTGTATAGAAGATATGTTTAGGCTTGGAATTGGATTTATATATACTCGTGGATTTTTTTTGGGGTCCTTGTGGACCATTGGTCGGATCTTATATTTATTGGTTTGGTTGGGTATTCTGCGGATGGCGGAAAGGGTAAGTCTAGTTAGTGTAGACTTTTATTTACCTAGATTTGTTGGGAGGCCTTATTATTATCTGCGTGTGTTGTGGTATGATTCACCGTGTTGACCGATGTATAGTGGCCGTGTAGGCCTTGTATAAAAATTGATATTGTCACCCGCATGTGGAGATCTTCCGGATTTTTGTCTCAAGTGACTCCTCGGGCGTGACAATTTATTTGCATCGTCGAGCGTAGGTTTCGAGTTCCTTAGGGTCTTTGGGTTTATGGAGTTCGCCAAGTTTGGCGGAGTTAACTAGGTATTTTCGGAGTTGTATGGATTTAAGCGATTTTATGTTTGAATCCGAGGTATTATCGATGAGGTCAATATGGGGATTAGCGTGACAGGACATCTCGCATACTAATGTAAATAAATTCTAGAAAATTTCCTAGATTTAGTACATATTTATATTGGTTATGCGGTGATATCATGTTTTATCTAGTATTGTTTTAACCTGATATCTGTTGAACAATTAGATTTTTAGGTTGCTGGTTTATAGATAGCATTTGGTTATAAATTGCTATTACTGCTATACGTAGCTTGTTATCATTGTGATATAAATGATAAGATATATTGGTAGATGTTTACCTCTTAGGATTTGACTAGTATTAGGATTATTAGACTAGTTGAATAATATGACTAAGATGGATAAATTCGTAGAAGGTATGAGGACATGATTACATAGCTTATGTAGTTTAGAGCATCTGATGCTTTATTTATATATTGCCTCGACTTTGTTCTGGCATTGACTTTGATCTGGCATGACCCTTTAGTTATACCCTAATTAATTTCAGCCATTGATTCCCATTAGTAGGACTATGCTATCGTTTATTAGACAACTTGTTATATGTTTATATGATTCTGTGTTTTTGCGGTGGACACCATGATTAAGACTAGTAGAGATAAAATAACTTAGATAAGGTTATTCGGTAGGAGCAGATCTTAGAAATGAAACAACATTAGTGGAACCCTAGGTGTTGGAACCCTAGGTGTAATAAACCGGATGTGCATATTGGTATATGTTTAGCTATTTACTGTTTCAGTGATATGGTGATCGGACTAGTAGAGTTCGTATGATTAGGATGCAATTAATCCTTACTATATCTCCCAATCATGGTTGAGATGACCTATTGTAAGGTTATATTTTTGTGTTATTCGTTCGGAGTTGGTGATAATCGGATTTGTATGACATCTGTAGCTAGATAGCTACTTTACAGGTTAAGTAACCACGAGATCTGTTCGTGGTAGCATGTTGTAGCATGCATGATTGAGCTGGTAGGACGATATAATTTGGGATTAACCCTCTTGAAGGGCTTGATAGTAGACTTGTGGTCCTTATTGGCCTTGATAGACATTTTCTATTAGTTGGGGCGAACCCTATGATTAATCGTCTCGACGTGATTATTAGTGGATTTATGATTTTGATCGACCTTGATAACCGATCATGTTAGAAGGGTTGGAACGCTAGACTTAACCATCTCGACTTATTTATTTATTAGTTGATGATCTTTACCGACTTTGGTAAACCTCAATGGGTTTAATTGTAGATCGATGATCTTTGTCGACGTTGAAAGTCGATTTATGCGGGATGTATTGGATAACCCTAGGCTTAACAACCTAGGATAATCGACTGCTCACTTGACCTATTGGTGGTAGTACGCTAGTGCGTGCAGTCAATAATTAGATATTTATATACAGCCTGTCTATCCACGAGTCTCATTCGTGGTAGCATATAGTTGCGCGTAGACCGTGCTATTGATTGTCGGCCCATGGGTTACGTTCGAGGTAGCTCATAGATAGTTTCCTTTTTGTGTGAGAGCCACGAGACTTTATCGTGGTATCGGGTATTCGATGCACGCTTGTTGCAGTGGTTGGGTATGTTGCGGGTATATTTGTTATACTGCGGATCATGATAGTTGCAGACTGATATTGGTACTCTGAGGGTGGGGTAACTCTAGCTTGTTCCCTGTGACTTCCATTATGTGCATTATGATTATGTACTATTGTGTATACATCCACAGAGTGGTTGTATTTATCCCCTCCTCACTTATCCTCTAGGTTAACTGATGGAGGACGTGTCATGTTGACCTACTTTGGTGTCGCTCAGAGAGTTCCTTGTCGTGCTTGTCCCATTGCATCGTCGGGATGCCGCTTTGTTTACATTATCAGTGTTGCATTTTGATTATGCACTTTGGATTTTTGGTCGCAATTGGATTTGGGGTCATAAAACTATTTTACTTTGATTGATATATGTTTAGTCGTGCATGCATGCAGTTATTGAAATACTTATATTTCTATAATTATTTCGAGGTTTTTAGATTTGGACCATGGATTCGATATTGTCACTAAGGGGCTCCTTGTCATTTGGATGTGGATATGCCCCTAGGACGTGACAATTTATTGAGTTCTTGGTTTTTGGTTTGCGGGTTTTGTGTTTCGAGGATTTGATTTCCCTTGGATGTTTGGGAGTTCCCGGGTTTTGGGACCAGGCGAGCTGAAGGATATCTCTGAGCTATAGGAAAAGTATTGTCTTTAGTAGTTACGATACTTTTGTGGCTAGGAAAACTATTGACTTAGTGAAATTGCCCCTACTCATGGGCGTGGACGAGTTCGATGACGTATTGATCTTGAGTAATCTAATGATGATTTCAGAGGTACGGATTCTTTAGAGGTGTCGACTGATGTCGAATTAGGAAGCTAGGAATATGGCCTGCTAGTCATCCATTTGAAGGTCAAGGAGTAAACCCTCGTAAAATATCACCTACTATTAGTGATTTGGTTATGGATAAGGCGTGTATGCATTACCTGGTTAAGACGATGAAAGATCGTTTTACCTTATTATAGGAGGTATTGAGCGGACATTTATCATCCCTGCATTTCTTCGAAAAAGATCCTAACTCTTTGTTAAAAGAGAGATGGACCTTTGAGGTTATGCATCGATTATCGATGATAGAATGCGGTAGCTGTAGAAGGAAATGAATATCCTTTATTATGGATATATATGATCTATTTAGATCAGCTATAGGATACCTATATATACTCTAGGATTGATTGGTGATTGGTGTGATGATATTGTAGTGACATGGTGTCCTACAATTATCATTGTCGTTGTGATGATTTTTATATCATCATCTTAGAGTAAAGAGAATACATGTGTGTAGCGATGACAATTTCATACTTGGTATGAATTGTTTGAGCTTTTGATTATCTTATTAGACTTATTGTGACTTAGTCGTCGAGGATTTGGGAAATCGTGTATTACGGACACGATTGGATCATTTGTGATGGTGGTAGTTGGAGTTGAGCATTTACCACCGTAGATGATGATTTTTTGGTATTGATTTGATTATTACCATAGATATGGATAGGATGTTCTAGTGGTACTATACCATTTGGTGATGGGATTTATTTGGTCTAAAGCTTGTGGAATTAGTTTCATTGCATAATGATTGACTTTACACGTGTTGTTTGATCATTCTCGGGTGGAAGGAAGGGTATTGTATGCGGATGCAATGTTTCAGAGAATGGAGTGTTTCTGATTTAGTTGATCGAGACGTATCCCGTGTTTACGTCAAATGAGGAACTACGAGATGGGTTGTCATATATTTATGACGTGGACTTAGATTATTATATTGTTTAGAAGAGGTGAGGAGCGAAATGCTCATGGAGTTTTGGCTAGCTCGGA
Source organism: Wurfbainia villosa (assembly GCA_025175895.1). Classification (NCBI taxonomy): domain Eukaryota; kingdom Viridiplantae; phylum Streptophyta; class Magnoliopsida; order Zingiberales; family Zingiberaceae; genus Wurfbainia; species Wurfbainia villosa. The sequence continues at coordinate 22,346,340 of CM046008.1, read as the reverse complement.
TAGCTACTATAGAGCCGAAATTGGAACACGAATGGTTGTAACAAGGAAGTTTGGTCACGATAGCCTTCCACGCACTTGCGAGTGTGTGGTGGAGTGAATGTTGACGGTAGATGGACTCATCGCCTCGACTCAGGAGGAAAATGGTTTACGAAGTTGCATTAGTTTAAGGAACAGATGCTTCAGGAAATTCCGATTCCGGAATGGAAGTGAAAGCATATTATTATAGATTTTTGTAGTGGGTTGCCTAGGACACATCAAGGCCATGACGCAATTTGGGTAGTCGTTGACCGACTAACCAAATCCGCGCACTTCTTAGTGATTTGGAAGACGAACTCTTTGGATCGTTTGATAGAGTTATATATTGTCGGGATATCATCAGATTGCATGGTGTTCCTTGAGCATTATATCAGATAGAGATCCTGGTTCACGTCTCGGTTTTGGCAGTCTGCGTGGGCCTTAGGCATGCGGCCGTTTAATCTTGCATTCCATCCTCAGATAGATGGACAGTCTGAGCGGACCATTTAGATACTAGAGAATTTGCTGGGGTCCTGTGTTATGGATTTCAGGGCCAACTGGGAGGACCAGTTGTTAGGACCCATAGAGCTCAGTATGAGACAGGGTTGGTCCGTACTATCAGACGTAGGATGGCAGAGGCGCAGGATCGTCAGAAGAATTATGCAGATCGGAGACGGAGACCTCGGGAGTTCTCTATTAGTGATCATGTTTTCTTGCGAGTCTCACCCACGGAAGGGGTGAAGAGATTTGACCTCCGTGGTAAGTTAGCTCCAAGGTACATTGGGCCTTCGAGAATTTTGAGAGGATCGAGTAGTCGCTACATCGCCTAGGGCTACCACCGTTTTTGGCTGGTATCCAGGATGTGTTTCATGTGTTCATGCTGAGGAAGTATGTGTCAGATTTTACACATATTCTATCAGATATGTCAGGTTACATTCAACCTGATGTTACTTATGCAGAGGTTCCGATACGGATTCTGGATCACAAGGAACGACAGTTGCGAAATAAGATTTTGTGACTTGTCAAGGTCGGGTGGAGTCACCACACCGACGAGGAGGCTACTTGGGAGCTCGAGGAAAAGATCTGAGCTCAATACTCTCACTTGTTTACTTAAGGTACGTGAGGTATATTTTCAGTACTTGTGGTTTTCCCCAAGTACTTGAGTTGAGCAGTGTGACATTGCTTGTTAGTACTTGAGTAGGAAATTTGGGGACCAAATTTTTATTAGTGGGGGAGAATGTTAAATACTGAAATTTAAAATACCAAAATTTAATGGTCAAATAATTAAGGAAATAATCCTGGAAATTTTTGAGATTTTAGGGAATTTTAGGAATTTTAGGAATTTTCTGGATTTAAACGGACTCGTCGAGATTTTCTGAGGATAAAGTAAACGGACTCTAGAGGGATTATTTAAAAGGGGATAAAATACGCACAGGGGAAAACCTAATCTCTATTTTATTTTTCTATTTTCTTTCTTTTCCACCCTCAGCGATTCCCTTCTCGCGAGCCCTCTCCATCACGGCGACGCCGCTTCCGCCGACGCATGCGCTCTCTTCTTCAAGATCCCCTTCTTCTTGAGCCAGCGCCCGAGCCCGAGCCGAGCCCTTCTTCCCATGGCGAAACCGCGCAGCCCACCTCGCCGGCCTCCTCGCCTAGACGACGGTGCCATCCTCCTTGTGAGCACCGCCGCCCGCGCCGTGTTGCCACTCGAGCCGCCCTCGCCGACGACCAGGCTGTCGCCCCCTCTGCGACCAACCACCGTCGGTTCCTCTACCACAGATCTGCCGCGCCCCTCTTCCCTCGCTGGCCGTCCCGCCGAGACGCGTCGACTCCTCTGCGGCCACGCCGATCGAGTCTGGTCAACAACTTCGGCCGTAGTTGTTTTCCCCCTTCTTTGTGCTTCCGGGCCGGAGGTCGCCGGAGCAGTAAGAGATGACCTTTTTCCCTTATTTGGACGATCCGAGTTAGGGGTTTTGTCTGTCGTGTATCGATGTGAGCGGGTTGTGAGGGTCGATTAGTGGGCTGTTGGTGGATGTGTCACTGTGAATTTAAGAAATTGAGTTGGGGGTATCGGCTGTCGGTGGAATTTCTAGGGCGGGTGAGCTTGATTGGTCGATTTGGACTGATTCGGGTGTTAATCGGTTGATCGGTATGATATTTGGAGGATTAGGAATTAATTGGGTTATTGGGTTATAAAGGAAATCGATTAAGTATTCGATTTGTTGTTGAATTGCTTTTTGGTGCTTAACTATAGTTATGCTATATGCAGGTTTCGGTCACGAGGCAGGTCCACGGTCGTGACGGTTTCGTTGCTTTCACGATCATTATAGCAGGCGGGTACTTTGACTTATCTTTTAGATATAGTCAAGTTGATATGTTAGTTAGGATAGCATGCAATAATATTCATGTTTATATGCCTAGTATGTTTTTGTGCCTATTGATACATGCATTGGATAGGATATGATTATATCTCCCTGTTTTATTTGGATAATAGTACTTGGATTAGGGATATGTACATACTGATTGTACATATTATTCGAATAGATATTTTGAGTAGGATTTACATGCTTTAGTATCATGCACCATCTTGCATGATTGCATGCTGGCTGGACGGGGTTCCATTATTGTTGAGCCCGCAGCCAGTTACATGGCCTGCACACACTGCCACTCATGGGTTAGTGGTACATCAGGAGGGTGTGTGCAGTTGCTCTGTCGAGCTCCGGTCCGCTCATGGGTAGCGGCGAGGCGTGCGTGGTAGAGGCAGGTTCCCTCCTCCAGTCTATGACAGGAGATGAGAGCTTAGCTCCCCACTATGTTTGGGGCGGAGGATAGGTGTACTGACAAGATCCTGTCCACTCGGCCACTCAGAGCGTGATGGCGAGTGCATGATTGTCATAGCCCTACCCACTCGGCTTCACCATCAGCGTGTGAGGCTATGATCAAGGCCAGGTGACGGGGTGACCATGTCATATGCGACATGCATTTTTGCACGGATTGCATTTGTATTGTGTTCTTTGCATTATTGTATTGATGCCTTGGATGTTGCATATGATTGTCATGCATCTGGATTCATATTCTTATATGGTGATGACTTTATCTCTTATAGTAGGGCACATGCTCCTATATCAGTAGGAGACTCGTGAGTACACCCTTTTGCATTTATTTCTTGCTTACCATATATATGAGGTATCTTGGCATGATTAGTATTGTTAGCTATTTCTTACTATTCATATCGACTAGTATCCGCTAAGTTCTTTGAACTTACCCGTGGTTTTATTTTTATTTCGAGGATGAAGTATCAGGAGAGTCGGTTGCCATATCCCCCTCGTAGTGATTTATTAGTTGTATGAGTTATGATTTGGATTTTTGTATAGAAGATATGTTTAGGCTTGGAATTGGATTTATATATACTCGTGGATTTTTTTGGGTCCTTGTGGACCATTGGTGATCTTATATTTATTGGTTTGGTTGGGTATTCTGCCCGGATGGCGAGAAGGGTAAGTCTAGTTAGTGTAGACTTTTATTTACCTAGATTTGTTGGCGGAGGCCTTATTATTATCTGCGTGTGTTGTGGTATGATTCGGTCGTGTTGGCCGATGTATAGTGGCGTGTAGGCCTTGTATAAAAATTGATATTGTCACCGTCGGGGAGATGCCGGATTTTTGTCCGCGGGGACTCCTCTGGCGTGACAATTTATTGATCGAACCTTTTATTGTCACCCGTCACAGAGATCGCCTTTTATTGTAGCGTCGGGCCTATTGGCGGGTCGGCGGCCCACATTGGTCGGCCGATCGCTGAGGCGGAGCGACCCCTATTGGTCGATCGGCGATCGCCTGTTGGCCGTCGTTACTCACTGGACTTACCACAGAGTGGGTTTTGCCTTCCCGAGTTGAACTCTAGCCGCCGGTCAAGTACTAAAGTTTATGAATCACGCAACCAAGTGATCTTGGATCACTTGGTTACCAGGATTCATAAACTTTAGTACTTAGCCTGGAGGTCTAGAGTTCGAATCCTGGGGAAGGCAAACCCACTTCGGTGGAAGTCGGTGAGTAACGACCAGAGGCGACGATGCCGACCAATAGTCACCGAATTCGCCAACGAGGCAGCGATCGTCGACCAATCGGGTCGTCGCCAATAGCCCGATCGTTACAATACCTTGTATGAATATGATGATGATAGGTTGCTAGATAGGTTTGGTTAAGTGGTTGATCTTCAAACCATCATATAACTCTCGGCCAAGCCCCCTTTAGACCCCTATGTGTTCTTTTTATGCCATGCTATAGATAAGTTCATGCTATGTTTTGATGGTAAAAGAAGATAACATGATGTTTGGTTAACCTAGATTTAAGTGGATGAACTTTTAAGCCCTTGGACCATTCGGCCAAGTCCCTTTAGACCCCTATGTGTTCTTTTTATGCCATGCTATAGATAAGTTCATGCTATGTTTTGATGGTAAAAGAAGATAACATGATGTTTGGTTAACCTAGATTTAATTGGATGAACTTTTAAGCCCTTGGACCATTCGGCCAAGTCCCTTTAGACCCCTATGTGTTCTTTTTATGCCATGCTATAGATAAGTTCATTCTATGTTTTGATGGTAAAAGAAGATAACATGATGTTTGATTAACCTAGATTTAAGTGGATGAACTTAAGCCTTGGACCATTCGGCCAAGTCCCTTTATACCCCTATGTGTTCTTTTTATGCCATGCTTTAGATGAGCTCATGATAACTTTTGATGTTAGATGAAGATTACATGCTCTATGCTAGGTTTTAAATGAGTTCATGCCATGTTTGATGTTAGAAGAAGATAACATGTTCTATGCCATGCTATAGATAAGTTCATGCTATGTTTTGATGGTAAAAGAAGATAACATGATGTTTGGTTAACCTAGATTTAAGTGGATGAACTTTTAAGCCCTTGGACCATTCGGCCAAGACCCATTTAGGCCTATCATGCTATGATCTATAAATTATCATGTCATGTTTTGAATGTAGATATAGGTAACATGTGAAAGTTAAGGTAGATTTAAGAAATGGATCTTAGGTTGTCTTGGAACTCTCGGCCAAGGCTTATCTACAACCCTAAGTGCCCTCCCATGCCATGATTTATATGTTATGTAGTTAATTAGACCATGTATAAGTTGTTTGGTGTTTAAAACTTTAATAGAGCTCCATGAAGTTTAGGTCACTCCATATGTCTATGTCAATAGTAGGGATGCATGATAAGTTTCTGCTCATTACCATGTTAAATATATGATCTTGTTATGCTCATTCCCTTGTGATTGTACGAATGTATGATGTTTTATAAAGAAGAACCATGATATGCATGAAAAGAAATATGATATGTTATGAAGAAGAAATATGCTATGATGTATGATGTGTTATGAAGAAGCAATATGATATGTTATGAAGATGAAGAAGAAACACGATATGTCATGATAAAGAACATGATATGTTTATGTTTATGAAAAGAAATATGATATGTTATGATATGAAGCATGATAAGTATTTTACTTTCTGCATGGCTTATACAAGGACCCTAACAAGGTCCAAAGGGATGGGCTCCTAAGTTGTCCTAGGCCGACGGTCATAGTACGGGCCTAGGATGGGCTTCTATGTTATGATTGCCCCTAGGTCGACGGTCATAGTACGGACCTAGTACGGGATGGGCTCCCAAATGCCCTAGGCCAACGGTCATAAGTACGGGCCTAGGATGGGCTTCTATGTTTTGATGATGGCCCCTAGGTCGACGGACATAGTACGGGCCTAGTAACCTATTAGGTTCGGGATTAGCTACCTTAGGTCTATTTAGGGATGCGCGCTATGATAATGATGATGTGGTACAAAGTCGGGCCCAATATGTTGAGATTTATGTTTAAATACCTATAAGATATGTTTTCAAAGAGCATCCTGCATATAATTCATGTTATGCCTGCTTATGTCTATGATGTTATATTTATGTTATGCCTGCTTATGTTCTACGATGTTATAATTATGTTATGCTTGCTTATGTCTATGATGTTATGTTCATGTTATGCCTGCTTATGTCTATGATGTTATATTTATGTTATGCCTGCTTTATGTTCTATGATGTTATAATTATGTTATGCTTGCTTATGTTTATGATGTTATATTTATGTTATGCCTGCTTATGTTCTACGATGTTATAATTATGTTATGCTTGCTTATGTCTATGATGTTATGTTCATGTTATGCCTGCTTATGTTCTACGATATTATATTCAAGTTATGCCTACTTATGTCTTTGTATGTTTACATGTTATGCTTATGTATGGTTTTTGTGAGTAGGATAGGATCTTACTAAGCCTATGTGCTTATAGTTTATGTTCCCTTGTACTGCAGATAAGGGTAAAGGGTGGCTAAACTAAAGGGAGCAGCAGGAGGGGCAAAGTGTGTGTGGTAGTGGCATGGTGGAGGAGATCTGTTATGTTCTTTATGCATGTTTTCCCCTAAGATGATTTTGTTGAGTGGCATAGTGAAATGATGATGCATGTTTATGTTTAAAAGAAAAAAAAATAAGTCTAAAGTCTTTCGCTGTAAGAAGTATAGGTAGTCTTCTGCTGTAATGTATGTATGTACAATCGCGTCATGCGCCGCCCCTCCGGACCCTTGGGAAAGGGTGGGTGTGACAAGAAGGCCACATCGGCATTGTAACTTCCTGTTCTTGCATTTTATTTATGATTAATTTGAACATGAATATGCCTTGTGATTCTCCTCTCCTATCTATGGAGTAGTTTCTTCGATTCTAGGATTAGGGAGTAGCTTGCGTGCGTATGACATGTTTCTACAAATTGAATTCTATTTTTGAGTTTGAATTTACAATTGGGATTTGATTATACAAATATCTATGTATTTGGTTTTCTATCTACTGTGCTTAGGCGATACGAGGGGTGACCTTATAAGGTATGTTCTTAACTCCTTTCCGAGGACTACCTTGTGGGTATCCATGGTCGATGCCTACAAGGTCTCCAAGGATCTTTTGAAACTTATGTTAGATGAATTATTTTCCAATTTTGAACTTCATGAGTAGTCTAACTCGGAACCCGAGAAGGGTATAACACTTTTTGTATGTTCGAGGAAGAAAATCGCAAGCAAGCCACCCTCGAAGGAAGAAGAGGATGAGTCAGATTCGGTGGTCGACTCGAAAATGGAGACCGAACTAGTCAACCTAGTTCGGAGGATAGTCAAGGGCCAAAAATGAACCGTCACTCGACCCAACGAAGGTAATCCTAAAAGTTCAAATATTAGATGCTACGAATGCAACAAATTTGGACATATCAAGTCCGAATGCCCAAAACTCAAGAGCAGAGCACCAAAACACAAAAAGGCACTCAACACTACTTGGGAAGAAGCATCCGAGGAAGAAGATAGTGATCGTGTTCTCATGGCTAAACTGGTGGAATCGGAGACGGAGTCGGAACCATAACATGAATCAGAAATCGAAGACGAGTCAGACTGCGAAGCACTATTCAAGACAAGACACGGATACACATCCGGTTCAAAAGATACACTCAAGGTAAGTCGATCCCTCATTAGTAAACTTTATAATGCAATTAAGTTTTTAACTAGAAAATTAGCTAAGTCTGAGTCCAAGGTCGAGACCCTGGTTGAGGAAGTTAAACTCCTCAAACACGAGGTCTCCCTAACCTCTTCGACTAGTCGAGTTCAAGAGGAGGACTCAACTAGGGTTGAAAAACTCGAAGTTGAGAACTCACTCTTGAAGAGTCAAGTCCGGACTTGACCTCCTTAGGAACACGTTGGAAAGGTTTACTTTGGGATCCAAAGGACTTGACCTCCTACTTGGATCGGAAAGGGTCGTGTACAACAAGGCCGGACTAGGGTTTAGCTCAAACACGACCAACAAGTCATATATGTCGATTGTAAGTCGACATAAAAAACGTGTCCAAGCATGGGTCCCTAAGACCACCTTGATTTCAATCTTAGGATCGAACCAGTACTGGGTTCCCAAGGACCAAATCCTCTATGTGGAGTGACCAAACCATTTCTGTCACGCCCGCCCTTTCCAAGGGTCCAGAGGGGCGGCGCGTGACGCGACCGTACATACATACATTATAGCGGAAGACTACACATATCGTACTTCTTACAGCGGAAGACTTTAGACATATTTTTTTTCTTTTAAACATAAACATGCATCGTCATTTCATAGATACTTCTTCTTAACATAGCGCATGCATCATTATTTCATAAGTACTTAGTGCTTAGTTCAAGTCCATAAACAAAATCATCTTAGGGAAAACATGCATAAAGAACATAACAGATCTCCTCCACCATGCCACTACCACACACACTTTGCCCCTCCTGCTACTCCCTTTAGTTTATCCACCCTTTACCCTTATCTGCAGTACAAGGGAACATAAACTATAAGCACATAGGCTTGGTAAGATCCTGTCCTACTCACAAAAACCATACATCAACATCAAGCATAGAGTAGTGACATGATCATATAACACATATAAGCATAACATTCATGTAAACATACCAAACATAAGCAAGCATAACATGTAAACATATATAACATAAGCAAGCATAACATGTAAACATATGTAACATAAGCAAACATAACATGTAAACATATATAACATAAGCAAGCATAACATGTAAACATATGTAACATAAGCAAACATAACATGTAAACATATATAACATAAGCAAACATAACATGTAAACATATATAACATAACAATCATAACATGTAAACATACATAACATAAGCAAACGTAACATGTAGCATATATAACATAACAATCATAACGTGTAAACATACATAACATAAGCAAACATAACATGTAACATATATAACATATAACATCATAACATGAGCAGACATAACATAACGGTATATGCAGGATGCTCTTCGAAAACATATATGATGGGTATTTGAACATAACTCTCAACATATTGGGCCCGACATTATACCACATCATCATCATCATAGTGCGCATCCCTAAATAGACCCGAGGCAGCTAATCTCGAACCTACTAGGTTACTAGGCCCGTACTATGTTCGTCAACCTAGGGGCCATCATCATAACATAGAAGCCCATCCTAGGCCCGATCTTAGTCCGTCGGCCTAGGGCATCTGGGAGCCCATCCCGTACTAGGTTCGTACTATGACCGTCGACCTAGGGGAAATCATAACATAGAAGCCCATCCTTGGCTCGATCTAAGTCCGTCGGCCTAGGGCAACTTAGGAGCCCATCCCTTTGGACCTTGTTAGGGTCCTGGTACAAGCCATGCAAAAAGTAAAATACATACATGCTTCTTATCATAACATATCATATTTCATTTCATAAACATATCATATTCCTTATCATGGCATATCATGTTTTTCTTCTTCATATCATAACATACTTCTTCTTCATAACATATCATATGACTTTCATAACATATTTCTTCTTCATAACATATCATTCACCATAATATATTTCTTCTTCATAACATATCATATTCTTTTCATGCATATCATGTTCCTTCTGTTAAATACTGAAATTTAAAATATAAATATAATGGCCAAAATTTAGGAAATAATTAATCCTGGGAAATATTTCAGGATTTTTGGAGAATTTTAGGAATTTTCCGTGAATTTTTCTGGATTTAAACGGACTCCGTACGAGATTTTTACGGAGATAAAATAAATAGGCTTTAGAGGGGTCTATTTAAAGGGGGTAAATACACGATGGAAAACCTAATTTCTATTTCTTTTTCTTTTTCCCCCGCCGCGACTTCCTTCGTTCAACAGTTCCCTTTTCACGAGCCCACTTCCGTCGGCGCCCTCTTCTTCGCCGGCGACAACTTTCTTTCTCGCGGCAGCCCGACGCCGATGCGCCTGACGCCCCTCCTCCGCACGCGTCGGCCTCCACGGCCATGGAATCGTCGCCACTAACAGCCGTGACAACCAGATCGCGTCGGCCATTCCTCTACAAGAGTCGGCCACCGTTCTCCTTTTTCCGGTGCTCAGGCCACCACCGGTTCGTCGCAACCGCAGCCATCGAACCGTCGCCGAGCTCTCTTCCTCGCCGACCACAGCCACGCGTGTCATGCTCGCTGGACTCCTCTGCCCTAGATGGCGACGCTGACCTCTTCTGCCACAGCAGATGCCTCCTCCTCTGCCCCTTCTGGCCGGTGGTCGCCGGAGTAGGTAAGGGTCTTTTCTATTTTGGTCGATCGGTGAGTGTGGTTGGTGATGGTGAATAGGGCAGTAGGGTAGGAATTGGGGGCCGGCTGTGAGAGGCTGTGAGGGTTTGATTTGGAGGGTGTCGTGTGGTTAGGGTTGGGAGGTGGTCGTGCAAGGTCGGATGTTAGTGGGCTGTGGGTGGAGGTGTCGACTGTGAATTTAAGAAATTGAGTTGGGGGTATCGGCTGTCGGTGGAATTCCTAGGGTCAGTGAGCTTGATTGGTCGATTTGGGCTGATTTTAGTGTTATTCGGTTGATCGGTATGGTATTCGGAGGATATGGGATTTGGGTGATGTTGTTTGATCTTGAGGATTTTTGTAGGTGATGAATTAGGTTAGTTGATTTGGAATTAATTGGATAAATTGATTGGAACAATAGTTGAATAAATTAAAAGCCAGTAAATTTTATTTATTTGTATTTGGTTGTTAAAATGTAGATTAAACCAGGTTTAATTGATTAATTAGCTTATCATTAATTAATCAAAATTTTTATCAATTGATTTAGTGAGCTAAATTAATTATATGGATATTTATGGAAGGAAAAGGATTAATAAGACGGTTGGAAAATTTAGGAAAATTGGAAATAGTTTGGGTTAATTGGGTTATGAAGGAAATCGATTAAGTATTCGATTTGTCGGTGAATTGTATTTTTGTGCTTAACTATAGTTATGTTATATGCAGGTTTCGGTCACGAGACAGGTCCCCAGTCGTGACGATTTGGTTCTTTTTGCGGATATTTATTTAGGCGGATATTTTGACTTATCTTTTAGATATAGTCAAGTTGATATGCTAGTTAGGATAGCTTTCAATAATTTTCATGCTTATATGCCTAGTATGTTTTTGTGCCTATTGATACATGCATTGGATAGGATATGATTTTTGTCTTCCCTGTTTGACTTGGATCATAGTTACTTGGATTAGGGATATGTACATATTGATTGTACATATTATTCGGATAGGTGTTTTGAGTAGGATTTACATGCTTTAGTATCATGCACCATTTTTGCATGATTGCATGCTGGCTGGACGGGGTTCCATTATTGTTGAGCCCGCAGCTAGTTACATGACCTGCACACACTGCCACTCATGGGTTAGTGGTACATCAGGAGGGTGTGTGCAGTTGCTCTGTCAGGCTCCGCTGGTCCGCTCATGGGTAGCGATGAGGCAGCGTGGTAGCGGGCAGGGATCTCTCCTCTGGTCTATGACACCGGGAGATGAGAGCTTAGCTCCCCCACTATGTTTGGGGCAGGAGGATAGGTGTACTCTGACATCATCCTGTCCACTCGATCACTCAGGAGCAGTGATGGCAGAGTGCACAGTTGTCATAGCCCTACCCACTCGGCTTCACCATCGCGTGTGAGGCGGCTGACTAGCGTCAGGGGTGACCATGTCATTGGCACTGCATGCACTTTGCACGGATTGCATTTGTATTGTGTTTGCTGCATTATTGTATTGATGCCTTGGATGTTGCATATGATTGCCATGCATATAGGATACATGTTTGTATATGGTGATGACTCTTATTGTAGGGCACTTGCTCCTATATCAGGGTAGGAGATTCATGTGAGTACAGTCCTTTTGCATTTATTTCTTGCTTACCATATATATGAGACTGTACTGGCATGATTAGTATTGTTAGTTATATCTTGCTATTCATATCGACTAATATCCGCTAAGTTCTTTGAACTTACCCCGTGGTTTTATATTTATTTCAGGATGAAGCTGTCAGGAGAGTCCAGTTTGTAGGGATGATCGATTGGCCGGCTAGAGGGAGGTGAATAGCCCTCTTCCTTTAGATGTCGGAATTCTCTCGTTCGTTTGCTCGTCTACACAATCGTTAGCGCAAGCGGAAGCATAAACAATAAAGACAAATCAATAAACGAAAATACAAACGCTAACAAAGAAGATGTAACGTGGTTCACGGCTACGTCGCTAATCCACGATCCTGATTCGTCCGAGGTGAATAACTCCTCCAAAGCCAATCACTATTGGTCTCTCCTTTGCACCAAGCTAGGTGGAGGTAACCTTTACAATCAAGATCACTCTTCTTACAATAAGAATGGAGTAAAAACAAGTAAGAAGAGTTTAGAGCTTGTGGGGCACTAGGAAGATCACTTAGAGCATAAGCATTAGCCTCTCAAAGGCTCACACCCTCTCTTTTTATAGAGAGGGCTGATTTCTTCCCGTTGGCCGCAACCAGTCTGCTGCCCTTGGCAGTCGACTGCCGTCACTACAACGGCCTACGAACATGTCGGATCCCGACCGTTGTAGTCCAATGCAACTCTTGGCAGTCGACTGATGGACCTCACCATTCATTCGCGCCTCGTAGTCGATTGCCCGATCACTCTGGCCACGGCGATTATAATGCCGCGACATCTTACGGCAATCGATTGTCATTCCATGGCGATCGTCTGCTCAAACCATAAACCCATCGATCGGATGCGATCGAACACACTCGACTTCGAGCGATCATTTGCCATTACATGGCGATCGGTGTCTGTGAAACTCAAACTTAACATAAGTTTGAGTTTCCGGCGGTCGGGTAAACCTTAACCCTTGCAGTCAAGTTTCCGACACTCAGTCATTCGGCCAAGTTCATCTAATGAGCTACTTACATTTCACTCATTCTCTCTTCTCACTCGAAGTCCCTCGCCGAAGCTCTCTTCGTTCGCGGCCACGTCCCTCGGCAGCATCAGGCGCACGGCTCTGCAATGCTCCTTCGCGTCTCTTGCCTCCGATGTCTGCTTCCTTGGCTTCACTTCAAGTCATCTCGTCCGACGGTCCCTTGGCAGCATCAAGCGCACGACTCTAAAATGCTCCTTCTCCGACTCAGGCACGAGGTTGTGAGGGTGAACCTGCCAAGGCTCCATAAGTCCTGTAAGACTCCAACGCACATATCAAATAACAATATTATCCTAACATAAACCCTTTGCCACACACATCAAATCCTTATCATGGCAAGAGATTGCCCTAACAATCTCCCCCTTTTTGATATGTGGCAATCCGTTTAAGTTAGGTAAAAACATTTGATGAAAATTCTAAAGTAAGAAGGCATGTAAACATAAACATGATATAGCAACATGCAACTCCCCCTTAATCCATGAAACTCCCCATAAAAATTTTCTCCCCCTATTATAAACATGATCATTTCTCCCCCAAAATATATTCCCCGTTACTTAAACATACATTTCTCCCCCTTTGACACCATCAAAAAGAGTAATCCTAATTTATAAACCCATGGCATCAAGTCTAATAGAAGGAAAAATACCAAAAACATGTTTAAAATCTGAATTCAGAAAATATTGGGCTATTTTTAGCTAGCAATGATCGCTATCAAGATGGCAATGATCGGGCACAATGGATTCCGAAATTCTGATTTTCTGGACGAATTTCAGAAATGCATTAAAAATTCCAGAAAATTCAAAAAATCATGAAATTTGAGGAACATATTTCTTGTAAGTATATCTATCAATGAAAAATAGTTTTTCAAGAAAAATCATTATATTTTCCTAGATTAGCCAAAATTCCAAAAGCTTTAAAAACCACTAGTTTTTGAGCATGTTAGTATCCATTTTAACACCTAGTTTTGTATCCAATTGTTTCAAAATATGAATACACAAATTTTAAAGTAAGAAATTGTTTTGAAAACTTATGAAATATCCAACCATGATCTTTGGGCAATATGTCTATTAATTAAATATAAGCCTTCCCCATGATTGGTCTATTATTGCTATTTTGATACCTTAAATGACCATCTAAATGTCATAGGCATTAGTGGACATTTGTATCATCCTAACATCTCACCCATGCTAAGTTTTACATCAAAGTAGCCTATGGTGAGTGTGAGATGCATCCTAGGGGGTATTTGTATATACTTAACCATTATATTTATACAATTCTATCAAGGTTAAGTATCACCCTAACAATCCACATGATCATAATTGATGAAACTCGGCTTCGTATTAACTTCAAAGCTTGTTGTAAGAAGTAGGAGAATGGTGAAACTTAGCTTTGGTATGAACTTCAAAGCTTGTTAAGAGGGAAGGAGGAGAATACATGAATGTTTTTCCTTTTCAATGAAAGCAAGCATACAAAGGGGGTTTTATAGGGTTACATGCTCTTAATGAGCTTTGCATGAAAAAAAAACCACCGTTGGAAGAATAAGACCGTTGCCTACTTTTGAGCATCAAAACCTTTTTGCATGTTGCATTTAATGAGCCTCCTTGCATTGATTAGTTTTGTCTTCTTGCATGGTGACTTGCATGTTGCATTTAATGAGCCTCCTTGCATTGATTTGTTTTGTCTTCTTGCATGATGGCTTGTCTTGATTATTGATTAACTTTCAACACTCCCCCTCAAGTTAGGTGCGTACATGTCAATGACACCTAACTTGTCAAGGATGTTCTTCATATGTTGAGTAGTGGTAACCTTAGTAAAGATATCTGCTAGTTGATCTTGTCCATTGATATGATGAGCGGTGATGATCTTTTCATCAATCTTCTCCCTAATGAAGTGGCAATCCACTTCAATGTGCTTGGTTCTTTCATGAAATACTGGATTTGTTGCAATGTGAATGGTGGTCGATTGTCACAAGATAAATCTGATTGGGAACCGATGGGGAACCCCAACTCTTCAACTAAGGCTTTTAGCCATATGAGTTCACTTGTGGTATCGCCATTGCTCGTATTCGCTTTCAAAGACCTTTGGATCTTGACACGACAGATTGTTTCTTACTTTTCCAAGACACCAAATTTCCTCCAACAAACATACAATATCCTATTGTTGATCTTCTATCTTTGTGATCTCCTGCCCAATCTGCATCACAATATCCCACGATTTCTGTATTATGGTTATTCCTCATCCAGATTCCTTTTCCTGGTGTCCCTTTCAAATAGTGAAGGATTCTCTCTGCTGCCTTCCAATGACTCTCCTTTGGAGCATGCATGTTTTGGCTAATTTGATTTACTGCATATGAAATATCCGGACGAGTAATGGTTAGCTAAATCAATTTACCTACTAACCTTTGGTATTGTTGAATGTCCTCCCATGGATTTCCATTGTCACGCCCCGAGGGAGTCCCCGCCAGACGAAAATCCGGCAGCATCTCCCCTGTACGGGTGACAATACCAATTTTATACAAGGCCTACACGGCCACTATACATCGGTCAACACGACCGGAATTATACCACATCACACGCAGATAATAATAAGGCCTCAGGCCAACAAATCTAGGTAAACAAAAGTCTACTCTAACTAGACTTACCCCTTCTGCCATCTGGGCAGGAATACTCAACCGAAATCCAATCGAAATAAAAATCCGATCAAAGGTCCCTAAGGACATACCAAAACATCCACAGGTACAAATATCCAACTCCAGTCCTAAACATATATTCTAATCCAAATACCCAAAACCGTAAACACAAATAACAAAATACACTTCCACGACGAGGGGGTTTGGCAAATTGGACTCTCCCGACTCCATCCTGAAATAGATATAAATCAACGGGGTGAGTTCAAAGAACTCTGCGGGTATAGTAGATATGCAAAGTAAGGTATAGCTAACAATAAAAATATCATGCCAGTACAGTCTCACATAAATAGGGTATGCAAGCAAGAAATACAAAATGACTGTACTTACCTGAATCTCCTACCCTGATATAGGAGCATGTGCCTGACTAGAAGTAATAAAGTCCTGACCATATATAATCATGTATCCTGTATGCATGACAATCATATGCACATCCAAGGCATCAATACAAATGCAACAAACACAATACAAATGCAATCCGTGCAAAAATGCATGTCGTGCCAATGACATGGTCACCTCGACGCTATCAGTACCCACACGCAATGGTGAAGCCGAGTGGGTAGGGTGCACTCTGCCATCACTTTGCTCTGAGTGGCCAGAGTGGGCCGAGGATCTTTGTCGGAGTACACACCTATCCTCCTGCCCAAACATAGTGGGGAGCTAAGCTCTCATCTCCGGTGTCATAGACCGGAGGAGGGATCCTGCCCTACGCTACGCTGCCTCGTCGCTACCCATGGCGGTCGGTGAGCTCGACAGAGCAAGCGCACACACCTCCGATGTACCACTAACCCATGAGTGGCGAGTGGCATGCAGTTATGTAACTAGCGGGCTCAACAATAATGGAACCCCGTCCAGCCAGCATGCAATCATGCAAGATGGTGCATGATACTAAAGCATGTAAATCCTACTCAAAATACCTATCCGAAAAATATGTACAATCAATATGTACATATCCATAATCCAAATACTATGATCCAAGTAAAACAGGTAAGATATAATCATACTGATCAAATGCATGTATCTAGTAGGCACAAAAACATACTAGGCATATAAACATGAAAAGTATTACAAGCTATCCTAACTAACATATCAACTTGACTATATCTAAAAGATAAGTCAAAATACCCGCCTGATAATATATCCGTAAAAGAACCAGATCGTCACGACCGGAGACCTGCCTCGTGACCAAAACCTGCATAAAGCATGACTATAGTCAAGCACAAAAATACAATTCACCGACAAATCGAATAACAAATCGATTTCCTTCATATCCCAATTAACCCAAACTATTTCCAATTTTCCTTGTCCACAAACAATCCATACAATTAATTTAGCCCAAATCCCATATCCTCCGAGTAACACATTTTTGAACCATTCCTCGCTCACTAACATACCAATCAAACGGATAACACCCGAATCAGCCCAAATCGACCAATCAAACTCACCGACCCTAGGAATTCCATCGACAGCCGATACTAACCCAATTAATTCCTAATCCTCCAAATATCATATCGATCAACCGAACAACACCAAAATCATGCTTACCAGCCCTAGAATCCCACCGGCAGCCACTTTCCTTTATCTCAATTCCTCGATTCACTGGCTCGAGACCCCTTGCTCTAGCGCCCAATGGCAAAGATTCTGCTCTAGAAACCCCAGCCCCTGCTCTGAACCAGATGTAGACACCGCCGACGAACTGGAGCGGGGGAGGAGATCAGGGAGGTCAGAAAGGTCTCGAGAAGGAAGGCTCGTGTGAAAAGAACAGCGAGGAAAAGAGGAAATGGCGAGGGTTTACCGACCCATACAGTGAGGAAGAAATCGCGAGAGCAGGGCACTGCGGCGTCGGTGGCAGAGAAGGCTAAGGCGACAATGGTAGCCTGTGAACCATCGGCGACGTGAACGACGGAGAGGAGACGGCACTGTCGGCGACGGCGAGAGCTCGCGCGAGAGGAACTGCCGAAGGGGAAGGAGTTGCGGCGGGGAAAAAGAAAAAGAGAAATAGATAAACTTAGGTTTTTAGGTTAATAACCCCTCAATACTGATAAACCAAACAGGCCTTTTAAAAGCCTATTTTTTTCTTATCCCCGTAAATATCTCGTACAAGCCCCGTTTAAATCCAGAAAAATTCCGGAAAAATTCCTAAAAATACCGAAAAATTTCCAAGATTATTTCCTTAATTCTTTGGCCATTTAATTTAATATTTTAAATTTTTCAGTATTTAACATTCTCCCCCACTAATAAAAATTTGGTCCCCAAATTTCCTACTCAGATGCATAACGAGTAAGAAATACCACAAGTACTGAAAAATATATTTCACGTACCTTAAGTAAACAAGTGGGGATATTGAGCTTTGATCTTTTCCTCAAGCTCCCAAATAGCCTCTTCGTCGGTGTGGTGACTCCACCCGACCTTGACAAGTCGCACAACCTTGTTCCGCAACTGTTGTTCCTTGTAATCCAAAATCCGTACCGGAACCTCTGCGTACGTAGCATCAAGTTGAATGGAACCTGATACATCTGACAGAATATGTGTAGAGTCTGGCACATACTTCCTCAGCATAGACACATGGAATACATCGTGAATACTCGTCAAAGATGGTGGTAGCTCTAGACGATAAGCAACTGCTCTGATCCTCTCCAAAATCTCAAACGGACCGATATATCTAGGAGCTAGCTTACCACGGAGGTCAAATCTCTTCACTCCTTTCGTGGGTGAGACTCGCAAGAATACATGATCACCAACAGAGAACTCCAAAGGTCTCCGTCTACGATCTGCATAACTCTTCTGGCGATCCTGCGCCTCTGTCATCCTACGTCTGATGGTACGGACCAACTCTGCCTCATGCTGAGCTCTATGGGTCCTAGCAACTGGTCCTCCCAGTTGCCCCCGAAATCCATAACACAGGACCCCAGCAATCCTCTAGTATCTAAATGGTCCGCTCAGACTGTCCATCTATCTGCAGATGGAATGCAGTACTAAAACGAAGCTGCATGCCTAAGGCCTGCTGCAGACTCTGCCAAAACCGAGACGTGAACCAGGGATCACTATCTGATGAAATGCTCAAAGGGACACCATGAAATCTGATGATCTCCCGACGATATAACTCTCCGTCAATCGATCCTAAGAGTCGGTCTTCTGAATCGCTAAGAAGTGCGCTAATTTGGTTAGTTGGTCAACGACCACCCAAATCGTGTCATGGCCTTGACGTGTCCCAGGCAAACCTCCACAAAATCCATAATGAAATACTTCCACTTCCATTCCGGAATTGAAATTTCCTAAAGCATCTCTTCCTTAAACTAATGCAACTCCGAAAACGATTATCCTCCTCGGAGTCAGAGACAGTAGTCCATCTACCGTCCAAAATTCACTCCACCATACACTCTATAAGTGCATGGGAGGCTATCGCGACCAAACTTCCTTGTTACAACCGTTCCTGTTCCAGCTACTCTATAGTAGCTATCCAGTAGCTAGCCAAAACTCCATGAGCATTTCAGCTCCTCACCTCTTCTAAACAATATAATAACTGCGAAGTCCACGTCATAAATATATGACAACCCATCTCGTAGTTCCTCATTTGACGTAAACACGGGATACGTCTCGATCAACTAAATCAGAAATGCTCCATTCTCTGAAACATTGCATCCACATACAATACCCTTCCTTCCACCCGAGAATGATCAAACACTACGGGTGTAAAAGTCAATCATTGTCTGAGCTGTGAAACTAATTTCACAAGCTTTAGACCAAATAAATTCCATCACCAGTCAGCGGTATAGTACCACTAGAACATCCTATCCATATCTATGGTAATAATCAAATCAATACAAAAAAAAAAAAAAATCATCATCTACGGTGGCCGAGTGCTCAACTCCAACTACCACCATCACAAATGATCCAATCGTGTCCAGAATACACGATTTCCCAAATCCCTGGACGACTAAGTCGTCAATAAGTCTAATAAGATAATCAAAAGCTCAAACAATTCATACCAAGTATGAAATTGTCGTCGCTATACAACTGCATTCTCTTTACTCTAGGCTGATGATATAACAATCATCACAACAACCATGAAAATTGTATGACACTGTCACTACAATATCAACATACCAATAGCCATAAATCAATCCTAGAGTATACACAGATGTCCTAAAGCTGATCTAAATAGATCATATATATCCACAATGAAAGATATTCATTTCCTTCTACAGCTACCGCATTCTATCATCGATAATCGATGCATAACCTCAAAGGTTCATCTCTCTTTTAACAAAGAGTTCCGGATCTTCTCTAGAAAAATATTGGGACAGATAAACATCTCATCCAACACCTCCTATAATAAGGTAAAACGATCTTTCATCGTCTTGACCAGTGTAGGCATACACGCCTTATCCATAACCAAATCACTAATAGTTGGGACTGATACTCTCTGAGGATTTACTCCTTGACCTTCAAATGGGTGACTAGCAGGCCAAATCCCTAGCTTCCTAATTCGACATCAGTCGGCACCTCTAAAGAGTCTGTACTTCCGAAATCATCATTAGATTCCTCAAGATCAATACGTCGTCGAACTCGTCCACGACCATGAGTAGGGGCAATTTCCCTAAGTCAATAGTTTTCCTAGCCACAAAAGTACCGTAACTACTAAAGACAATACTTTTCCTATAGCTCAGAGATATCCTTCAGCTCGCCTGGTCCCAAAACCTGAGAACTCCCAAAAATCCAAGGAAAAGAAAATCCTCGATACACCAAAACCAAACCAAAACCGCAAACCAATAAAATGGTCACGTCCTGGGGGCATATCCGTCATCCAAATGACAAGGGAGCCCCTTAGTGACAATATCCAGAATCCATGGACCAAATCTGGTAAAAACCTCGAAATAGTTATAGAAATATAAGTATTTCAATAACTGCATGCATGCACGACTAAACATATATCAATCAAAGTAAAATAGTTTTATGACCCCAAATCCAATTGCGACCAAAAATCCAAAGTGCATAAATAAAATGCAATACCAATAAAGTAAACAAAGCGGCATCTCGACGATGCAGTGGGACAAGCACGAATGAACTCTCGAGCGACTCAAGGTAGGTCAACATGACACGTCCTCCATCAGTTAACCTAGAGGATAAATGAGGAGGGGATAAGTACAACCACTCTGTGGATGTATAGACAATAGTGCATAATCATAATGCACATAATGGAAGTCACAGGGAACAAGCTAGAGTAACCCAACCCTCAGAGTACCAATATCAGTCTGCAACTAATCTAATCAGCAGTATAATAAATATACCTGCAACATACACAACCACTGCAACAAGCAGTGCACATCCAGATACCACGATAAAGTCTCGTGGCTCTCACACAAAAAGGAAACTATCTATGAGCTACCTCGAACGTAACCCATGGACCGACAATCAATAGCACGGTCTACGCGCAACTATATGCTACCACGAATGAGACTCGTGAATAGACAGGTTGTATATAAATATCTAATTATCGACTGCAGGCATTAGCATACTATCACCAATAGGTCGCGTGAGCAGTCGATTATCCTAGGTTGTTAAACCTAGGGTTATCCAATATATCTAGCATAGAACATCTATCAAAATCGATAAGGATCATCGATCTACAATTAAGCCCATTGAGGCGATCAAGCGAGGGTTTCAACACCTCTAATACCAAACGTTTACCAAAGTCGGTAAAGATCATCGACTAATAAATAAATTCCTCCAGATGGTTAGTCTAAGGTTCTAACCCTTCTCCTATAAACGGTTATCAAGGTCGATAAAAGTCATATGTCCACTAATAAACTCGTCGAGACGAGTAATCATAGGGTTTCATCTCAACTAATAGGAAACGCCTATCAAGGCCAATAAGGGCAACCCCTCTACTAACAAGCACGGCAAGAGGGTTAAGCCTAAATTATATCATCCTACCAGTTCAATCATGCATGCCCCAACCTGCTACCACGAACATATCTCGTGGGTACTTAAGACGTAAAGTAGCTATCTTGCTACAGACATCATACGAATCCGATTATCACCAACTCTGAACGAATAACGCAAAAGTATAACCTTACAGTAGATTATCTCAACCATGTATGGGGGCATGATTGACCACAAATATCCAAGGCAACCATAGGGAGTCTCTACTATAAACCTTTCTCAACCACAAACCACAAATGGGTGTTATAGTTGGCAGCCGATAAATATGAACAACGTTATATACCCTCTAAGGATTAATCGCATCCTAATCATTCGACCTCTCCTAGTCCGATCACCATATCCACTGAAACAGTAATTGGATAAATCACATACCAATATGCACATCCGGGTTATTACGCCTAGGGTTCCAACACCTAGGGTTCTACTAACGTTGTTTTATTCCTGAAATCCGCTCCTACAGAATAACCTCATCTAAGTTATTCTATCTCTACTAGTCTCAATCATAGTATCTCCGCAATATCACATAGCCAAATAAAACACATAACACGCTGTCTAATAAACGACAGCATAGTCCTACTAATAGTAATCAATGGGTGAAATTAATTAGAGTATAACTAAAGGGTCATGCCAGAACAAAGTCAAGGCAATAAATCAATAAAGCATCAGATACTTATATATACTCTAAACTACATAAGC
Source organism: Wurfbainia villosa (assembly GCA_025175895.1). Classification (NCBI taxonomy): domain Eukaryota; kingdom Viridiplantae; phylum Streptophyta; class Magnoliopsida; order Zingiberales; family Zingiberaceae; genus Wurfbainia; species Wurfbainia villosa. The sequence goes on along the minus strand of CM046008.1, from coordinate 22,324,161 downwards.
TATGTAATCATGTCCTCATGCCTTCTACGAATTTATCCATCTTATTCATATTATTCAACTAGTCCAATCATAATACTAGTCAAATCCTAAGAGGTAAACATCTACCAATAATATCTAACTGTACCCGAGTGGAGCTCTATATCCGTGACCTGTTAAAGACTTTACCATAATCCTAAGGTAAATCCTGAATCGCTATCGCATACGATACTCAAAGATCCTCCATGAACTGGAAATCACCACAATATAACCTATCCAGCGATCCAACAAACTCATCGTATGGATCGAATGAAAATGAGCGGACTTAGCTAATCATACTAAGTCCTTTCCGAATTCCAAATAATCTCCCAACACTGTCCATCATACTATGCTTTCACGTCCATCTCGGTACAGAACCTTGCTGATTATTTATATACCACCTTTACTAGTTGACACACTGCACACCAGACTGCACAATCAACTATGTTCCGCATGTCGTTCCACCACGGAGAACGTTTCAATACTTACTATTTTTCGGATACAATCCTATACATCTGCAACATATAGAACCTATTGCAATCTCCAGCAATACTTATCAAAATATCGTGACCAAAACCTGCATAAAGCATGACTATAGTCAAGCACAAAAATACAATTCACCGACAAATCGAATAACAAATCGATTTCCTTCATATCCCAATTAACCCAAACTATTTCCAATTTTCCTTGTCCACAAACAATCCATACAATTAATTTAGCCCAAATCCCATATCCTCCGAGTAACACATTTTTGAACCATTCCTCGCTCACTAACATACCAATCAAACGGATAACACCCGAATCAGCCCAAATCGACCAATCAAACTCACCGACCCTAGGAATTCCATCGACAGCCGATACTAACCCAATTAATTCCTAATCCTCCAAATATCATATCGATCAACCGAACAACACCAAAATCATGCTTACCAGCCCTAGAATCCCACCGGCAGCCACTTTCCTTTATCTCAATTCCTCGATTCACTGGCTCGAGACCCCTTGCTCTAGCGCCCAATGGCAAAGATCACAACCTCCGGTCAAACCGCCTTGCTTGGCCACGCCTCTGCTCGTGAAACCCACCGCTCTACGAACGGATGTAGACACCGCCGGGAGCGGGAGGAGATTCGAGAGGTCGAGAAGGAAGGCTCGTGTGAAAAGAACAGCGAGGAAAAGAGGAAATGGCGAGGGTTTACCGACCCATACAGTGAGGAAGAAATCGCGAGAGCAGGGCACTGCGGCGTCGGTGGCAGAGAAGGCTAAGGCGACAATGGTAGCCTGTGAACCATCGGCGACGTGAACGACGGAGAGGAGACGGCAGACTTTGTCGGCGGCGAGCTCGCGAGCTAGCGAGGAAGGGAAGGAGTTGCGGCGGGGAAAAAGAAAAAGAGAAATAGATAAACTTAGGTTTTTAGGTTAATAACCCCTCAATACTGATAAACCAAATAGGCCTTTTAAAAGCCTATTTTTTTCTTATCCCCATAAATATCTCGTACAAGCCCCGTTTAAATCCAGAAAAATTCCGGAAAAATTCCTAAAAATACCGAAAAATTTCCAAGATTATTTCCTTAATTCTTTGGCCATTTAATTTAATATTTTAAATTTTTCAGTATTTAACATCCATCATCATTTCCTTTCTTAGATGTGAAGTAGGGGCTACTAGCTGGTTTTGCTCCAAATTTTCCAGTTTCCTGTAAGAGATCAAGTGTATACTTCCGTTGGGATAGAACTAGTCCATTAGGAGAGTAGGCTAGTTCTATACCTAGAAAGTACTTTAGTTTTCCTAAATCCTTTATTTCGAATTTAGAATTGAGAAAGCACTTAACTTGTTGTATTAGATTTATATCATTTCCTGTAATAATGAGATCATCTACATATATAAGAATGATGATAGTTTTATCATTTTCTACTTTAACAAATAATGAGGAATCACTACTGCATTTTTTGAATTTATAACTTAAGAGAGCTGAGCTGAGTTTGGCATACCATGCCCTTGGAGATTGTTTGAGACCATATATGGCCTTGTTCAGTTTGCATACCTTCCCCTCATATCTATTTTGAATTCCTTCTGGAATATCCATATAGATCTCTTCTTCAAGCTCTCCCTGTAGAAAAGCATTGGCAACATCCATTTGATAAAGTGGCCAATCCATATTTATTGTGAGGGCAAGTAAGACTCGGATGGTGTTCATCTTGGCCACGGGTGCAAATGTCTCCTTATAATCAATTCCATAGGTTTGAGTGTATCCTTTGGCGACTAGTCTGGCTTTGTGTCGTTCAATGGTACCATCACTTCTATGCTTGATCTTGTATACCCATTTACACCCGACAGGTTTCTTTCCTTTAGGCAAATTTGTGATCTCCCAAGTGCCATTTTTGTCCAAGGCATTGATTTCTTCTTCCATTGCCTTTTGCCAAGATTGTTGTCCTTTTGCTTCCTCATATGTTCTAGGTTCCTGTGCTTTATCTATGCCACTCAAGAATGCTTGGTGACTTGGTGAGATATTATTAGTGGTATAATAATCAGAGATAGGATGATATAACATGCGGAATGAAAGTATGTTCTCGATTAATCCATTCGGATGAAGGATACCTTATTCTTGTCGACCTCCTTAGTGGTGGAGGAGAGGAGGGTAGATGTGCAGTTTCTATTGTCCCTCTATTGTTGCTTAATTGAGGACGAATTTGATCTCTCCCCTTAGTCTAGGCTTTCCTCAGTTTCTTCAGTATCTAGATTAGTTCCTTCTTGCGAGCTTTCTGGAACCTCTAAGTTGCTATTTTGAGGTGGATCATGCCTTTCTTCAGGAAATAGAGGATAACTACTAATTGAGTTTCTTTCCTTTGTTACCTCTTCCTCCTTTGTTTCTGAATAAAAACTCATTTTAAACAAATATCACATCCTTTGATGTGTACATCTTGTTAGTAGCAGGATCAAAGCATTTATATCCTTTTTCTGAGGTGGCATATCCAAGGAAAGCACATTTCCTTCCTTTATCATCTAATTTAGTTCTAAGTTGTAATGGAATGAAAACATAGCATATACACCCAAAAAATTTTAAATGAGAGATGTTAGGCCTTCTATCATATAGGAGTTCTATTGGAGATTTCCCTCCTAAGTTTTTCTGGCATTAGATTTATTAGATGAGCTGCTGTGCTAATGGCTTCACACCAGAATATTTTGGGAATATTAGCATGATTTAGGAGAGTTCTTGCTGTTTCTAATAGATGTCTATTTTTCCTTTCGGCTATCCCATTTTGTTGAGGCGTATAAGGACAAGAGGTTTGATGAATAATTCCCCTTTCTTTTAAGTAGTCTCTCATTTTATTGCTTGTGTATTATCCACCATTATCGGATCTAAGGATCTTAATATTGCCATTGTATTGCCTTGAGATATAATTGTTATAGGTTTTAAAAGCCTCAAACACTTGAGATTTGTTAGTGATCATGTAAACCCAAGTGTATCTAGTTTTATGATCAATGAATGTAACAAAGTATTTATAACCTTGTTTAGACAAAATTGGAGAGGTCCATACATCAGAGTGAACTAGATCAAAGGATTTTCATATATAGTGATAGAACAAGGATAGTTTGCTTTTGTCTCCTTCCCGAGAATACATGGTTCACAAATACTATTATCTAAACTAATTGTAGGGAAGAAATATTTTAGGACATGATTGCTAGGGTGACCTAGTCGGGCATGCCAAAGTTGGGAGTCCTCCTGGCTTGCTTTAAAGACTTGATAGTCATGATCCAAGACATAAAGGTTATTCCTTTTATATCCCTTGCCAATCAAAAGATTTGTCTTGATGTCCTGAAATGACACATTGTTAGGATCAAAAATAACCTTGCAACCATGTTCCTTAGTTACTTTACTAATAGACATTAGATTGGAAGTAAAATTTGGAACATATAGGGCATCACTTGGCTTTCCTAGTAGTTCTATTTCTCCTATTTGATTTACTGTTATGTTTTGACCATTAGCCACCTTAACTGTCTTACATTTTTCTAAGGTTCTAAACTTTAGGACTTTATTTTTATCTTTTACCATATGATAATCACATCCAGAATCAATAATCCAATGTTTAGTATCTAGAGTGGAGTTTAAGCATATACCTGTTGTAGAGTTTTCTTGATGTTCTTCCACAGAAGTTTGTACTTTTAATGTTTGCACGGGTTCCTTCTTTCGAAATGACTTTGGTCTTAAATGAGGATGAAGAAACCAACATTTGTCCTTTGTATGCCCTTTCTTCTTGCAATTAGGACATACCTCTTCTTTTGGATGAACTTCGTTAATCTTGAACCCATGAACTTCCATTTTTTTGTTTGAAGTTTCTTCAATATTAAAGCTTGACTCAGTCCTTTGGATGATTTGCAAAACTTCATGATACGCAGGGAGATTTTGCATTCGTAGAATTTCCTGTCTCATAGTTGAGAATGAGTCACCGAGAGTCATAAGAAGACTAAATACCTTGTCTTCATTTTGTCGCTTTATTATTATTGTTGGATCAGTGGTTGATGGTCGGAGAACCTCAAGCTCACTCCATAAGGCACCAAATTCTCCAAAGAGTTGTGGGAGAGTCTTTTTCTCTTTCCTCATATCCGCTATCTATCTTCTTATTTCAAAGATCCTTCCAATGTTGTTGTACTTGCAGATATCGCCGAGAGATGATCCCATAAGGCTTTAGCACTAGGAGAGCAAGCAACCATACTTTTGTAAGCTTCATCTAAGGAAAGAAGGAGATGAACAAAGACTTGATTATCCTTCTTTTTCCATTCTTTGAAGACGGGATCAACCTCGTTAGGAGGATCCTGAAGAATTTGATCTTCAAGGTTATATGTACTTAGGATCCTCTTAATAAATCCGGACCATTGAATATAGTTGGAGGAATTAAGAAGAAGAGAGGAAAAGAGTTGTGGGGGAAGTGAGCTTAACTGCGGAAAGGCTAGACTTTGCTGCTCTGATACCATGATGAAACTCGGCTTCGTATTAACTTCAAAGCTTGTTGTAAGAAGTAGGAGAATGGTGAAACTTAGCTTTGGTATGAACTTCAAAGCTTGTTAAGAGGGAAGGAGGAGAATACATGAATGTTTTTCCTTTTCAATGAAAGCAAGCATACAAAGGGGGTTTTATAGGGTTACATGCTCTTAATGAGCTTTGCATGAAAAAAAAACCACCGTTGGAAGAATAAGACCGTTGCCTACTTTTGAGCATCAAAACCTTTTTGCATGTTGCATTTAATGAGCCTCCTTGCATTGATTAGTTTTGTCTTCTTGCATGGTGACTTGCATGTTGCATTTAATGAGCCTCCTTGCATTGATTTGTTTTGTCTTCTTGCATGATGGCTTGTCTTGATTATTGATTAACTTTCAACAATAATGACATATATGAATGAATTCTACATTATGATCATGAAACACATGTATTCATTAAATTGTTATCATGCATTAGGTATTATGTCATGATAATAAACAAAGTATCACCTAAAACATGATTTAAACCTATTTCTCATGATGACGTGCCAAATTTTAAAATCATAAATCATGATTGCAAACATACATAGCAATTACATTAATTATCATGATTTAAGCATTATTATCTATTTATGGGCACGTTATCATCACCCAACACTATTCTAAAAATGTTGTCCCGCCATCCTAAGTCAACCAAAATATGATATAGGTCAATTCCATATGGTTGACTACCCTAGGGGTTTTCTAACCCTTAAGGATGGATTTTGGAACCCAAAATAAGTTCTTGCATATTGGGTTCACTAGATACTCCTTGGGGATCCATTTCCTAGCTATTACCTTCTTTTTATCTTGTCCCCTAGCAATTAGACATTTATAGGCCTTTTCATTTTTCTTTTCTTTATAACCTAGGTCTTTCTTATTAAAACTTGCCCGTTGGCTCCCAATTATCATATTCAATGTGTTGGAGCCAATTGTGAATTTTTCTAGGGCTTTTGTTAAAGTCTACCTTTTCCCTTAAGACCCTATTTTCATTTATACATGCGTCACTAACATCTAATGGCACATAAAGATCATGTGAGCATGCATCATTTAAGCTAGAAGAAATATTATCATTTAAGCATGCATTTTCTAGCTTATTTTCCAATGCCTTAATTTGATTAAGCATGCTTTTATTTTTCTTTTTCATTCCAAATAAGTCCTTAGTTAAACTAGAAATTATGGAAATTATTTTCTTAGGAGAGGCATTCGTTACCATAGTTTCCATATCCTCTTCTTCTTCTTCGGATGAGGAGGATGTAGAAGCTCCCCCTTCACTTGAGCTCTCTCCTCTTGAGCTTGATCCTTCATTTTCGGAGGAGGAGCAATCCAATTCATCAAAGGCCATCAAGGCCAAATTGGTGACAAAGGCATTCTCCTCTTTCGATGATGATGAAGAGGATGAGGAAGGGTCATCCCATGTCTTGGCCTTGAATGGTTTGGCCTTCCCCTTTTCCTTTGCCTTCTTTTCTTCTTCCTTTTTCTTCTTCTTTTCTTCTTTCTTTCTCTTCTCCTCCTTGCTTTTGTTCAAGAGGGGACAATTATCCCTTATGTGTCCCTCTCCTTGGTAATTGTAGCAAATGATTTTCCCCCTTGGTCTTCTATTCCTATCATTAGATTTATTAAAATGAAAACCCTTTAAAGCATGTCTTACCCTCCTTACCATATATGCTTCTTCGGTGCTATCCATGGAGGAGGATGAGGATGCTTCATCATCGGAGGAAGAGGGGATCTCCATCTTCTTCTTCCCCTTGTTTGCCAACAATGCTACTCCTCTTGAGGGTTGTATTTTTGGCTCTTCTTGTATACCTTCAAGCCTAGATTCATGTAATTCCATAGTGGAGAAAAATTCATCTAGAGTACTTACCTCTAGATTCTTTGAAATGTAAAATGAGTCCACCATTGAACTCCACTTGGATGATCGGGGGAAAGCATCTATGGCCTTCATTATCATATCGCGATTTGAGAGCCTTTCACCTACACTTGTTAGTCCAATCAAAATTTCCTTAAACCTAGAATGTAAGGAAGTTACCTTTTCTCCCTTTTCTAATTTAATGTTGGATAGTTGGGAGCGGAGGAGATCTCTCCTTGCTAGCTTTGCCTCAGATGTGCCTTCATGAAGCTCAATTAGCTTCTCCCACATCTCCTTGGCACTTAGGCATTCTTCTATTCGGTTGATTTCTTGTTGGGGGAGCACATTGAAAAGATGATGCTTTGCTTTTGAATTTGCAAGGTGCTCTTCCCTTTGCTTTTTGGTCCACCTAGATTTCTCTATTGGCTTCCCCTCTTCATCCCTAGGTAAAACGAAACCGGATTCCATTGTAATCATAATATCAAAATCTGTTTCGAAAAATACCTCCATTCGCTTCTTCCACCAAGCGAATTCTCCTTCAAACTTCGGTGGATGAATGTTGGAGCCGGCCATTTTGAATGTTGCTTGTTGTTGCGGTTAGTCCTCGACAAGCTTTCCTTGGCTCTGATACCACTTGTAGGGATGATCGATTGGCCGGCTAGAGGGGGGTGAATAGCCCTCTTCCTTTGGATGTCGGAATTCTCTCGTTCGTTTGCTCGTCTACACAATCGTTAGCGCAAGCGGAAGCATAAACAATAAAGACAAAGCAATAAACGAAAATACAAACGCTAACAAAGATGATGTAACGTGGTTCATGGCTACGCTGCTAATCCACGATCCCGATTCGTCCGAGGTGAATCACTCCTCCAAAGCCAATCACTATTGGTCTCTCCTTTGCACCAAGCTAGGTGGAGGTAACCTTTACAATCAAGATCACTCTTCTTACAATAAGAATGGAGTAAAAACAAGTAAGAAGAGTTTAGAGCTTGTGAGGCACTAGGAAGATCACTTAGAGCATAAGCCAAAGGCTCACACCCTCTCTTTTTATAGAGAGGGCTGATTTCTTCCTGTTGGTCGCCACCAGTCGACTGCTGCCCTTGGCAGTCGACTGCCGTCACTACAACGGCCTCTGAACACGTCGGATCCCGACCATTGTAGTCCAACGGAACTCTTGGCAGTCGACTGATGGACCTCACCAGTCGACTGCTGCCTCCGTAGTCGACTGCCCAGTCGGCTACGAGCGATTCTGTGCCCGCGACATCCTCTGACAATCGACTGTCATTCCATGGCGATCACGAGCATAAACCCATCGATCGGATACGATCGAACACACTCGACTCGGAAGCGATCATTGCCATTACATGGCAATCGACTGGTGCCGTGTGAAACTCAAACTTAACATAAGTTTGAGCTTTCGGCGGTCGGGTAAACCTTAACCCTTGCGGTCAAGTCTCCGACACTCAGTTATTCGGCCAAGTTCACCTAATGAGCTACTTACATTTCACTCATTCTCTCTTCTCACTCGAAGTCCCTCGCCGAAGCTCTCTTCGTTCGCGGCCACGTCCCTCGGCAGCATTAGGCGCACGACTCTGCAATGCTCCTTCGCGTCTCTTGCCTCCGAAGTCTGCTTCCTTGGCTTCACTTCAAGTCATCTCGTCCGGCGGTCCCTTGGCAGCATCAAGCGCACGGCTCTGCAATGCTCCTTCTCTGACTCAGGCATGAGGTTGTGAGGGTGAACCCGCCAAGGCTCCATGTGCGAATTACTAAGTCCTGCAAGACTCCAACGCACATATCAAATAACAATATCATCCTAACTTAAACCCTTTGCCACACACATCAAAAACTTATCATGGCAAGAGATTGCCCTAACACAGTTGCCAACCCCCCTCGTCGAAGTGGATAGGATTTATTGATCTTATGGTTTTGGTCATTAGTTTTATGGATTGGGATTTTATTAGAGGATATGTTTAGGATTTATGTTTGGATTGTATACCGATGGATGTTTTGGTTATATTTGTTATGTCCTTGTGGACTTAATTCGGTTCATTTTGGTTGTATGTTCCTGCTCAGATGGCAGAAGGGGTAGGTCTTGATGTTTTAGATCTTTTACTTATTTTGGTTGCTAGCCTGAGGCCGCATATTATGTATATTGTATTGTGGTATGTTCCGGTCGTGTTGACCGATGTATAGTGGCCGTGTAGGCCTTGTATTAAAAATTGGTATTGTCACCCGTACAGGGGAGGTGCTGCCGGATTTTCGTCTGGCAGAGACTCCCTCGGGGCGTAACAATTTATTTGGTATCAGAGCATAGGTTTTCGAGTTCCTTAGGGTCTTTGGGTTTTGGAGTTTGCCACGTTTGGCAGGTTAACTGGGGTATTTTTGGATTGGTATGAATTTCCGACTATTTTTATGTTTTGGAAATTCGAGGTATAATTGACGAGGTCAATTTGGGGATTTGGAGGTGACAGGACATCTCCAGATGGTTAACAGGTAAATAAATTCTAGAAAGTTTTCTAGATTTAGTGCATATTTATATTGGTTATATTGGTTATGCGGTGATATCATGTTTTATCTAGTATTGTTTTAACCTGATATCAATTAGACAATTAGATTTTTAGGTTGTTGTTATAAATTTCTATTACTGCTATAGGTAGCTAGTTATCATTGTGATATAAATGATAAGATATTATTGGTAGATGTTTACCTCTTAGGATTTGACTAGTATTAGGATTATTAGACTAGTTGAATAATATGACTAAGATGGATAAATTCGTAGAAGGCATGAGGACATGATTACATTGCTTACATAGTTTAGGGTATATATAGGCATCTGATGTTTTATTTAGTATTGCCGTGACTTTGATCTGGCATGACCCTTTAGTCATACCCTAATTAATTTCAACCATTGAGTCCCATTAGTAGGACTATGCTATCGTTTATTAGATAGCTTGTTATATGTTTATATGATTCTGTGTTTTTGCGGTGGACACCATGATTAAGACTAGTAGAGATAGAATAACTTAGATAAGGTTATTCGGTAGGAGCAGATCTTAGGAATGAAACAATATTAGTAGAACCCTAGGTGTAATAACCCGGATGTGCATATTGGTATAGGTTTATACATTTACTATTTCAGCTGATATGGTGATCGGATTAGTAGAGTTTGTATGGTAAGGATGCAATTAATCCTTACTATATCTCCCATTCGTGGTTGAGAGAGAGTCTGCAGTAGAGTCTCTCTATAGGTAGGTGCTTTGTATATTGTGGTCAATCATGTTTCCCATACATGGTTGAGATAGTCTACTGTAAGGTTATACTCTTGCGTTATTCGTTCAGAGTTGGTGATAATCGGATTTGTATGACGCTTGTAGCTAGATAACTACTTTACAGGTTAAGTACCCACGAGATCTATTCGCGGTAGCATGTTACAGCATGCATGATTTTAAACTGGTAGAAATGATATAATTTAGGCTTAACCTTCTTGCCGTAATTGTTAGTAGATGGGTTGCCCTTATTGGCCTTGATAGACGTTTCCTGTTAGTTGGGACGAAACCCTATGATTAATCGTCTCGACGTGATTATTAGGGGACTTATGATTTTTATCGACGTTGATAATCGTTCATGTTAGAAGGGTTGGAGCCCTAAAATTAACCATCTCGAGGTATTTATTTATAAGTCGATGATATTTACCGACTTTGGTAAACATTTCGTGTTAGAGGTGTTGAAACCCTCACTTGACCACCTCAATGGGTTTAATTGTAGATCGATGATCCTTATCGATTTTGATAGACGTTCTATGCTAGATGTATTGGATAACCCTAGGCTTAACAACCTAGGATAATCGACTACCCCCGCAACCCATTAGTGGTAGCATGCTATGTGTGCAGTCAATAATTAGATATCTATATACTATCTGTCTATCCACGAGTCTCATTCGTGGTTATACTGTCTGTCTATCCACGAGTTTCATTCGTGGTAGCATGTAGTTGCGCGTAGACAGTGATGAGTATATTGATTGTCGCCCATGGGTTACGTTCACGGTAGCTCATAGATAGCTCCCTTTTTGTGCGAGAGCCACGAGGCTTTGTCATGGTATCCGGATGTGCACTGCTTGTTGCAGTGGTTGTGTATGTTTCGGGTATATTTGTTATACCGCTGATCAAGATAGTTGTAGACTGATATTGGTACTCTGAGGGTTGGGTTACTCTAGCTTGTTCCCTGTGACTTCCATTATGTACATTATAATTATGCACTATTGTCTATTCATCCACTGAGTGGTTGTACTTACCTCCTCCTCACTTATCCTCTAGGTTAACTGATGGAGGACGTGTCATGTTGACCTACCTTGTGTCGCTCAGAGAGTTCCTTGTCGTGCTTGTTCTACTGCATCGTCGAGATGCCGCTTTATTTACATTATCGGTGTTGCATTTTGTTATGCACTTTGGATTTTGGTCGCAATTTGTTTTGGTATCACAAAACTATTTTACTTTAATGGATATATGTTTAGTCGTGCATGCATGCGGTTATTAAAATACTAGTATTTCTATAATTATTTCGAGGTTTTTACCAGATTTGGTCTATGTATTTCGGAATATTATCACTAAGGGGCTCCTCTGTTATTTGGATGACAGATATGCCCCAGGACGTGACAATTTTATTGGTTTACGGTTTTGGTTTGTGGGGTTTATGTTTCGAGGATTTAATTTCCCTTGGATTTTTGGGAGTTCTCGGGTTTTGGGACCAGGCGAACGGAAGGATATCTCTGAGCTATAGGAAAATGTATTGTCTTTAGTGGTTACTGTACTTTAATGGTTAAAAAAGTATTGACTTAGTGAAATTGCCCCTACTCATGGTTGGGGAACGAGGTCGATGACGTATTGACCTTGCGGAACCTAACAATGATTTCGGAAGTAGGAACTCTTTAGAGGTCCCAACTGATGTCGAAGTAGGAAGCTAGGGATTTGGCCTGCTAGCCACCAATTTGAAGGACAAGGGGTAAACCCTCAGGGAATATCAGTCCCTACTAATAGTGATTTGGTTATGGATAAGGCGTGTATGCTTACGCTGGTCAAGACGATGAAAGATCGTTTTACCTTATTATAGGAGGTGTTGGAGGGGATATTTATCTGTCCCAGAATTTCTTCCAGAGAAGATCCGGAACTCTTTGTTAAAAGAGAGATGGACCTTTGAGATTATGCATCGATTTTCGATGATAGAATGCAGTAGTTGTGGAAGGAAATGAATATCCTTCATTATGGATAGAGGATCTATTTAGATCAGCTATAGGGCATCGGTGTATGCTCTAGGATTGATTTATGACTGATGGGTTGATATTGTAGTGACATGGTGTCATACAATTATCATGGTCGTTGTGATGATTGTTATATCATCAACCTAGAGTAAAGAGAATGCAGGTGTGTAGCGACGACAATTTCATACTTGGTATGAATTGTATGAGCGTTTGATTATCTTATTAGACTTATTGCCGACTTAGTCGTCTAGGGATTTGGGAAGTCATGTATTTTGGACACGATTGGGTCAGTTGTGGTTGTGGGAGTTGCGTAACTTGGCCACTGATGATGGTGGTAGTTGGAGTTGTGCACTCGACCACCGTAGATGGTGGTTTTCTTGGTATTGATTTGATCATTACCATGGATATGGATAGGATGCTCTAGCGGTATTACATCGCTGATTGGTTGGACAAGGAAGATGATGGAATTTATGTGGTCTGAAGCTTGTGAAACCAGTTTCAGGGCTCAGACGATGGTTGACTTTTACGCCAATGTTGATTAATCATTCTGGTATGAATGGAAGGGTGGTGTATATGGATGCATCATTTCGGGGATCGGAGTGATTCCGATGCTATTGAATAAGACATATCCTAAGCTTACGACAATTAAAGGACTGCGAGATAAGCCGTCATATTTATGACGTGGACTTCGTAGTTATTATGTTGTTTTGAATAGGTGAGGAGCAGAATGCTCATGGGGTTTTGGCTAGCTACTAGATAACTACTATAGAGTAGCTGGAACACAAACGGTTGTAACAAGGAAGTTTGGTCGCGATAGCCTCCCATGCCCTTACAGAGTGTGTGGTGGAGTGGATTTTGGACGGTAGGTGGACTACCATCTCTGACTTCGAGGAGGATAATGGTTTCCGGAGTTGCATTAGTTTAAGGAACAGATGCTTCAGGAAATTCTGATTCCTGAATGGAAGTGGAAGCGTATTATTATGGATTTTATGTGGGTTTGCCTAGGATACATCAAGGCCATGACGCGATTTGGGTAGTCGTTGACCGACTAACCAAATCTGTGCACTTCTTAGCGATTCGGAAGACCGACTCTTTGGGTCGTTTGACAGAGTTATATTGTCGGGATATCATCAGATTGTATGGTGTTCCTTTGAGCATTATATCAGATAGAGATCCCCGTTTCACGTCTAGGTTCTGGCAGAGTCTACAGCAGGCTTTAGGCACACAACTTCGGTTTAGTACTACATTCCATCCGTAGACAGATGAACAGTCTGAGCGGACCATTCAGACATTAGAGGATTTGCTGAGGTCATGTGTTATAGATTTCAGAGGCAACTGGGAGGATCATTTGCCGTTAGTGGAATTCGCCTACAATAACAGTTATCATTCGGCTATCCAAATGGCCCCGTATGAGGCATTGTATGGTAGGCAGTGTCGTACACCCACTCTCTGGGAGGAGGTTGGGGAGGCCCAATTACTAGGACCCCAGAGAGCTCAGCATGAGGGAGAGTTGGTCCATACTATTAGACGTAGGATTGCAGAGGTGCAGGATCGTCAGAAGAGTTATGCAGATCGGAGATGGAGACCTCTGTAGTTCTCTATTGGTGATCATGTATTCCTGCGAGTCTCACCCATGAAAGGGGTGAAGAGATTTGGCCACCGTGGTAAGTTAGCTCCAAGATACATTGGTCCGTTTGAGATTTTGGAGAGGATCGGAGCAGTCGCTTACCGCCTAGCGCTACCACCGTCCTTGGTTGGTATCCATGATGTGTTTCAGGTGTCCATGCTGAGGAAGTATGTGTCATACCCTACACATATTCGGTCAGGTGTGTCAGGTTCTATTCAACCTGATGTTACTTACGCAGAGGTTCCGGTACAGATTCTGGATCACAAGGAACGACAGTTGCAAAATAAAATTTTTGCGACTTGTCAAGGTCGGGTGGAGTCACCACACCGACGAAGAGGCTACTTGGGAGCTTGAGGAAAAGATCAAAGCTCAATATCCCCACTTGTTTACTTAAGGTACGTGAGATATATTTTCAGGACTTGTGGTATCTCTTACTTATTCGGCATTTGAGTAGGAAATTTGGGGACCAAATTTTTATTAGTGAGGTAGAATGTTAAATACTGAAATTTAAAATATAAATATAATGGCCAAAATTTAGGAAAAAAATTAATCCTGGGAATTATTTTGGGATCTTTGGAGAATTTTAGGAATTTTTCTGGATTTAAATGGACTCCGTACGAGATTTTTACGGGGATAAAATAAATAGGCTTTAGAGGGGTCTATTTAAAGGGGGTAAATACGCGATGGAAAACCTAATTTCTATTTCTTTTTCTTTTTTCCCCCGCCGCGACTTCCTTCATTCGGCAGTTCCCTTTTCGCGAGCCCACTTCTGTCGGCGCCCTCTTCTTCGCCGACGACAACTTTCTTTCTCGCGGTAGCCCGACGCTGCCGCGCCCGATGCCCCTCCTCCGCATGCGTCGGCCTCCACGGCCACGGAATCGTCGCCGCTTACAGTCGCGACAACCAGATCGCGTCGGCCGTTCCTCTACAAGCGTCGGCCACCGTTCTCCTTTTTTCGATGCTCAGGCCGCCGCCGGTTCATCGCAACCGCAGCCATCGAACCGTCACCGAGCTCTCTTCCTCGTCGACCACAGCCACGCGTGCCGTGCTCGCCGGACTCCTCTGCTCTAGACGGCGGCGCCGGCCTCTTCTGCCACAGCGGATGCCTCCTCCTCTGCCCCTTCTGGCCGGTGGTTGCCGGAGTAGGTAAGGGTCTTTTCTATTTTGGTTGATCGGTGAGTGTGGTTGGTGATGGTGAATAGGGCAGTAGGGAAGGAATTGGGGGTCGGCTGTGAGAGGTTGTGAGGGTTTGATTTGGAGGGTGTCGTGTGGTTAGGGTTGGGAGGTGGTCGTGCAAGGTCGGATGTTAGTGGGTTGTGGGTGGAGGTGTCGACTGTGAATTTAAGAAATTGAGTTGGGGGTATCAGCTGTCGGTGGAATTCCTAGAGTCGATGAGCTTGATTGGTCGATTTGGGCTGATTTTAGTGTTATTCGGTTGATCGGTATGATATTCGGAGGATATGGGATTTGGGTGATGTTGTTTGATCTTGAGGATTTTTGTAGGTGATGAATTAGGTTAGTTGATTTGGAATTAATTGGATAAATTGATTGGAACAATAGTTGAATAAATTAAAAGCCAGTAAATTTTATTTATTTGGCTTAGGTTGTTAAAATACAGATTAAACCAGGTTTAATTGATTAATTAGCTTATCATTAATTAATCAAAAATTTTATCAATTGATTTAGTGAGCTAAATTAATTATATGGATATATGTGGTAGGAAAAGGATTAATAAGACGGTTGGAAAATTTAGGAAAATTGAAAATAGTTTGGGTTAATTGGGTTATGAAGGAAATCGATTAAGTATTCGATTTGTTGGTTAATTGTATTTTTGTGCTTAACTATAGTTATGCTATATCGAGTTTTGATCCGGCGGGTCCCGATCGTGATTTGGTTCTTTTTGCGGATATATATTCAGGCGGGTATTTTGACTTATCTTTTAGATATAGTCAAGTTGATATGCTAGTTAGGATAGCTTTCAATAATTTTCATGCTTATATGCCTAGTATGTTTTTGTGCCTATTGATACATGCATTGGATAGGATATGATTTTTGTCTTCCCTGTTTGACTTGGATCATAGTTATTTGGATTAGGGATATGTACATATTGATTGTACATATTATTCGGATAGGTGTTTTGAGTAGGATTTACATGCTTTAGTATCTTGCACCATTTTTGCATGATTGCATGCTGGCTGGACGGGGTTCCATTATTGTTGAGCCCGTAGCTAGTTACATGACCTGCACACACTGCCACTCATGGGTTAGTGGTACATCAGGAGGGTGTGTGCAGTTGCTCTGTCAGGCTCCGCTGGTCCGCTCATGGGTAGCGATGAGGCAGCGTGGTAGCGGACAGGGATCCCTCCTCTAGTCTATGACACCGGGAGATGAGAGCTTATCTCCCCCACTATGTTTGGGGAAGAAGGATAGGTGTACTCTGACAGCATCCTGTCCACTCGGTCACTCAGGAGCAGTGATGGCAGAGTGCACAGTTGTCATAGCCCTACCCACTCGTCTTCACCATCGCGTGTGAGGCGGCTGACTGGCATCAGGGGTGACCATGTCATTGGCACGACATGGACTTTGCACGGATTGCATTTGTATTGTGTTTGCTGCATTATTGTATTGATGCCTTGGATGTTGCATATAATTGCCATGCATACAGGATACATGTTTGTATATGGTGATGACTCTTATTGTAGGGCACTTGCTCCTACATCTGTCACGCCCCGAGGGAGTCCCCGCCAGACAAAAATCCGGCAACATCTCCCCTGTACGGGTGACAATACCAATTTTTGTACAAGGCCTACACGGCCACTATACATCGGTCAACACGACCGGAACAAAAACATCTACACACGCAGATCATAAGATCCCATATATATCTTCACTATGGTATGATATTGTCCACTTTGGGTCTAAGCCCTCATGGTTTTGTTTTTGGGCTTCACCCAAAAGGCCTCATGCCAACCATCATAGTAAATAAATGAAGTCTATAACATCTAGACTTACCTCTTCTTGCATTTGAAATGAAACATACAACCAAACTAATTGAATAGTCCATAAGGACACCACAATTATTCCCAAACTTCCATAAGTACATAACCACAACATCAGGACCTATACATATCCTCTATACAAAATCCAAAACCAATAGACCAATAAAACCTATTCATTTCGACGTGGGGGATTGGCAGTTTGACTCTCCTGATAGCTTCATCCTGAAATAAAAAAAAATCAACGGGGTAAGTTCAAAGAACTCAGCGGGTATAGTCGATATGAATAGCAAAAAATAGCTAACAATACTCATCATGTCAGTACAGTCTCATATATATGGTCAGCAAGAAATAAATGCAAAAGGACTGTACTCACCTGAATCTTCTACCCTGATATAGGAGCAAGTGCCCTACAATAAGAGTCATCACCATATACAAACATGTATCCTGTATGCATGACAATCATATGCAACATCCAAGGCATCAATACAATAATGCAGCAAACACAATACAAATGCAATTCGTGCAAATGACATGTCGTGCCAATGACATGGTCACCCCTGACGCCAGTCAGCCGCCTCACACGCGATGGTGAAGCCTCGTGGGTAGGGCTATGACAACTGTGCACTCTGCCATCACTGCTCCTGAGTGACCGAGTGGACAAGATGATATCGTAGTACACATATCCTCCTGCCTCAAACAGAGTGGGGGAGCTAAGCTCTCATCTCCCGGTGTCATAGACCAGAGGAGGGATCCCTGCCCACTACCACACTGCCTCATCGCTACCCATGAGCGGACCAGCGGAGCCTGACAGAGCAACTGTACACACCCTCCTGATGTACCACTAACCCATGAGTGGTAGTGTGTGCAGGCCATGTAACTAGCTGCGGGCTCAACAATAATGGAACCCCGTCCAGTCAGCATGCAATCATGCAAAAATGCTAAAGCATGTAAATCCTACTCAAAATACCTATCCGAATAATATGTACAATCAGTATGTACATATCCCTAATCCAAGTACTATGATCCAAATAAAACAGAGAAATATAATCATATCCTATCACATGCATGTATCAAGTAAGCACCAAAAGCATATCAGGCATATAAACATGAAAAATTATTGTAAGCTATCCTAACTTACATATCAACAATGACTATATCTAAAAGACAAGTCAAAATAACCCGTGAATATATTCGCAAAAAGAACCAAATCGTCACGACTAGGGACCTGCCTCGTGACCGAAACCTACATATAGTATAACCATAGTTAAGCACAAAAATACAATTCACCGACAAATTGAATAATTAATCGATTTCCTTCATAACCCAATTAACCCAAATCAATTTCCAATTCTCCTTAATTTTCCAACCGTCTTATTAATCCTTTTCCTACCACAAATATTCATACAATTAATTTAGCCCACTAAATCAATTGATAAAAATTTTGATTAATTAATGATAAGCTATTAATCAATTAAACCTGGTTTAACCTGCATTTTAACAACCTAAGCCAAATAAATAAAATTTAATGGCTTTTAATTTATCCAATAATTGTACCAATAAATTTACCCATTTAATTTCAAATCAATTAACCTAATTCATCACTTACAAAAATATCCTCAAGATCAAACAATATCACCCAAATCCCATATCCTCCGAATACCATACCGATCAACCGAATAACACCGGAATCAACCCAAATCGACCAATCAAGTTCACCCGCCCTAGGAATTCCACCGACAACCAATCCTTTCCCAAATTAGATCCCCAACTCAATTTACAGCGGCTCAAAGATTGTTCACAGCCAATCCTTGCACGACCACCTCAAACCCTAACCGCACAACAACACACACCCTACCATACCTTCGTTACAACCCCTAATATCCTCCACTGACAGACATAGTGACCAATCAACCAAGATCAACCATCTCAAACAACCGACCAACCACTCCAACTCAGCCCATTCACAGCCGTTCTCAGCCGAACAAAATCCCTAACTAAAATCATCCGAAATGGGAAAAAAAAGGGCATTTCTTACCTGCTCCGACAACCTCCGGCCAGAATTCACAGCGAAGGGGAAAAAGGGAGGCTCGAGCGGTCCGGTGGCAGAGGAGTCGGCGAGCACGCCGAGGGCTAGTCGGGGCCACGGCGGAAGGCAACGAAGGGGAGCACGCGCCGGGGCGGCGGCGGCGGTTGTCGGGATAAGCAGATGGCGTCGGGCGCGGCGTCGTCGGGCGCAGCGGCATCGGGCTGCCACAAGGAAGAGAGAAGAGGGCGCGTGTAGGAGATCACGGTGTGGCATCGGGCTCGAGGAAGAAGGGAGTCGCCGGCGAAGCAGAGGGCGCCGGCAGAAGTGGCTCGCGTCGGGCGGCGGTGGGCTGCCGACCGCAATGAGGAAATGGGCGTCGGCGGAAGAAATTGCCGAAGAAACGAAGTCGCGGCGGGGAAAAAGAAAAAGGGAAATAGAAATTAGGTTTTTCGTGTATTTATCCCCTTTAAATAGGCCCCTCTAAAGCCTATTTATTTTATCTCCGTAAAAATCTCGTACGGACTCCGTTTAAATCAAGAAAAATTTCGGAAAAATTCCTAAAATTCCCTAAAAATATCTCGAAAAATTTCCAGGATTATTTCCTTAATTATTTGGCCATTAAATTTACATGTTAAATTTTCCAGTATTTAACATTCTCCCCCACTAATAAAAATTTGGTCCCCAAATTTCCTACTCAGATGCACAACGAGTAAGAAATACTACAAGTACTGATAATATACCTCACGTACCTTAAGTAAACAAGTGGGTGTATTGAGCTCTGATATTTTCCTCGAGCTCCCAAGTAGCTTCCTCGTCGGTGTGGTGACTCCACCCGACCTTGACAAGTCGCACAACCTTGTTCCGCAACTGTCGTTCCTTGTAATCCAAAATCCATACCGGAACCTCAGCGTAAGTAGCATCAGGTTGAATGGAACCTGACACATCTGACAGAATATGTGTAGAGTCTGACACATACTTCCTCAGCATAGACACATGGAACACATCGTGAATACTCGTCAAAGATGATGGTAGCGCTAGACGATAAGCAACTGCTCCGATCCTCTCCAAAATCTCAAACGGACCAATATATCTAGGAGCTAGCTTACCACGGAGGTCAAATCTCTTCACCCCTTTCGTGGGTGAAACTCGCAGGAATACATGATCATCAACAGAGAACTCCAGAGGTCTCCGTCTATGATCTGCATAACTCTTCTGGCGATCCTACGCCTCTGCCATCCGACGTCTGATAGTACGGACCATCTCTGCCTCATGCTGAGCTCTCTGGGGTCCTAGCAACTGGGCCTCACCAACCTCCTCCCAGAGGGTGGGTGTACGACACTGTCTACCATACAATGCCTCATACGGGGCCATTTGGATAGTCGAATGATAACTGTTATTGTAGGCGAATTCCACTAACGACAAATGATCCTCCCAGTTGCCTCCGAAATCTATAATACAGGACATCAGCAAATCCTCTAGTGTCTGAATGGTCCGCTCAGACTGTCCATCTGTCTATGGATGGAAGACAGTACTAAACCGAAGCTGTGTGCCTAAAGCCTGCTGCAGACTCTTCCAGAACCTAGACGTGAACCGGGGATCTCTACCTGATATAATGCTCAAAGGAACACCATGCAATCTGATAATCTTTCGACGATATAGCTCTGCCAACCGATCCAGAGAGTCGGTCTTTCGAATCGATAAGAAGTGCGCGGATTTGGTTAGTCGGTCTACGACTACCCAAATCGCATCATGACCTTGACGTGTCCTAGGCAAACGCATCACCAAAATTCATAGTAATATGATCCCACTTCCACTCAGGAATAGAAATCCTCTGAAGTAATCTAGCTGGTCTCTGGTGCTCAGCCTTTACCTGCTGACAAGTCAGACATCTAGCTACAAAATCTGCGATGTCCTTCTTCATACTGTTCCACCAATACAAACGCTTTAAATCTCGATACATGCGGGTACCGCCTGGGTGGATCGCAAATCGAGAGCGATGAGCCTCCTGTAGTAACTCCTCCATAACCGGGTGAGGTGAGGTACGCATAATCTGCCTCGGAAATATATAATACCCTTCCATCCACACCAGAATGATTAATCAACCCTGGCGAAAAAAAATCAACCATCGTCTGAGCCCTGAAACTAGTTTCACAAGCTGCAGACCAAGTAAATTTCATCACCTTCCTGATCCAACCAGTTAGCGATGTAGTACCGCTAGAGCATCCTATCCATATATATGATAATAATCAAAACAATACCAAGAAAACTACCATCAACAGTGACCGAGTGCGCAACTCCAACTACCACCCTCAACAGTGGTCAAGTTACGCAATCCAACGACCACAACTGAGCCAATCATGTCCAGAATACACGACTTCCCAAATCCCTAGACGACTAAGTCGTTAATAAGTCTAATAAGATAATCATAAACTCATACAATTCATACCAAGTATGAAATTATTGTCACTACACACCTGCATTCTCTTTACTCTAGGTTGTTGATATAACAATCATCACAACGACAATGATAATTGTATGACACCATGTCACTACAATATCAACACACCAGTCATAAATCAATCCTAGAGTATACACAGGTGTTCTATAGCTGATCTAAATAGATCCTCTATCCACTATGAAGGATATTCATTTCCTTTCACAACTACCGCATTCTATCATCGATAATCGATGCATAATCTCAAAGATCCATCTCTCTTTTAACAAAGAGTTCCGAATCATCTCTGGAAAATTCTGGGACAGATAAATATCCCATCCAACACCTCCTATAATAAGGTAAAACGATCTTTCATCGTCTTGACCAGTGTAAGTATACATGCCTTATCCATAACCAAACCACTAATAGTAGGGACTGATACTCTCTGAGGGTTTACTCCTTGTCCTTCAAATTGGTGGCTAGCAGGCCAAATCCCTAGCTTCCTAATTCGACATCAGTCGACACCTCTAAAGAGTCTGTACTTCCGAAATCATCGTTAGGTTCCGCAAGGTCAATACGTCATCGACCTCGTCCCCAACCATGAGTAGGGGCAATTCACTAGGTTAATACTTTTCCTAACCTCTAAAGTACTTTAACCACTAAAGACAACACTTTTCATATAGCTCAGAGATATCCTTCAGCTTGCCTGATCCCAAAACACGAGAACTCCCAAAAATTCAAAGAAAAGAAAATCCTCGATACACCAAAACCCACAAACCAATAAAATTGTCACGTCCTAGGGGCATATCCGTCATCCAAATGACAGAGGAGCCCCTTAGTGACAATATTCCGAAAATCTAGTAAAAACCTCAAAATAATAATAGAAATACCAGTATTTTAATTAACTGTATGCATGCACGACTAATCATATATCAATTAAAGTAAAAATGTTTTGTGACACCAAATCAAATTGCGACCACAAATCCAAAGTGCATTAACAAAATACAACACCGATAAAGTAAACAAAGCGGCATCTCGACGATGCAGTAGAACAAGCACAGCAAGGAACTCTCTGAGTGACACGAAGGTAGGTCAACAGGACACGTCCTCCATCAGTTAACCTTGAGGATAAGTGAGGAGGGGATAAGTACAACCACTCTGTGGATGTATAGACAATAGTGCATAATCATAATGCACCTAATGGAAGTCACAGGGAACAAGCTAGAGTAACCCAACCCTCAGAGTACCAATATCAACTATCACGATCCGGTATAACAAATATACCATAACATACACAACAGCGGTGCACATCCGGATACCACGACAAAGCCTCGTGGCTCTCGAGGTAATACAAAGTGAACTATCTATGAGCTACCGCGAACGGAACTCGTGGGTCGACAATCAATAACACTGTCTACGTGCAACTACATGCTACCACGAATGGGACTCGTGGATAGACAGGAAGTATATAGATATCTAGTTATCGACTGCACGCATTAGCATACTACCACTAATAGGTCGCGTGGGCAGTCGATTATCCTAGGTTGTTAAGCCTAGGGTTATCCAATACATCCAGCATAAAACGACTATCAAAATCGATAAGGATCATCGATCTATAATTACGCCCATTGAGACGGTCAAGCGAGGGTTTCAACACCTCTAATACGAAATGTTTACCAAAGCCGGTAAAGATCATCGACTTATTAATAAATAAGTCGAGATGGTTAAGTCTAGGGTTCCAACCCTTCTAACATGATCGGTTATCAAAGTCGATAAAAATCACAAGTCCATTAACAAACACGTCGAGAAGATTGCTCATAAGGTTTCGTCCCAGCTAACAGGAAACGTCTATCAAAACCAATAAGGACCACAAATCTACTATCAAGCCCTTCAAGAGGGTTAAGCCTAAATTATATCATCCTACCAGTTTAATCATGCATGCCTCAGCCTGCTACCACGAACATATCTCGTGGGTACTAAAGATGTAAAGTAGCTATCTAGCTACAGGCGTCATACGAATCCGATTATCACCTATTCCGAACGAATAACGCAAGAATATAACCTTACATGTAACGCCCGCCCTTATCTACTCTCAGGGCGGCGCTACTTTTTTTTTTTTATACATATATGGATCATTTCACCATTTACATACTTAAAAATGTTATCATGGCTTAAACCTTCTTTTATACATGCATCACATATCATATTCATAATTAGCATGTTAACATATCTTATCTCATTTTATAACATGCATAACATAAAGATTCATTCATGAGTTCTAACATATCAAACCTTCTTAAGTAATTGAACAGTAACATAACTAAGCAGCATCCAACATGGTACTAATAAATCACAAGTCTTATAAGCGGAAGTAATGTCTTAAGTTATTCATTGAGCATATAAATATAAGCAGATAGTAATAGGGTTTTTTTCCACCATGCCACTATCACACACACTTGGCCCCTCCTGCTACTTCCTCTAGTTCATGTTTCTTGTATCTGCAGTATATGGACAACATAAACTATAAGCATATAGCTTAGTAAGATTCTTGCCTACTCACAAAAGCCACAACTTAATCAAACAATTAGAAGACATGAGCATACTAGCATGAATAGCATAAGTATTTCATAACAACACTAATCATCAACATACCCACGTAATAAAACATAAGCATGGCATGAGATTTACATAAGCATGCTAAACATAATTAAATCTAAGCATGGCATAAATTAAACATAAGCATTTATGACATCATCAATCCTAAACATGCATAAAGGACATAATTATAAGCATTCTTAAACTTGAACATAAGCATTCATAATTTCATAAATCCTAAACATGCATCAAGGACATAATCATAAGCATTCTTAAACTTGAACATAAGCATTCATAATTTCATAAATCCTAAACATGCATCAAGGACATAATCATAAACATTCTTAAACTTGAACATAAGCATTCATAATTTCATAAATCCTAAACATGCATCAAGGACATAATCATAAACATTCTTAAACTTGAACATAAGCATTCATAATTTCATAAATCCTAAACATGCATCAAGGACATAATCATAAACATTCTTAAACTTCATAAAAGTCCTTTCTTTTCAAAACATATACATATAGGTACTTCAACATAATCATAACTTGAATGGGGGGCCCCAGGTTAAGTACCACATAAAGCGCGTTCCCTAATAGGCTGGGGTAGCGAGCCACCAGACCTACTAGAGCAAGACCTCTTACGTCTTACCAGGGCAAGACCTCTTACGTCTTCTTGTGTCCCTTGGATTTGATTGATGACCACCTGACGGGTCGAGTACTTAACCTCTTACAAAGTAAAATACTTAATTCCTTTCTTTCTTGTCATATCATAAAGAATGCTCTTAATCCCCAACATAAAAAGGGAAGCATCTCCGTCTTATCTTATCATAAGGAGAGCTCTTAATCCCTACTTAAAAAAAAAAGGAAGCATCTCCATCTTATCTTATCATAAGGAGAGCTCTTAATCCCTACTTTAAAAAAAAGGGAAGCATCTCCGTCTTATCTTATCATAAGGAGAGCTCTTAATCCCTACTTAAAAAAGGAAGCATCTTTTTAGACATGTCATAGCATATATGCATTCATAACTTAAGAATACCCTAAAGGGGTCTTAAAGCATAGTCATGTTCATCACATAAGCATATTTCATGGCATATTAAAATCATCAACTTGTTCATCACATAGGCATATTTCATGGCATATTAAATCATAAACATATTCATCACATAGGCATAATTCATGACATATTAAAATCATAGACATGTTCATCACATAGGCATATTAAAATCAGAAACATGGTCATCACATAGGCATAATCCATGGCATATTAAAATCATAAACATATTCATCACATAGGCATAATTCATGACATATTAAAATCATAGACATGTTCATCACATAGGCATATTACACATCCTAATTTCCTAAGGGGTATTTTCATGCAACCCTAGCCCTAAAACCATTGTTGGCCGAAACTTGTAGGGTACCAAAATTTTATTTTTTTTTTGTTACATAAATTCATACATGAAGGCATACATCATAACATAACTTCATAAGGGGTGTTTTCATGAAACCCTAGCCCTAAAACCAATGTTGGCCGAAACATGTAGGGGCATAAAGCTTGGATTTTTGTCACCTAAAAATTCCTACATGAAGCATACAACCTATCAAAATTTCCTTAGAAGCATTTTCATGCAACCCTAGCCCAAAAACCTTGGTTGGCCGAAACTTGTAGGGTATCAAGCATCATATTCTTTCATGTATCATGTCCTACAAAAACAAATATACTGCAGGTGAGGGAATCTTACATTGTTCGCTTGGCTTTTAGTTGGAAGATGACCTAATGGAAGCCAAACCTAGTCTTCTTCTTGCTTGGATGAATTTCGGAAAATGGAAAGGGAGAAGGTGAGTTTCGGTGAGGAAGAAGAAGAGAAGAGGGAAGAAGAAGTGGCCAAATGGAACTTTCACTCCTATTTATAAAGGGAGGAAGAGAAGTGTCTCTTCTCTTTTCATGCCTCTTCATTTTACCTTCCTCACACACATCTATAATTTCTCCTCTTTATCCAACAGTAAGCTACTACTGAGCACTTGGTCATCACATGCATGGTAAGAGTTAACTCTCACCAAGAGGTTTAAGGTTCAAACCCCACCTCTCCTCCTTTTTTTCATTCTTTTATCATCATTTTCCAGGATCCCTTATATAATCTACTAAAAAAAATTAAATTCTATACCAAAATTTTTGGAGAAAATTTTTTGGGTGTTACAATCCCCCGTACCTTATGAAAAGTTCGTCCCGAACTTAAAACAGTTTCGGATACTTTTGTCGCATCTCGTCTTCTCGTTCCCACGTGAACTCTTCGAACCCTTGACATCGCCATAGGACCTTCACTAAGGGTGCCTCTTTTGCTCCTTAGCTTCTTGACCTCCCGATCTTATCGAGCAATTCGGCTTTCAGGTCCCTTGAATTTGTCTTGCCATGGGTTCGATCACACTCGCGTGGGAACGCATCTCTTGAGCATTGATACATAAAAGACATTGTGGATAGCCGACATCTCCTGAGGTAGCTCCAACTCATAGGCCACCTTGCCGATTCTTTTCAAGATCTGATACGGTCCTACATAACGCGGACTCAGCTTTCACTTTCTTCCAAATCTCATTACTCCTTTCATAGGGGCGACCTTGAGGAACACAAAATCCCCAACTTCGAATTCCAATGGTCGACGTCTCTTATCCGCATAACTCTTTTGTCGGCTCTGAGCAGTCTCTATCCTCTAACGGATAGTTTGTATCGCCCGTGTGGTATCGTCAATAATATCGGCCTGAAGACCCATATCCCTCCTTTCACCACCCTCGTACCAACAGATAGGAGACTTGCATCTTCTCCCGTATAGGTTCAAACCCCACCTCTCCACCTTTTTTTCATTCTTTTATCATCATTTTCCAGGATCCCTTATATAATCTACAAAAAAAAATTAAATTCCATACCAAAAATTTTGGAGAAAATTTTTTGGGTGTTACAATCCCCCGTACCTTATGAAAAGTTCATCCCGAACTTAAAACAGTTCCAGATACTTTTATCGCATCTCGTCTTCTCGTTCCCACGTGAACTCTTCGAACCCTTGACTTCGCCATAGGACCTTCACTAAGGGTACTTTTCTCCTTAGCTTCTTGACCTCCCGATCTGTTATCTAAACAGGTCGGCTTTCATAACTTAGGTCCCCTTGAATTTGTACTGCCATGGGTTCGATCACCTGGTCTGCATTGGGAACGCATCTCTTGAGCATTGATACATGAAAGACATTGTGGATAGCCGACATCTCCTGAGGTAGCTCCAACTCATAGGCCACCTTGCTGATTCTTTTCAGGATCTGATACGGTCCTACATAACGCGGACTCAGCTTTCCCTTTCTTCCAAATCTCATTACTCCTTTCATAGGGGCGACCTTGAGGAACACAAAATCCCCAACTTCGAATTCCAATGGTCGGCGTCTCTTATCCGCATAACTCTTTTGTCGGCTCTGAGCAGTCTCTATCCTCTGACGGATAGTCTGTATCGCCCGGGTGGTATCGTCAATAATATCGACCTGAAGACCCATTTCCCTCCTTTCACCACCCTCGTACCAACAGATAGGAGACTTGCATCTTCTCCCGTATAGGTTCAAACCCCACCTCTCCACCTTTTTTTCATTCTTTTATCATCATTTTCCAGGATCCCTTATATAATCTACTAAAAAAAATTAAATTCTATACCAAAAATTTTGGAGAAAAATTTTTGGGTGTTACAATCCCCCGTACCTTATGAAAAGTTCGTCCCAAACTTAAAACAGTTCCGGATACTTTTGTCGCATCTCGTCTTCTCGTTCCCACGTGAACTCTTCGAACCCTTGACTTCGCCATAGGACCTTCACTAAGACCTCTTTGCTCCTTAGCTTTGACCTCGATCGTTATCCGAGCGTCGGCTTTTATGAATTTATCGCCATGGGTTCGATCACAGTCTGCATTGGGCGCATCTCTTGAGCATTGATACATGAAAGACATTGTGGATGGCCATCTCCACGAGGTAGCTCCAACTCATAGGCCACCTTGCGATTCTTTTGATCGATCGGTCCTACGCGGACTCAACTTTCCCTTTCTTCCAAATCTCATTACTCCTTTCATAGGGGTGACCTTGAGAACACAAAATCCCAATTCCAATGGTCGCTCTTATCCGCTAACTCTTTGTCATCGGCGCTCTATCCTCGACGGATAGTCTATTCGGGTGGTATCGTCAATAATATCGCCCGACTCATTTCCTCCTTTCACCACCCTCGTACCAACAGATAGGAGACTGCATCTTCTCCGTGAGCTTCATATGGTGCCATTCAATAGTGGCACATTAGCTTGTTGTAAGCAAATTAGCAAACACGGCTCGACACCAACTCCCCTTAAAGTCTAGGGCACAAGCCCACAACATATCTTCCACGGTTCACTCTTTCGACCGTAGTCGAGAGGATGAAAGCATCTTGAATCTCAACATAGTGCCAAGAGTGGGAGGTAAAACGGCCATCACGATCAGAAATAATAGCCTTAGGCACTCCATGTAATCTGATAATTTCCTTGGCATATAATTGAGCTAGATGCTCAACCGGATAGGTCATCTTAATTGCCAAGAAATGGGCAGACTTGGTCAACCGGTCTATGATTACTCATATAGCATCATAACCATTGGTTGTTCTGGGTAATCCCGAGATGAAATTCATGGAAATTTCTTCCCATTTCCACTCTAGAATTTGTATCTTTGCGGTAATCCTCCGGGTTTCGTGTTCGCTTAACCCTGGCGAGTCGAGAGTCTTGGCGTCGAGCCACATCCCTTTTCATGCCGGACCACCAAAATTTATCTCTTAAGTTCTGATACATTTTTGTTGATCCAGGATGCATGGTATAAGGTGTTCCATGGGATTCCTCGAGTATCTTCTTCCATAATTCCGGATCATCCGGAATACATAGTCGGTCCCGGAGGTATAATAATCCATCGAATGGGAATCCATTATCCTTCCTTCTGGACTTCTGTTTGATCTTCGGATGTGAATCACCATCTTGCTTTCCCAATATATCGTCGAACAACGTCGGCGCTATCGTCATGGTAGAAAGTTGTCCAGAAATAATCTCTATTCCGTAATTCATTATTTCCCTTTTCAGGGGCTGAGATAGCATCGATAAGGACATCAGAACGACACAGGACCTTCGGCTAAGTGCATCTGCCACCTTGTTGGCCTTTCCTGGATGATAGAATATCTCACAATCATAATCTTTGACTAGCTTGAGCCATCTGCATTGTCTCATGTTTAGGTCTTTCTGAGTGAAGAAATATCTCAAACTCGTGTGTATAAATCTGCGCAAGCTCGTATAAGTAGTGTCTCCATATTTTGAGCGAATACCACGGCCGTTCTAAGTCATGGTAGGATAATTTCTTTTGTGCTCGATTCTAAGCGTAGCGATAACCTTGCCCTTTGCATAAAATCGACTCAAGCCCGGTTTAAGCGTCACTATACATATCGGCTTTCATTATCTTGAGTCGAATGGGAGCGGTCATCTCCTCTTGATTAGTAAACTCCTCTCACATCCTCGATCCATTTATTGCTTGTCCTCGGTGAGGGTCGCCATGCAATTCTAGAGAAGTCCTCTACAAACTTTCCGTAATAGCTTTTTGGAGAAAACTCATGATTTCACTCGCGTTCCTTGGCCTATTCAGTTCCTCACATTCAATCTTTATTGGGTCTACCATGATTCCCTCTTTAGAGATGACATGACCCAAGAATGACGATCGAGCGTAACTCACATTTAGAGAACTTTGCATATAGTTGCTCTTTCTGAAGAATCTGTAGTACTGTCTTCAGATGTTCCGCATGCTCTTCTCGGTCTCTCGAGTAGATAAGAATATAGTCAATGAAAATGATTACAAATTTGTCGAGGAAGGCCGAGAATACTCGATTCATCAGGTCCATGAACATCGCGAGCATTGGTTACTCAAGGGCATAACTACGAACTCATAATGTCCGTATATCGTAGGAAGCGTCTTGAATATCGCGGCTTTACTTTTACTTGATGATAGCGACGAGATCAATCTTTGAAAAACAGCTCCCTTGTTGGTGAGCAATTGTCGATCCGAAGTACTGTTTGATAGTCACGTTGTTCGGTCGTAGTCTATACACATTCGCATAGACCCATCCTTTTCCTTATGAGCGGGAGCTCATGGTGAGTGACTAGGCGGATCAATCCTGGTCAAGTAACTCTTGTTAAAATCTTGAAATTAAAATAAATTTAATGGCGAATTTGGAAATAATCCTAGGATTATTTTAGATTTTTAGGAATTTTAGGAATTTTTTTGGAATTTTTCTGGATTTAAAGCGGACTCGTCTGAGATTTTTACGATAAAAAAAGTAGGCTTTGAAGGTCTATATAAAGGGTGATAAATACGAGATGGAAAACCTAAAAAATAAAAACCTAGGTTTCTCTAATTTTTCCCCGATTCTCGTTCCCAAACTTCCGTTCCTTCTCCTCGCGCCCGCACAACAACCACCGTCGCGATCGCCAACCTCAATGCGCCCCCGGTTGCTCCATTTCGGCGAGATGGTGCGACCCCCTCCTTAGCGGCCGATCGCCCGCTGGCCGCCCGCCGCTGCCGGCGCCACAGATTCTGCGTCGCCCAGTCGACGTCGTAGTCCTCTCTGTCACCGCCGACCTCTCCGGATCGCACGTCGCACCGGCGATCTACCACCCTCGATCGCGCACCCACCTGCGATTCTGCGCCGAGCCGCATGCGCCGGTGGCCAACCACCGCCGCGATCTTCTCCGGCGATTCACCGGCCGTCCCTTTGCAGCGTCGGCCGTCCTCGGCCAGTCCCGGCAGCGCTCGCCCGCGTAGCCACCGAACTAGCGGCCAAATCGGCCGGTGAGCGTCGGCTTGTCTGGTGGTCGCCGGAGATCGGTAAGCTCTTCTCTCTTAATGGGACAGGATTCCTTTCCTTTGAGATGGATATCAATTTCGAGATGTGGTGTTCTATGTTTGTGATTTCTATAGGAAACGAATTAGGCGTGGTATTATAGTTGCGTTTGAAGTGTACAAGGCTTTAGGGAAGGTGTGGAGTCCTAGTAAGCTTGATTTACCCTCCTTTCATTTGTTAATTGTTGGATTTTGCTGGAGTCATGTATGTGTGTGATCGTGGAGTTGTGAATTAGAGGTTTGGTCGTTTGAGACAATTTGAGGTTTTTGATTTGTGAAGGGTTGTTGATTTGGTGAGTTAGATTGATGGAGGATTGATTAGGTTAAATGGGATAACTAGATCAATCTAGTTGAAGGATTTTATTAAGCATTTGGGTTAATTGGTTTAAATCCAAAATCGGCTTAGGATTGATTTATTGTGGATCGTATTTTAGTGCTTAACAATAGTTATGTTGTATCACGGGTTTTTGATCCGCGAGGCGGGTTCCGTCGATGATTTGGTTGTTTTCTCGAGCAATTTATGGGTATTTTGACTTATCTTTTAGATATAGTCAAGTTGATATGTTAGTTAGGATAGCATGCAATACTTTTCATGTTTATATGCCTAGTATGTTTTAGTGCCTACTTGCTACATGCATTTGATCGATATGATTATATCTTCCACTGTTTTATTTGGATCATAGTTGCTTGGATTAGATTATATGCACTTATTGACTTTGCATATTATTCGGATGGATATTTGTAGTTGGATTTACATGCTTTAGTATCATGCACCATCTTGCATGATTGCATCTTTGGTGAAGAGTTCCATTATTGTTGAGCCATGACTAGTTACATGGCCTGCACACCCTGCCACTCATGGGTTAGTGCTACATCGGAGGGTGTGTCTGATTGCTCTGTCGAGCTCATTGGACCGCTCATGGGTAGCGGCAGGCGGCGTGGTAGCGAGCGAGGATCCCTCCTCGGCCTATGACAGGAGATGAGAGCTTAGCTCCCCACTATGTTTAGAGCGGGGAGGATAGGTGTACTCCGGCATCCTGTCCACTCGGTCACAAGCGATGATGGCGAGTGCACGATTGTCATAGCCCTACCCACTCGGCTTCACCATTGCGTGTGGCGGTGGTAGCGTCGAGGTGACCATGTCATATACGGCATGCATTTTGCACGGATTGCATTTGTATTGTGTTTCTTTGCATTATTGTATTGATGCCTTGGATGTTGCATATGATTGACATGCATCTGAGATTCATATTCTTATATGGTGATGACTTTATCTCTTATAGTAGGGCACATGCTCCTATATCGGGGTAGGAGACTCGGTGAAATCTGATCCTTTTGCATTTATTTCTTGCTTACCATATATATGAGGTATATGGCATGATTAGTATTGTTAGCTATTTCTTGCTATTCATATCTACTATACATGAGTTCTTTGAACTCACCCAGTTGATTATATCTATTTGAGGATGTCATCGGGAGAGTCAGTTTGCCAAACCCCCTACGTGGAAGTGTATTTTGTTATTTGTGTTTACGGTTTTGGGTATTTGGATTTGAATATATGTTTAGGATTTGAGTTGGATATTTGTACTGTGGATGTTTTGGTATGTCCTTAGGGACCTTGGATGGATTTTATTTTGATTGGATTTGGTTGAGTATTCCTGCCGGATGGCGAGAAGGGTAAGTCTAGTTAGAGTAGACTTTTGGTTTACCTAGATTTGTTGTCCGAGGCCTTATTATTATCTGCGTGTGATGTTTGGATTCGGTCGTGTTGGATGTATAGTGGAGTGTAGGCCTTGTATAAAAATTGGTATTGTCACCGTCTGAGGGAAGATCTTTGCCGGATTTTAAATGCAGCGGGACTCCCTCGGGGCGTGACAATTTATTTGGTATCAGAGCCTAGGTTTCCGAGTTCCTTAGGATCTTTGGGTTTATGGAGTTCACCAAGTTTGGTAGGTTAACTGGGTATTTTCAGAGTTGTATGGATTTAGTGATTTTATGTTTCGGAAATTCGAGGTATTATTGACTAGGACAATATGGGGGATTTGGCGGCGACAGGACATCTCCAGACAGCTAACAGGTAAATACATTCTAGAAAATTTTCTAGATTTAGTACATATTTGTATTGGTTATATTTGGTTATCTTGGTGATATCATGTTTTATCTAGTATTGTTTTAACTTTGATATCTGTTGAATATTAGATTTTTTTGGGTTCTTTGGTTTATAGATAGCATTTGGTTATAAATTGCTATTCTTGCTATCGTAGCTTGTTATCATTGTGATAAAAAAATGATTAGATATTATTGGTAGATGTTTACCACTTAGGATTTGACTAGTATTAGGATTATTAGACTAGTTGAATGATATGACTAAGATGGATAAATTCGTAGAAGGCATGATGACATGATTATAACTTATGTAGTTTAGAGTATATATAAGCATCTGATGCTTTATTTATATATTGCCTTGACTTTGTTGGCATTGACTTTGTTACGGCATGACCCTTTAGTAATACCTAATTAATTTCCCATTGATTCCCATTAGTAGGACTATGTTTATCGTTTATTAGACGACATGTTATATGTTTATGGTTATGAGTTTTTGCGGTGGATATCATGATTAAGACTAGTAGAGATAGAATAACTTAGATGAAGTTATTGGTAGGAGGCGGATCTCGAATGAAACAACATTAGTAGAACCCTAGGTGTTGGAACCCTAGGCGTAATGATCCGGATGTGCATATTGGTATATGTGATTACCCATTTACTGTTTCAGTGATATGGTGATCGGAGGTCGAATGATTAGGATGCGATTAATCCTTACTATATCTCCCATTCTTGGTTGAGAGAGAGAGTCTGCAGTAGAGTCTCTCATGCATACATGTGGTCTCTCATGCATGGTTGAGATGATCTACTGCAAGATATATTCTTGCGTTATTCGTTCGGAGTTGGTAATAATCGGATTTGGATGATGCAGTAGCTAGATAGCTACTTTACAGGTTAAGTAACCACGAGATCTGTTCTTGGTAGCATGTTGTAGTATGCATGATTGAGCTGGTAGGACGATATAATTTGGGATTAACCCTCTTGAAGGGCTTGATAGTAGACTTGTGGTCCTTATTGGCCTTGATAGGCGTTTCTTGTTAGTTGGGACGAAACCCTATGATTAATTGTCTCGCGATTATTAGTGGACTTATGATTTTGATCGACCTTGATAGATCATGTTGGAAGGGTTGGAAGGCTAGATTTAATCATCTAGACTTATTTATTTATAAGTTGATGATCTTTACCGACTTTGGTAAACATTTGGTATTAGAGGTGTTGAAACCCTAAACGCTGATCGCCTCAATGGGTTTAATTGTAGATCGATGATCTTTCGGCGTGATAGGCGTTTATCTTGGATGTATTGGATAAGCCTAGGCTTAACAACCTAGGAATAATCGGCGCTCCAGCGACCTATTGGTGATAGTATGCAAATGCTGCGATCGATAATTAGATATTTATATCTGCTTGTTTACCCACGAATCTCATTCGTGGTAGCATATAATTCGCGTGAACCGTGCTATTGATTGTCGGCCCATGGGTTTACATTCGCGGTAGCTCATAGATAGTTTCCTTTTGTGCGAGAGCCTGAGACTTTGTCGTGGTATCGGATGTCTGCTTGCTTGTTGCGATGGTTGTGTATATTCTTGGTATATTTGTTATCTGTGATCGGATAGTTGTGGTGATATTGGTACTCTAAGGTTGGGTTACTTTAGCTTGTTCCTGTGACTTCCATTATGTGCATTATGATTATGCACTATTGTCTATACATCCGCAGTGGTTGTACTTATCCCCTCCTCATTTATCCTCTAGGTTAAGCGATGGAGGGCGTGTCATGTTGACCTACCTTGAGTCGCTCGAGAGAGTTCATTGCGTGCTTGTCCCCTTTGCATCGTCGAGATGCCGCTTTGTTTACTTTATTGGTATTGCATTTTATTTATGCACTTTGGATTTTTAATTACTTAATTGGATTTGGTGTCATAAAACTATTTTACTTTGATTGATATATGTTTAGTCGTGCATGCATGCGATTATTGAAATACTTATATTTCTATAATTATTTGAGGTTTTTACGATTTGGTCCATGGATTTTGGATATTGTCACTAAGGGGCTCCTTGTCATTTGGATAGCGGATATGCCCCAGGCGTGACAATTTATTGGTTTCTTGGTTTTGGTTTGCGGGTTTTGTGTTTCGAGGATTTGATTTCCTTGGATTTTTGGGAGTTCTTGGGTTTTGGCACCGCAGTGAAGGATATCTCGAGCTATAGGAAAAGTATTGTCTTTAGTAGTTCTTGTACTTTTGTGGTTAGGAAAACTATTGACTTAGTGAAATTGCCCCTACTCATGTTGGGGGCGAGTCGATAGCGTATTGATCTTGAGAATGTAATGATGATTTGATGGATTCTT
This sequence comes from Wurfbainia villosa, assembly GCA_025175895.1. NCBI lineage: Eukaryota > Viridiplantae > Streptophyta > Magnoliopsida > Zingiberales > Zingiberaceae > Wurfbainia > Wurfbainia villosa. Next base: position 22,288,983 of record CM046008.1, on the reverse strand, counting down.
TAGAGTCTTGCGTGATGTCGAATTAGGAAGCTAGGGATTTGGCTTTGCTAGTCACCCATTTGAAGGACAAGGAGTAAACCCTCGGAGAATATCGGTCCCTACTAATAGTGATTTGGTTATGGATTAAGGCGTGTATACTTACCTTTGGTCAAGGCGATGAAAGATCGTTTTACCTTATTATAGGAGGTGTTGGATGGGACATTTATCTGTCGATTTCTTCGAGAAAAGATCCGAACTCTTTGTTAAAGAGATGAACCTTTGAGGTTATGCAATTATCTATTTATGTAACGCGTAGCTATAGAAGGAAATGAATATCCTTCATTGTGGATATATATGATCTATTTAGATCAGCTATAGGATACCTATATATACTCTAGGATTGATTGGTGATTGGTGTGATGATATTGTAGTGACATGGTGTCCTACAATTATCATTGTCGTTGTGATGATTTTTATATCATCAGCTTAGAGTAAAGAGAATACATGTGTGTAGCGATGACAATTTCATACTTGGTATGAATTGTTTGAGATTTTGATTATCTTATTAGACTTATTGACGACTTAGTCGTCCAGGGATTTAGGAAATCGTGTATTCTGGACACGATTGGATCATTTATGATGGTGGCAGTTGGAGTTGAGCACTCGGCCACCGTAGATGATGATTTTCTGGTATTGATTTGATTTATTATTACCATAGATATGGATAGGATGCTCTAGTGGTACTACACCGCTGATTGGTGATGAAATTTATTGGGTCTGAAGCTTGTGAACCTGGTTTCGTGGCTCGATTTATTGTTGACTTTTACACGGTGTTGTGTGATCATTCTCGAGTGAAAGGAAGGTTAATTTATATGCGGATGCGATGTTTCAGAGAATGGAGCGTTTCTGATTTAGTTGATCGAGACGTATCCTATGTTTACGTCAAATGAGGAACTACGAGATGGTTTGTCATATATATAATATGACGTGGACCTAGTAGGAGTTGTTATGTTGTTTTGTAGAGATGAGGAGCAGATATGCTTATGAGGTTTTAGCTAGCTACTGTGTAGTTGCATTTGAATTTCGGAAGAGTTATTATTGATTCGGGAACAACAGATAGATTCCTGTTGTGATGTTAGAGAGCATTTACCATAGAGTTGTACTCTTGCTCTACCGGTTCGGATTAAGTTATAGTGGAATTTGTATGTCGTAGGTGGCTAGATAGCTACCTGACATCTTGACTGGCTACGAGTCCCGGTTGTGGTAGCATGTCGTTGCCTGTAAGTAGTGCCTTTGACATTACTACGAGAGCCAAGAGGCTTGGTCATGATATTTTGATAAGTATTGCTGAAGATTGCAATAGGTTCTATATGTTGCAGATGTATCGGATTGTATTCGGAAAATAGTAAGTGTTGAAACGTTCTCCATGGTGGAACGACATGCAGGACATAGTTGATTGTGCAGTCTGGTGTGCAGTGTGTCAACTAGTAAAGGTGGTATATAAATAATCAGCAAGGTTCTGTACCGAGATGGACGTGAAAGCATAGTATGATGGACAGTGTTGGGAGATTATTTGGAATTCGGAAAGGACTTAGTATGATTGGCTAAGTCCGCTCATTTTCATTCGATCCATACGATGAGTTTGTTGGATCGCTGGATAGGTTATATTGTGGTGATTTCCAGTTCATGGAGGATCTTTGAGTATCGTATGCGATAGCGATTCAAGATTTACCTTAGGATTATGGTAAAGTCTTTAACAGGTCACGAATATAGAGCTCCACTCGGGTACAGTTAGATACTTATGATAGATGGTCGATATGAAGATACTATTCATACTCTGGAAGAGCTACTAGAAGCAAGTGTGATTTGGTTTTAAGGATATCAAGAATCCCACTTAGTCACTTGAGGTGTGACTTGTCTCCAGATGCTTGAGATGGTTATAGGGACATCTCTGTGACTTATATATTTAGTAGGAAATTTGGGGACCAAATTTTTATTAGTGGGGGAGAAATGTAAACATCAAATTAAAATACTAAATTTAATGGCTGATTTCGGGAAATAATCCTAGGGATTATTTTCTAGATTTTAGGGAATTTTAGGAATTTTTTTGAATTTTTCGATTTAAACGGACTGCATTTAGATTTTTTAGATAAAATAAGTAGGCTTTGAAGGGTCTATATAAAGGGTGATAAATACGAGATGGAAAAACCTAAAAAATAAAACCTAGGTTTCTCTCTAATTTTTCCCGATTCTCGCTCCCAAACTTCCTGCCTCTTCTCTCACACAGACAACAACCACCGCTGCCGCTGATCGCGCTTAACCTCAACGCCGCCTCTTCTGGCTGTTCCATGCTCGACGAGATGGTGCGACTCTCCTCGCGCTGATCGCCAGCCGACGCCCAAATTTCTGCCTGGCGCTTACGCACCTTGCAACGATCGCCTACCGACGTCAGAGTCCTCTCTGGCCACCGCTGACCTCTCCGGATCGCACGTCGCGACGGCCGATCTACCACCTCGACGCAAGACCCACTGCGATTCTCGGCTGAGCAGATGCGCCGGTACAACCACCGGCCACAAGAAGCCTTTCCATAGCGCTGATTCATCACGGCCGCCCTTTTGCTGGCCGTCAGCCCTCCTGGCCAATTACCGCACTTTGCTAACGCCTCCGCCAGAGCCACCGAACTAGCACCTAAGTCGACTGAGCGACGGCTTAGAGTCCGCGGTGGTCATCGGAGATCGGTAAGCTCGTCTCTCTTAACTGGACAGTGATTCCTTTCCTTTGAGATGGATATCAATTTAACGAGATGTGGTGTTCTATGTTTGTTATTTCTATAGGAACAGAATTAGGGCAAAGGGTATTATAGTAGGCGCTTTCATGTACAAGGCGGCTTTAGGAAGGGGTCACGCTGGAGGTCCTAGGGTCGTAAGCTTTGATTTACCCTCCTTTCATTTGTTAATTGTTGGATTTTGCTACCATATGTATGGTGTGTGATCTGTGGAGTTGGTCGTGAATTAGAGGTTTGGGTCGCTTGAGACTACGTGAGGTTTTGGCGATCGTGAAGGGTTGTTGATTTCGTGAGGTTGATTAGTTCAGAATTATTTATGGAGGATTGATTAGGTTAAATGGGATAACTAGATCAATCTAGTTGACCGATTTTATTAAGCATTTGGGTTAATTGGTTTAAACCAATCGCTTAGGATTCGATTCGACCGTGGATCGATTTTAGTGCTTAACAATAGTTATGTTGTATGGTGTTTCTGGCACGAGTGTGTCTACTGGCCGTGATGATTTGGTTGTTTTCTCGAGCAATTTATCAGGCGGGTATTTTGACTTATCTTTTAGATATAGTCAAGTTGATATGTTAGTTAGGATAGCATGCAATACTTTTCATGTTTATATGCCTAGTATGCTTAGTGCCTACTTGCTACATGCATTTGATCAGTATGATTATATCTTCTCGCTTTATTTGGATCATGGTTGCTTGGATGCTTATATGCACTTATTGACTTTGCATATTATTCGATGGATATTTGTAGTTGGATTTACATGCTTTAGTATCATGCACCATCTTGCATGATTGCATACGTCCGTCGACGGTTCCATTATTGTTGAGCCCGCAGCCTAGTTACATGGCTCGCACACACCGCCACTCATGGGTTAGTGGTACATCGTGAGAGGTGTGTGCAGCTGTTCGCCAGTTCACTGACCGCCATGGGTAGCGACGAGGCGCGGTGGTAGCGTGTGATCCTCCTCCGCCTACGACACCGTGAGATGAGAGCTTAGCTCCCACTATGTTTGGGGCAGGAGGATAGGTGTACTCGACAAAGATCCTCGCCCACTTGGCCACTCAGAGCAAAGTGGATGGCAGAGTGCATGCTGTCATAGCCCTACCCACTTGGCTCACCCATTGCGCAGAGGCGGCCGATCAAGCGCCGGGGTGACCATGTCATCGCACGCATGCATTTTGCACTGGATTGCATTTGTATTGTGTTTGTCGATTATTGTATCGATGCCTTGATGTTGCATATGATCGACATGCATACAGATTCATATTCTTATATGGTGATGACTTTATCTCTTATAGTAGGGCACATGCTCCTATATCAGGTAGGAGACTCGTGTGAGTACAAATTTTTGCATTTATTTCTGCTTACCATATATATGAGACTGCATATGCATGATTAGTATTGTTAGCTATTTCTTGCTATTCATATCTACTATACCCGCAGTAGTTCTTTGAACTCACCCCTCGCTGATTTATATCTATTTCGTGATGGAGTCAGAGAGTCCAACGCCAAACCCCTCGTGGGAAGTGTATTTTGTTATTTGTGTTTACTGCTTTTTGGGTATTCGGATTTGAATATATGTTTAGGACCGGAGTTGGATATTTGTACCGTGGATGTTTTGGTATGTCCTTAGGGACCTTGGATCGGATTTTTATTTCGATTGGATTTCGGTTGAGTATTCCTGCCCAGATGGCAGAAGGGGTAAGTCTAGTTAGAGTAGACTTTTGGTTTACCTAGATTTGTTGGCCTGAGGCCTTATTATTATCTGCGTGTGATGTGGTATGATTCCGGTCGTGTTGACCAATGTATAGTGGCCGTGTAGGCCTTGTATAAAAATTGGTATTGTCACCCGTACAGGGAAGATGCTGCCGGATTTTCGCCCAAGGGACTCCTGGGCGTGACACTTGTAGCTGCTCAAGTTCTTTAACTCCCAAGGCCATACTTAAGGTGCCTGAGATCGGGTTAGTTCCGAATCAATTCGATCTCAACTCAATTTCTATCGTGGTAATCCGTAGGTCATCGTGAATACTCCGGATGGTCACATACCACTCTGACATCTTCTAGCTTCTGGTTCTTTGCTGATACGGTATCAACCACGTGTGCTAGAAATCCGGTGCATCCATTTTCTAACATTTTTCAGGCTTTCAACGCTGATAAGAATTTCCTTGTTCCTTTCTTTGGCTCCTCGATAAACTCAAATGAGACCTTCGCTCGGTCGAAGATCACCTTCCGCTGTGACTCAATCAAGTGTCATACTTGCAGTAAAAATCCATGCCCAATATAACATCATAGTCCCGCATATCCGTAACTATCGTGTCACAATACAGAGCTCTTTGTCCGCATGAAGTCTAATCGGTGCGCGCAGTAATATGGGTGGATGGCATCACTTCCGAATGTAACGCTGTTAAGAATTTATAGTCCAAAACTTGGGGATGCTCTATCTATCTTTCTTGTGAAAGGCATAGAGATGAACGAATGGGTTGCCCTAAAGGTCAAACAATACAAAGAGCATACCGATCAAAATAAATATCCGACTGCGATAACCGCCGAGGCACTCGCTACGCCTTCTCTCGTGAGGGAGAACACTCGCATTTGTCCCAACGAGTGGGGCTTTCGCCCCTTGGCTTATCCGAGGACCTCTATCGTAGCTCGTGATCCGTGAAGCTGTGAGGAGCTCCTGCACCGGACATCATATCACGAGGAGGTGCTTGAACTCGTAGGGTAGTTCCAGTTATGTGCCTCCTCCACCAGCTGTAACACTTCCTCGTGCTCGATACATTCCCTGATGCTTCTTCCCACATGTAGGACAACAGATACCATTGTCGGGCCCCCTTTTGGGCCATTCCATTGTTTCTTCTTGCCACTGCGGTCCCTCTTCCAACTAGTATTCTGAGATTTCGGATCTCCGATCCGTGCCTTATTCTACTGACTGATGTTGTTCAGGTAGTGCTCGGTGATCGTGGCACCATCAATGCTCTTCGCGGCTGGGGTCGATTGACTCACGGCCACATTCGTGGCTATCTCCTGGCCGCAACATTTTCAAAGATGAGTCCGATCCTCTCCTTTCTCGCTCGACACTCGGCAGAGACGCGTCCCGCCGACAACCTTTTCATAGCTTCACTGACTGATAGATCACCTTGTCGGAACTCGAGGAACTCGTCGTAGTGCTTATTTGTGATCCGTCTCTGAAAGAACTCCTCGAATAACTCAAATTCAAAGTCGGTCCACCTCATTTGATTTACTTGTCTCTTCGCTTTAACTCTCTCCCACCACATCCTTGCATCTCCAGAAAGACAAAATGAGGCACATTTTATCTTTTCATGCTCGGGCCAATTCAGCAGCTCCACGATGCTCTCAACTATTTTGAACCAGGCTTGGGCATCCCATGGTTCGCAAGACTGAGCAATTTTACGGTTTCACCTTCCGCCATCGAATCGATAAGCTTCGGCCTGGACCGGTGTGCGATTGATTAGTGGTGCTTGCACCATAGTGGTAGTGTTTGGAGTCACGTTCTGCGTCTCTGGTGTGGTGCTAGGGTTCCCTTGTTGATTCATGAGAGCATTGATAACCAGCTGTTGTTCTGCGACCTGACGTTGTAGCTCGGTAACCACATGCATCAAATCTGGTGGGGGTGCTGAGTCATTCCCTCTAGTACTACGTCTCCCAGCCATATTATCTAAGTGATAAATAAATAATTAAGGTATTATTATAATTTCTACTCGTACACATGCATCTAAACATTCCTTATCATAACCAAGGTAAGGTATCCTTTCTAGTGGTATTTCTAGGTTAGAAACATGTTTCCATCATAGAAAGCATGGTAAGGTATCATTACTATCTAAGTCACAAGCATGGTTCCATTCTACTAAAAACATGATGAGATATTATTTCTAACTAGATAGAAGACATTCTTCATTATAAAAGAAACTTAGGTATGCATAAAGTTACTTACTTGGAAATAGTAGGATAGAGGCTTGATATGTGATAGTGGAAAGGTGAACCCGCTCTGATACCAACCTGTAACGCCCGCCCTTATCTGCTCTCAGGGCGGCGCTACTTTTTATATATATATATAACACAACATATATGGATCATTTCACCATTTACATACTTAAACATGTTATCATGGCTTAAACCTTCTTTTATACATGCATCACATATCATATTCATAATTAGCATGTTAACATATCTTATCTCATTTTATAACATGCATAACATAAAGATTCATTCATGAGTTCTAACATATCAAACCTTCTTAAGTAATTGAACAGTAACATAACTAAGCAGCATCCAACATGGTACTAATAAATCACAAGTCTTATAAGCGGAAGCAATGTCTTAAGTTATTCATTGAGCATATAAATATAAGCAGATAGTAATAGGGTCTTTTTCCACCATGCCACTATCACACACACTTGGCCCCTCCTGCTACTTCCTCTAGTTCATGTTTCCTATATCTGCAGTATATGGACAACATAAACTATAAGCATATAGCTTAGTAAGATTCTTGCCTACTCACAAAAGCCACAACTTCATCAAACAATTAGAAGACATGAGCATACTAGCATGAATAGCATAAGTATTTCATAACAACACTAATCATCAACATACCCACGTAATAAAACAGAAGCATGGCATGAGATTTACATAAGAATGCTAAACATAATTAAATCTAAGCATGGCATAAATTAAACATAAGCATTCATGACATCGTCACGCCCCGAGAGCATGCCGAGCCGAAAATCAAACGGACGACATCTCCCCTGTACGTGGCAACATTTCGGGTTAATACAAGGCCCGTAGGCCCACAACAACAACAATATATATACATAACAAATAATATCAGCGGAAATAAAGAGCGCATACCCACAACATACATAACAAAAATATAATATACAGGTGTACTCCACCTGACAAGACCACAGCACTAAAACCGTACAAAAACATCAACACCAAAATAACATCCACAACATAAAGACGAAGTTCAAATATAAACTAAGGTCCATGACATAGGACCAAAATCCAAAACACAATAAACAAGTCCAAGCCATAAGAAAACGAACTCCTCGGGAGACTCAGAAAATGGAGATGGATGGATCGGTCGGCGCAGCTCCAAGTCGTCACGAAGTCGTCTACCTGTTACCTGGGCGACAAAAAAACCCAAGGTCGGAGGTGGTGAGTAAAACTCAGCAGGTAATCAGAGAAAACATGTAAATATATGTATCAATATTACATGTCATTCAACAGTTTAATCTACTCGTACAACAAGTATACATCAATATAACTATAGATATGCATGCATATACTAAATAAACTGAACATCAACGACGCTGACATACCTGGCAGTCAGCTACTCTATCCTGATCCAACCTGGGCATATAATCACATCATAGGGTATAACAGTATAGTACTAACACAATATCCTAACCTGAGTCAAGGGTATCACTGTGAATATCCGATAGGTATACAAATATCAACCTACCTACCATACAGGAATATGCAATAGCATGTATGAATATGTACAAACAAATGCAACAGGCATAGTACATACAAATGCATCATCAAAGTGAGTTTACATATAGACTGTATCTGTATGCATACCAATCACCATCATCCATATATGTATATATACAAGCAAGTATGTATATATATACAATCATATGCAAAACACCGTATGATACGGCAATGCGGCATGCATGGTCATGCCTGCTCACCCCTACTCGCTACCACGACCCCAGTGTGGCCTAGGTGGCACGACACGACAACTATCCCGACTCCAGCCGCCACCACTCTCGAGTGACCGAGTTGGGTAGTATGATCAAGTAGCATATGAGCGTAAAGAGCTCGCTACGCAACGGGGGTCCCTGCTGCTGGCCACTCCGACTGACACTGCCAATGAGCGGTCGAGTGCCACGCACTCCAGACAACCGTGACGCAACTCCAATAACCATCGTCAATAATGGTAGAGTGCGGCACAACAAATGTTATGCCCTCACACCAGTTACTCCTCTGGAAGTAAACTGGGAGGCAGGATGACTGACGACTCTCTCTTAACCCCAAGGGGAGACGATGTCGTCAGTATACATGCAATGACATGAGGGTATTGTCTCACATACAGAACATCTACCCTAGACTCTCTGTTCAACAAAGAGTCACACTCAATTAATCAGTACACTCTCTACCCTGTAGAGAGTCACTCATCTAATCATGACAAGCTAGGACCATCGGTCCGTAGCGACACACTGTCCATGACTCACATGACCATTCACACAACCCGTGGTTGGTTAATAAATGTGCAACATACAGGTATGGAATAAGTCCTACATCTAGGGTCATACTTATCCACAGAGGACCTTTTTGCCAAATTTACAATTTAGGTCATCCTCCGTACTCTAACATCTACACCCTACTAAACAGTTAGACCTACTTACATCACATCTGTAACTTCTAGATCATGCTAGGGAACATGTGTTATCAATAATCGAGCACACACATATATCAATGGTAAGTTCAAGCAAACGATAAACAGAGCATGATCAAGGTAATATGAACACCTAACATGTTCATATCTATGTCTAAATCTGGAAATCATTACATCTACCCGACCAGTAAGAAATTACCTACCTGATAAGAAGCTCGTGACAATATAAATCCTCACGGCCGCGGTCCTGCCTCGTATCCACGTCCTGCACAACCATGATATGCATTAAGTTCAAGCACATGACAATAGATGTATATAATTTACTACTCTATCATTTCCATACTCGCGTCCCTTTATCGAATACGAATTAGAAACCCCAATTAGCCAGACTTGACCATTTATTACCATAATTGACCGAGTTCACAATCCCACTCGCAACATAAATAGGGCTTCACCCCAACGCACTATACAGATATAAAATCTGACAACCCTACATGATCAAACCTCGACTCGCAGCCGATCATAGCCTATGAACGTCTACATTGACACCCATAGACCCATTTACAATACATCACAGCCAACATCCCTCACATCCCATTTAACACTTCACAACCAACCAAGGCTCCAATTCATAGCCACAATCAGCCGGCTCGATCCATCGACCGACAACCCTTGATCAATCTCTCTCATAGCCTCCCCAAAATTCATTTACACCCCTTACAACAATTCAACTACCTTCCCACTAATCAAAACTCATGGCAGACAGTAATTCAAGCAACGACAGTTGAAAAGGGATGATCAACCATCTATACCTGCACTTGGGATCCCTGCGGCAGTATTTTCCCCCAACCTACCCTGTTTGCCGGCCAAGACCTCCGCTGCCCTAGCTTCGGCAGAGATCGCGAATCAACTTCCAACCGCCATCGCAATAATTGAAGCAACACCGGCAAGATTCTCCCCAAATCTGATGGTCACTGTTCACGGACACCGACGCTTCAAAACAACCAAATTCGGTTTTTAGCCACAGTAAATCCAGAGGACTCCGAAATCCCTCCTGCTGTAAGAAAATTCACACCTTACCTTGTTCCAACATTGATCGACGATGAGAAACCCTAATAATCGACAACCCACCCAAATCCTCGATTGAGTCACGTTCAACAGAGAACACTACGGAAAGGTTTATTCACAACCGAATCCCTTTTGCGATCGAGGAAAACAAGGAAACGACAGCCCTTACCTCGCTCCGGTGATGGACGGACAGCAGCGATCAAAATCACCCGGTCGCCTCCCGTCTGGAAATAGCCGAATCGGAGCTTCCAGTCCGTCCCGGGGGTCGTCCAAGCTAGCGGCCATCGCCTGTCGCAAGGAAGAAGACCGACAGAGTCTAAGCGATGGAGCAGAACGGCTGCGCGAACAGGAAGAGCTCCGCTGCTCGAAAGCGCTGGGGCGACGGAGCAGGGGGTCGCTTCACTTCGAGGGGAAAAGAGGCTCTGTTCGTGTGGAGAAGCCGATCGGCGCTGAGGAGAAAAGGACTCACGCGAAGAAGGAATCGCGAGCGACGGTGATCAAGCGCGGCGGGGAAGAAAAGTGGTCGCGAAGCATTAAAAAAAAGGAAAACAAAGATCGTGGCCGGAAAAATAAATGAACGGCTACGAAACGCTCGGTTTTAATGATAACGGGTTTATTTTGTTTAACGGGTTGGATTTCCGACCCGTTAAGCCCACTAACACCTACCCAAAAAGGGCTTAGAAATTTTCGTTCGAGTCCAGAAAAATTCCTAAAAAAATTTCTGGAAAATTTTTATAGGGTATTCTCTTAATTACCCTACATCCATTTTTTTTTCTGGTATTTTACAGACATCATCAATCCTAAACATGCATAAAGGACATAACCATAAGCATTCTTAAACTTGAACATAAGCATTCATAATTTCATAAATCCTAAACATGCATCAAGGACATAATCATAAGCATTCTTAAACTTGAACATAAGCATTCATAATCATAAACATTCTTAAACTTGAACATAAGCATTCATAATTTCATAAATCCTAAACATGCATCAAGGACATAATCATAAACATTCTTAAACTTGAACATAAGCATTCATAATTTCATAAATCCTAAACATGCATCAAGGACATAATCATAAACATTCTTAAACTTCATACAAGTCCTTTCTTTTCAAAACATATATATATAGATACTTCAACATAATCATAACTTGAATGGGGGGCCCCAGGTTAAGTACCACATAAAGTGCGTTCCCTAATAGGCTGGGGTAGCGAGCCACCAGACCTACTAGAGCAAGACCTCTTACGTCTTACCAGGGCAAGACCTCTTACGTCTTATTGTGTCCCTTGGATTTGATTGACGACCACCTGACGGGTCGGGTACTTAACCTCTAACAAAGTAAAATACTTAATTCCTTTCTTTCTTGTCATATCATAAAGAATGCTCTTAATCCCCAACATAAAAAGGGAAGTATCTCCGTCTTATCTTATCATAAGGAGAGCTCTTAATCCCTACTTAAAAAAAAAGGGAAGCATCTCCGTCTTATCTTATCATAAGGAGAGCTCTTAATCCCTACTTAAAAAGGGAAGCATCTCCGTCTTATCTTATCATAAGGAGAGCTCTTAATCCCTACTTAAAAAGGGAAGTATCTTTTTAGACATGTCATAGCATATATGCATTCATAACTTAAGAATACCCTAAAGGGGTCTTAAAGCATAGTCATGTTCATCACATAAGCATATTTCATGGCATATTAAAATCATCAACTTGTTCATCACATAGGCATATTTCATGGTATATTAAATCATAAACATATTCGTCACATAGGCATAATTCATGACATATTAAAATCATAGACATGTTCATCACATAGGCATATTAAAATCAGAAACATGGTCATCACATAGGCATAATCCATGGCATATTAAAATCATAAACATATTCATCACATAGGCATAATTCATGACATATTAAAATCATAGACATATTCATCACATAGGCATATTACACATCCTAATTTCCTAAGGGGTGTTTTCATGCAACCCTAGCCCTAAAACCATTGTTGGCCGAAACTTGTAGGGTACCAAAATTTTATTTTTTTTTGTTACATAAATTCATACATGAAGGCATACATCATAACATAACTTCATAAGGGGTGTTTTCATGAAACCCTAGCCCTAAAACCAATGTTGGCCGAAACATGTAGGGGCACAAAGCTTGGATTTTTGTCACCTAAAAATTCCTACATGAAGCATACAACCTATCAAAATTTCCTTAGAAGCATTTTCATGCAACCCTAGCCCAAAAACCTTGGTTGGCCGAAACTTGTAGGGTATCAAGCATCATATTCTTTCATGTATCATGTCCTACAAAAACAAATATACTGCAGGTGAGAGAATCTTACATCCTTCGCTTGGCTTTTAGTTGGAAGATGACCTAATGGAAGCCAAACCTAGTCTTCTTCTTGCTTGGATGAATTTCGGAAAATGGAAAGGGAGAAGGTGAGTTTCGGTGAGGAAGAAGAAGAGAAGAGGGAAGAAGAAGAGAAGAGGGAAGAAGAAGTGGCCAAATGGAACTTTCACTCCTATTTATAAAGGGAGGAAGAGAAGTGTCTCTTCTCTTTTCATGCCTCTTCATTTTACCTTCCTCACACTCATCTATAATTTCTCCTCTCTCTCCAACAGTAAGCTACTGCTGAGCACTTGGTCATCACATGCATGGTAAGAGTTAACTCTCACCAAGAGGTTTAAGGTTCAAACCCCACCTCTCCACCTTTTTTCATTCTTTTATCATCATTTTCTAGGATCCCTTATATAATCTACTAAAAAAAATTAAATTCTATACCAAAAATTTTGGAGAAAAATTTTTGGGTGTTACATTACAGTAGGTCATCTCAACCATGCATGAGAGACCACATGTATACAAAGCACCTACCTATAGAGAGACTCCACTTTTGCAATACTCTCTCTCTCAACCAAGAATGGGAGATATAGTAAGGATTAATCGCATCCTAATCATTCGACCTCCGATCACCATATCACTGAAACAGTAAATGGGTAATCACATACCAATATGCACATCTGGTTATTACGCCTAGGGTTCCAACACTTAGGGTTCCACTAATGTTATTTCATTCCTGAGATCCGCTCCTACAGAATAACCTCATCTAAGTTATTCTACCTCTACCAGTCTTAATTATGATATCCACCGCAAAAACACATAATCATATAATCACATAACACACTGTCTAACGACAACACAGTCATACTAACCGGAATCAATGGCTGAAATTAATTAGGGTATAATTAAAGGGTCATGCCAGAACAAAGTCAAGGCAATACTAAATAAAGCATCAGAGGCATATATATATACCCTAAACTACGTAAGCAATGTAAGCATGTCATCATGCCCTAGGATCTTGAAAGTCAAAGAACCTATATGTATGCCTTCTACGAATTTATCCATCTTATTCCTATTATTCAACTAGTCCAATCCTAATGCTAGTCCAAATAGTAATAGGTAAACATCTACCAATAATATCTAATCATTTATATCACAATGATAACTAGCTACCTATAGCAGTAATAGAAATTTATAACCATATGCTAACCACAAACCAGCAACCTAAAAATCTAATTGTCCAACAGATATCAGGTTAAAACAACACTAGATAAAACATGATATCACCGCATAACCAAATATAACCAATACAAATATGTACTAAATCTAGAAAAAAAATTTAGAATTTATTTACCTGTTAGCCGTCTGGAGATGTCCTGTTGCCGCCAAATCCCCCATATTGACCTCGTCAATAATACCTCGAATTTCCGAAACATAAAAATAGTTAACCTGCCAAACTGGGCGAAATCCGTACAACTCCGAAAATACCTAGTTAACCTGCCAAACTGGGCGAACTCCAAAAACCCAAAGACCCTAAGGAACTCGGAACCTAGCTCTGATACCAAATAAATTGTCACGCCCCGAGGGAGTCCCCGCCAGACAAAAATCTGGCAATATCTCCCCCGTACGGGTGACAATACCAATTTTTATACAAGGCCTACACGGCCACTATACATCGGTCAACACGACCGGAACAAAAACATCTACACACGTAGATCATAAGATCCCGTATATATCTCCACTATGGTATGATATTGTCCACTTTGGGTGTAAGCCCTCATGGTTTTGTTTTTGAGCTTCACCCAAAAGGCCTCATGCCAACCATCATAGTAAATAAATGAAGTCTATAACATCTAGACTTACCCCTTCTGCCATCTGAGCAGGAACATATAACCAAACTAATTGAATAGTCCATAAGGACACCACAATTATTCCCAAACTTCCATAAGTACATAACCACAACATCAGGACCTATACATATCCTCTATACAAAATCCAAAACCAATAGACCAATAAAACCTATTCATTTCGACGAGGGGGATTGACAGTTGGACTCTCCTGACAGCTTCATCCTGAAATAAAAATAAATCAACGGGGGTAAGTTCAAAGAACTCAGCGGGTATAGTCGATATGAATAGCAAGAAATAGCTAACAATACTCATCATGTCAATACAGTCTCAAATATATGGTCAGCAAGAAATAAATGCAAAAGGACTGTACTCACCTGAATCTCCTACCCTGATATAGGAGCAAGTGCCCTACAATAAGAGTCATCACCATATACAAACATGTATCCTGTATGCATGACAATCATATGCAACATCCAAGGCATCAATACAATAATGCAGCAAACACAATACAAATGCAATCCATGCAAATGACATGTCGTGCCAATGACATGGTCACCCCTGACGCCAGTCAGCCGCCTCACATGCGATGGTGAAGCCGAGTGGGTAGGGCTATGACAACTGTGCACTTTGCCATCACTGCTCCTGAGTGACCGAGTGGATAGGATGCTGTCGGAGTACACCTATCCTCCTGCCCCAAATAGAGTGGGGGAGCTAAGCTCTAATCTCTCGGTGTCATAGACCAGAGGAGGGATCCCTGCCCGCTACCACGCTGCCTCATCGCTACCCATGAGCGGACCAGCGGAGCCTGACAGAGCAACTGCACACACCCTCCTGATGTACCACTAACCCATGAGTGGCAGTGTGTGCAGGCCATGTAACTAGCTGCGGTCTCAACAATAATGGAACCCCGTCTAGCCAGCATGTAATCATGCAAAAATGGTGCATGATACTAAAGCATGTAAATCCTACTCAAAATACATATCCAAATAATATGTACAATCAGTATGTACATATCCCTAATCCAAGTACTATGATCCAAATAAAACAGGGAAATATAATCATATTCTATCACATGCATGTATCAAGTAGGCACCAAAAGCATACCAGGTATATAAACATGAAAAATTATTGTAAGCTATCCTAACTAGCATATCAACAATGCCTATATCTAAAAGACAAGTCAAAATACCCGCCTGAATATATATCCGCAAAAAGAACCAAATCGTCACGACTGGGGACCTGCCTCGTGACCGAAACCTACATATAGCATAACCATAGTTAAGCACAAAAATACAATTCACCGACAAATCGAATAATTAATCGATTTCCTTCATAACCCAATTAACCCAAATCAATTTCCAATTCTCCTTAATTTTCCAACCGTCTTATTAATCCTTTTCCTACCACAAATATCCATACAATTAATCTAGCCCACTAAATCAATTGATAAAAATTTTGATTAATTAATGATAAGCTAATTAATCAATTAAACCTGGTTTAACCTGCATTTTAACAACCTAAGCCAAATAAATAAAATTTAATGGCTTTTAATTTATTCAATAATTGTACCAATAAATTTACCCAATTAATTTCAAATCAATTAACCTAATTCATCACTTACAAAAATATCCTCAAGATCAAACAATATCACCCAAATCCCATATCCTCCGAATACCATACCGATCAACCGAATAACACCGGAATCAACCCAAATCGACCAATCAAGCTCACCCGCCCTAGGAATTCCACTGACAACCATTCCTTTCCTAAATTAGATCCCCAACTCAATTTACAGCGGCTCAAAGATTGTTCACAGCCAATCCTTGCACAACCACCTCCAACCCTAACCGCACAACAACACACACCCTACCATACCTTCGTTACAACCCCTAATATCCTCCACCGACAGACATAGTGACCAATCAACCAAGATCAACCATCTCAAACAACCGGCCAACCACTCCAACTCAGCCCATTCACAGCTGTTCTCTGCCGAACAAAATCCCTAACTCAAATCGTCCGAAATGGGAAAAAAAAAGGGCATTTCTTACCTGCTCCGACAACCTCCGGCCAGAATTCACAGCGAAGGGGAAAAAGGGAGGCTCGGGCGGTCCGGTGGTAGAGGAGTCGGCGAGCACGCCGAGGGCTGGTCGGGGCAGCGACGGAAGGCAGCGAAGGGGAGCACGCACCGGGGTGGCGACGGCGGTTGTCGGGATAAGCAGATGGCGTCGAGCGCGGCGGCATCGGGCCGCCGCGAGGAAGAGAGAAGAGGGCGCGTGTAGGAGAGCACTGCGCGGCGTCGGGCTCGAGGAAGAAGGGAGTCACCGGCGAAGCAGATGGCGCTGGCGGAAGTGGCTCGCGTCGGGCGACAGTGGGCTGCCGACCGCAATGAGGAAAGGGGCGCTGGCGGAAGAAACTGCCGAAGAAACGGAGTCGCGGCGAGGAAAAAGAAAAAGGGAAATAGAAATTAGGTTTTCCGTGTATTTATCCACTTTAAATAGACCCCTCTAAAGCCTATTTATTTTATCCCCGTAAAAATCTCGTACGGACTCCTTTTAAATCTAGAAAAATTCCTAAAATTCCCTAAAAATATCCCGAAAAATTTCCAGGATTATTTCCTTAATTATTTGGCCATTAAATTTCCATGTTAAATTTTCCAGTATTTAACAATATCAGGGTAGGAGATTCAGGTGAGCAGTCCTTTTGCATTTATTTCTTGCTTACCATATATATGAGACTGTACTGGCATGATTAGTATTGTTAGCTATATCTTTTTATTCATATCGACTAATATCCGCTATGTTCTTTGAACTTACCCCGTTGTTTTATATTTATTTTAGGATGAAGCTATCAGGAGAGTCCAGTTGCCAACCCCCTTCGTCGAAGTGGATAGGATTTATTGATCTTATGGTTTTGGTTATTAGTTTTATGGATTGGGATTTTATTAGAGGATATGTTTAGGATTTATGTTTGGATTGTATACCGGTGGATGTTTTGGTTATATAAGTCCTTGTGGACTTAATTCAGTTTGTTTTGGTTGTATGTTCCTGCTCAGATGGCAGAAGGGGTAGGTCTTGATGTTTTAGATCTTTTACTTATTTTGGTTGCTGGCCTGAGGCCGCATATTATGTATATTGTATTGTGGTATGTTCTGATCATGTTGACCACATGTTAGTTCTTTAACACATAAAGCATGGCATGGGAGGGCACTTAGGGTTTTAATTAAACCTTGGCCGAATGGGTTTAAAGGACATGAGGCTCAACCACTTAACTCTAGGTTAACCAACAACATGTTACCTTCATCTATCATCAAAAGTCATCATGAACTCAATCAAACATGGCATAGAACAAATTAGGGCTTAAGGTTCATCCACTTAAATCTAGGTTAACCAAACAACATGTTATCTTCATTTACCATCAAAACATAGCATGAACTTATCTTGGCATAGAACATGTTATCTTCTTTTAACATCGAACATGGCATAAACTCATTTGAAACCAAGCATAGAACATGTTATCTTCATCTAGCATCAAAACTTAGCCTAAGCTCATCTAAACATGGCATAAAAGAACACACATAGGGGTCTAAAGTGGCTTGGCCGAATGGTCCAAGGCTTAGAAGTTCATCCACTTAAATCTAGGTTAACCAAACTTCATGTTATCTTCTTTTACTATCAAAACATAGCATGAACTTGGCTATAGCATGGCATAAAAGAACATATAGGGGTTTAGAGTGGCTTGGCCGAATGGTTTTAAAGGTCATAAAAGTTCAAACACTTAACCTAATTCATCTAGCATCCTATCTTCATCATGTTCATACAAGATATGGCATGGATCTTCATGGAAAGCTCAAACAAGGTCTTGGCCGAATGGTCCCTTGGGTGTTTAAGGTCAAACACTTAACCTAATCCATCTAGCATCCTATCTTAATCATGTTCATACAAGATATGGCATGGATCTTCATGGAAAAACTCAAATAAGGTCTTGGCCGAATGGTTTCAAGAGGATTAACACAAATACATCAATCGAAAACTACTTGTACGCAGGTGAGGGGGATACTTACATCCTTCGCTTTGCTTTTTGGTTGGAAGATAACCTAAGGGATGCCAACTTAGCCTTCCTCTTGCTTGGATGGGTTTTAGACAAAGGATGAAAAGGGGGAGGAATGGATTTCGGTGAGGAAGAAGATGAGAAGGAGAGGAAAGCAATTAACCACTCATGTCTCCTCATTCCCCCTATTTATTCACTTGAAGTGTCCCTTAGTCTCCCTTACCCCTAACTATAATTTCCCATATTCCTCTAATAGTACAACCCTGCTAGGCTTCTGGTTATTGGATGCATCTTTAGGGCTTAGCTATCTCTAGAGGTTTGGGGTTCAATTCCTAGGCCTTGCATCCTTTTTGGCTCATTTTCTTTTATTTTTGAAAGAGCCCACACCATTATAATCATGCCAAAAATTCTTGTAAAATTGCTAGAAATTTTACGGGTGTTACAATCCTTCATACCTTTTAAAAGTTTCGTCCCCAAAACTTAGAACAATTCTGGGTACTTCTATTTCATGTCCTCTTCGCTCCTGTAGCTTCTGCACTGCTGATTTTGCCACAGGACCTTTACTAAGGGCACCTCTTTGTTCCTTAGTCTCTTGACTTCTCGGTCTAGTATCTGGATAGGCCGACTTTAATAACTCAGGTCCTCTTGAACTTGCACTGTTTGTGGCTCGATCACTTGGTCCGCATTGGAAATACATTTCTTGAGCATCGAAACACATCTCGAGGTTGTAAGCTACCTTGCCAACACTGCAATATCGGATTCCCACATAACTTACCCTTCCTTCCGAATCTCATCACTCCTTCATAGGGGCCACTTTGAGAATACTGTGTCCCCGACAATTCTAACGCCAGATATCCGCATAGCTCTTTACCTCGAGCGCTTCAATTCTTGGATAGCTCGGGTGGTGTCACAATGAAGTCCGAGTCCCATCCCTTTCTTTTCACCACCCTCGCATCAAAGATATAGAGATCTATATTTCCTCCCGTATAGAGCCTCGTAGGGTGTCATTCCAATAGTAGCTTGGTAGCTATTATTGTAGGCGAATTCTGCCAAGCATAAATATCGACACCAGCTACCTTTGAAATCCAGGGCGCAAGCTCGTAGCATATCCTCGATGCTTGATTTACTCTTTTCTCCATCGAGGATGGAAGGCGAATAGCCGTGCCAAGTGCCTTCTGAACACACTCCCAGAAATGGGAAATAAAGTGACCATCTCTGTCAGAAATGATGGTCTTAGGAATCCCATGTAATCTAATAATTTCTTTAGCATATAATTGAGCCAGTTGCTCAGTCGAATAGGTCATCTTGATGGCTAAGAAATGGGCAGACTTCGTCAATCTGTCCACAATTACCCATATAGCATCATATCCGTTTGTCGTCTTAGGCAATCCTGAGATGAAATCCATAGAAATATCCTCCCATTTCCATTTTGGAATCTGGATCGGCTGCAATGTTCCCCCAGGCCTCTGGTATTCTGCTTTAACCCTTTGGCAGGTCAGGCAGGTACTGACATACTGAGTCACATCTCTTTTCATTCCGAACCACCAGAATTTTCCTTTCAGGTCTTGGTACATCTTGGTGGTTCCAGGATGCATCGCATAAGGAGTTCCGTGAGCTTCCTCAAATATCTTCTTCCGTAATCCTGGATCATCGGGAATACACAAGCGATCCCTGAGGTAGAGTACTCCACTATCAGAGATACGAAACCCATCATCCTTTCCTTCCAGAACCTCTTGCTTGATCCTCTGAATGCTTGGGTCACGGGCTTGCTTTTCCAATATATCATCGAACAGCGTCGGTGCTATCGTCATGGTCGAGAGCTGTCCGAAAATGATTTCAACCCCGTAACGCATAATCTCCTTTTCTAAGTGCCGAGATAACAATGATAGAGACATCAAGGTGGCGCAGGACTTCCTGCTGAGTGCATCAGCCACCTTGTTTGCTTTTCCCGGATGGTAGAAGATCTCGCAGTCATAATCCTTGACGAGCTCGAGCCATCTGCGTTGTCTCATGTTCAGGTCCTTCTGTGTGAAGAAATATTTCAGACTCTGGTGGTCTGTATAAAACCTACACTGAGCTCCATATAGATAATGCCTCCATGTTTTGAGAGCAAAGACCACGACCGCTAGCTCTAAATCGTGGGTGGGATAATTCCTTTCATGTTCCTTGAGTTGCCTAGAGGAGTAGGCAATGACCTTGCCATTCTGCATGAGTACAGCTCCGAGTCCCAACTTGGAAGCGTCACTGTACATGTCGAAGCCTTCGTTACTATCCGGAAGAGCAAGGATTGGAACGCTGGTCAGCCTCCTTTTTAATTCTGTGAAACTCCTCTCGTAGGCGTCCGTCCATTCATATTTCTTGTTCTTTCTGGTGAGGATTGTCATAGGGGCTGCAATCCTAGAGAAGTTCTCTACAAACTTCCTGTAGTAGCTTGCTAGCCCAAGAAAGCTTCTGATCTCGCTGGCATTCTTTGGTCGGTTCCAGTTACTCACGGCTTCAATCTTTATTGGGTCTACCATCACTCCGTGCTTGGATATAACATGACCCAAAAATGATACTTGTTCGAGCCAGAACTCGCATTTGGAGAACTTTGCATACAGCTGCTTTTCCCGAAGAATCTGTAATACCACATTCAGGTGTTCTGCGTGCTCTTTTGGGGTTCTCGAATATATCAGTATGTCGTCGATGAAAACGATTACAAATTTGTCGAGAAATGCCGAGAATACCCCATTCATCAAATCCATGAACAGATCAGGTGCATTCGTCACTCCGAAGGGCATAACTACGAACTCGTAATGTTCGTATCTTGTCCGGAAGGCCGTCTTTGGTATATCATCTGATTTCACTTTTACTTGATGATAGCCAGACCTCAGGTCAATCTTAGAGAAGACGGTGGCACCCTTTAACTGATCGAACAGGTCGTCAATCCATGGTAAAGGGTACCTATTCTTGATCGTCACATTATTTAGCGCTCGGTAGTCTATGCACATTCGCATAGACCAGTCTTTCTTCTTTACCAACAATACTGGAGCTCCCATGGAGAGCGAAATACTGTCTTATCGACTCTATTACTACGTCTCCCAGTCATGTTTATCTTCATATATTAGAGTAAGGCTAGTATAAGATTATCGTTCATTTACCTATGCATAGTTAAACTAAAAGCTAGCATAAGGTTATCATACATATTTTCATGCATATTTAAGCTAGAGACATTTGTTATCATACATGAAAGAAATAAAGTAGGCATAGAAATTCTTACTTGGAGCGGCAGGATTTACAGCTTGATGTGTGTGTAGTGGAAAGACAGATCTGCTCTGATACCAACCTGTCACGCCCGCCCTTTCCAAGGGTCCAGAGGGGCGGCGCGTGACGCGACCGTACATACATACATTACAGCGGAAGACTACACATATCGTACTTCTTACAGCGGAAGACTTTAGACATATTTTTTTTTCTTTTAAACATAAACATGCATCGTCATTTCATAGATACTTCTTCTTAACATAGCGCATGCATCATTATTTCATAAGTACTTAGTGCTTAGTTCAAGTCCATAAACAAAATCATCTTAGGGAAAACATGCATAAAGAACATAACAGATCTCCTCCACCATGCCACTACCACACACACTTTGCCCCTCCTGCTGCTCCCTTTAGTTTATCCACGCTTTACCCTTATCTGCAGTACTAGGGAACATAAACTATAAGCACATAGGCTTAGTAAGATGTCCTACTCACAAAAATCATACATCAACATCAAGCATAGAGTAGTGACATGATCATATAACACATATAAGCATAACATTCATGTAAACATACCAAACATAAGCAAGCATAACATGTAAACATATATAACATAAGCAAGCATAACATGTAAACATATGTAACATAAGCAAACATAACATGTAAACATATATAACATAAGCAAACATAACATGTAAACATATATAACATAAGCAAACATAACATGTAAACATATAGGAAAACTAAAGTACTTTCTAGGTATAGAACTAGCCTACTCTCCTAATGGACTAGTTCTATCCCAACGGAAGTATACACTTGATCTCTTACAGGAAACTGGAAAACTTGGAGCAAAACCAGCTAGTAGCCCCTACTTCACATCTAAGAAAGGAAATGATGATGGAAATCCATGGGAGGACATTCAACAATACCAAAGGTTAGTAGGTAAATTGATTTACCTAACCATTACTCGTCCGGATATTTCATATGCAGTAAATCAAATTAGCCAAAACATGCATGCACCAAAGGAGAGTCATTGGAAGGCAGCAGAGAGAATCCTTCACTATTTGTGAGGGACACAAGGAAAAGAAATCTGGATGAGGAATAACCATAATACAGAAATCGTGGGATATTGTGATGCAGATTGGGCAGGAGATCACAAAGATAGAAGATCAACAACAGGATATTGTATGTTTGTTGGAGGAAATTTGGTGTCTTGGAAAAGTAAGAGACAATCTTGTTGGGTTTCCGGCACCGCGGCGTGTGTGTGTTCGATCACGTTTCGTAAACATGAGCACAGCGGAAGCAATAAAAATAATAAATCTATATTTATTACAACACACACAACACACGCATGCATATTACAACAAGTGTAGACATAACGGTAAATTTAAATTTGCAATAAAAGGAAATTTATCTATGTTATACCACGCCGAACTCGACGCTTCCTTGATGACTTTACCACGGTTACTAGCCTCGTGTTGAAGACGACGTGATCGAGAGACGATCACGATCCAAATCCAAATTCGGATCCTAATACGAGTTCTCAAAACTCGCTTCTCCGGAGAGGTATTCATCAACCAATTGACGAATCCTTCGTCCTCCACCTCAGAGGATTACCGGAGATCGAATCCCCGGTAAGTTAGCCTGCCGAGCTCTAACCGCCGCCCAAACGACGCCTCCGACGAAGAAGAACATGTAAAATCGACAGCTTGGTGGAGGATAGGCGCCGGCCAAATCCAGAAGCCAAGTGCTCACCTTTTCACCGAGGCCTAGGAAGATCATCGAGGGTCGCCGAGGGTTCACCGCTAGCTTGACGCCAAGGAGATGATGACGGCACAACAAGTGGCAAGACACCTAGGGTTGGCGCCGAAATCTCCAAGGATGAGGTGGGCGGCAACCTTAGGGCAAGGGTTTTGGATTAGGGCTTAACAATCCCTTAAGCCCTCTTTTATAGAGAACTAATTCTCTTAATGGTTATTTGATCATAACGATTAGGCCCGTTAACCCGCTCCATTAAGATAAGTTAAAATAAACCAAATCATGATGGTTTATTTTAAGTTAAAACGAACCGAACCAACCTTTGGTTCATTCGTTTAAAATAAACCAAACCCTTTGGTTTATTCTCATCCATTGGATTAGAACCAAACCATTTTGGTTCATCCATTACGTCTTCATAAGACTCGGCCCATCCACGCTTCCATTGCGACTGAAATGATTTCATGCTCGCTTTATGTTTGGTCCAACCAAACCTAGTTTCTCTCGGTCTGAGAATCCCATTCTCAAGCTCGTTTTAAATCCTTCGGATTACGCTGCGCGCGGTGACCAAATAGGTTCTCGGTTTATGTTGGTCGCCTATAATTAACCATTAATTATAGAACGATCATGAGTGGCACCTAGTAGTACATCATGATCCCCAATTAACGCAATAAAAGATCAACGTTGATCCGAACTATTTCGAACCCTTCAGTAGCTCGAATGAATCGTGCCCCATTCCCTTCACTCATCTTATACCCACTTGGTTCAGGACATGGTCTATTGTGTCAGTCCCCACTAGGCTGACTACGTCACACCTAGCCCAAGTATCATTTCATCGTCCTACGGATTCTAGTTACTCCACATGTATCGAAGAGTACCTTACTCTAAACTTGTAATGCTTTGGCCAAAGACTTTAGTAACAATCCGACGAGAGGTCATGGGTATATATCTCCTCGCAAGGAGTGGTGAATCCTTTATAGGCTATTCAAACACCTTCGATCACTTCGACTTATACCCAATCATCCCGGGTCCACATCTCCTTAGAGATGTTTGCTTAAGATGTCAAAGCATAAGTCTCTATGATCAAGATGACTTGAATACCGCAAGTCAAAGGAACATCGCACTTAAGCCAGAAGAACTTCATTGACATATCTATATATGCAGAGAACCATATGAAGTCTTACTACCGTGGTCACTCCAATGAACTAGTTACCATAACTAGCATCCACGATTAACTCGGACATCACTATGTTCTCCGGAGAATCACCGCTTGGATACACCAAGGAGTATACCTCGTCACTCGATGCACTGATGGTATCCAAATCCATCAATTCATCGACTAGGGATAATTCCGATACATCACAATTACACATGTAGAGATACTCACTAGTTGTGATCCAATCACAAATTCTCTCATGCTGTGAATCGTATCGTGGACATTCAGTAAATGAGTTTAAGATCCAATCAAATACATAAAACATGTATACTCAAATAGTGAATCTTCATTTATCATATAAATGGTTCATACATAAGGCGATTGCCTTAGGACATCTCTCATATATTACTAACAAATCTGTCGTGTCAAGATCCAGTGCTGAAGCAGAATACAGAGCAATGGCGACAGCCACAAGTGAACTCATATGGCTAAAAGCCTTAGTTGAAGAGTTGGGGTTCCCCGTCAGTTCCCCAATCAGATTATACTGTGACAATCAGTCAGCCATTCACATTGCAACAAATCCAGTATTTCATGAAAGAACCAAGCACATTGAAGTGGATTGCCACTTCATTAGGGAGAAGATTGATGAAAAGATCATCATCGCTCATCATATCAACGGACAAGATCAACCAGCAGATATCTTTACTAAGGTTACCACTACTCAACATATGAAGAACATCCTTGACAAGTTAGGTGCCATTGACATGTACGCACCTAACTTGAGGGGGAGTGTTGAAAGTTAATCAATAATCAAGACAAGCCATCATGCAAGAAGACAAAACAAATCAATGCAAGGAGGCTCATTAAATGCAACATGCAAGTCACCATGCAAGAAGACAAAACTAATCAATGCAAGGAGGCTCATTAAATGCAACATGCAAAAAGGTTTTGATGCTCAAAAGTAGGCAATGGTCTTATTCTTCCAACGATGGTTTTTTTTCATGCAAAGCTCATTAAGAGCATGTAACCCTATAAAACCCCCTTTGTATGCTTGCTTTCATTCTTAAGGAAAAACATTCATGTATTCTCCTCCTTCCCTCTTAACAAGCTTTGAAGTTCATACCAAAGCTAAGTTTCACCATTCTCCTACTTCTTACAACAAGCTTTGAAGTTAATATGAAGCCGAGTTTCATCAATATTGAAGTACCTGAGAAGGACGAGGGATTATATGCTAGTTTACCGGGCAGACCAATTACTCCCTGTGGGTTACACGGATTCCAACTTCCAATCTGATAGGGATAACAGTAAGTCTACCTCAAGTTTTGTGTTTACTTTGGGAGGTGGAGCCATTGTATGGAGGAGAGTCAAGAAGAAATGTGTGGCGGACTCTACCATGGAAGCTGAGTATGTGGCAGCCTCTAAGGCGGCCAAAAAAGTTGTGTGGCTCAGGAACTTCCTGATGGACTTGGATGTGATTCCTGGTTTGCCCAGAACTATCACAATTTATTATAATGGTGCAGTTGCAAACTCGAAGGAACCACAAGCCCATAAGGTAAGTAAATGCATAGAGCGCAAGTACCACCTGATACGAGAAATCGTAAAGGAGGTAGAAATTGTTGTCGCCTAGATTGCATCAGAGGATGATCTGGCAGACCCTTTTCATTAAGGCCCTTCTAGCGAGAGCTTTGATAGGCATGTGGAGGGAAGGGGAATCAGATGTATGGCTTTAGGCAAACCATCGGAATGGTTGTAGTGTGATTTGGTATTGGTTTGTCTTGACCATAGAATCACACTAGTGCACTTTGTTTGTATTGAGCAGGACCGACTTAGAGGTGATTTGATTTATTGCTGACTACATAATCGAATCGGACATCAGATATTATTTTGTACATGCTCTTAATCCCGATATAATAATGGGCACATATACTTGGTATTCATCTCTTTAATTTACCAATGGGTGATATTTATAGATTAAATCGATATGCTCGGTAAGTTGAGAGATGATATTATTTATATGGTGTGTCGTTGATTATAAGAGGAAATCGTGTCCTATATATTAGAATTATGATGTCCCCTTGAGGAGCTCATAAGGTTCATCATGTAAACCTTGCAGGTGGACTTGGTCCGACATGATGAAAAGGTTGAGTGGTACTACTCATGGAGTTAGATGTTGATTAATTAATGGTCAGTAAATTAATTAATCGATGGACATTCGAGATCTTAAACACGGGGGAGAAAATGTACAAATAATATATGGATCCCATATTAACTTATGGGGGTTGGTGAGGTAGATCAATGATAATCCTTTAGTGGATTGGATTATCATTTATAGATTGGACTTTATGTGGGCTTGATCCATGGGTGGCCAAGATCCAACTCCTCCTCATGGTCCCTATTGTAGCCTATTAACACCTCATGAAGCTTAGATCCAATGAATGAAAACAAAACTCTAGATCCAAAGGTAGAGATTAAATCTCTAGATCCGACGGTTGAGATTAAATCTCTATATCCGACGGTTGAGATTAAATCCCTAGAACCAATGGTGGAGATTAAATCAAGCCTTAAGCCTAACTCTATAAATATAGGCTTGAGGGGTTGGTGTGGAGAAAAGAATTAGAGGAAAGGGGGCTAGGGTTTTGGGCGGCAAGAGCAAGGGAGGCTTAGGGTTTTGGGTGGCCACAATTAAGGAAAGATGTTTTTTCTTCTTCTTCTTCCTTAGGTGGCCGGCACCCTTCTTCCTTCTTCTCTCCTTGGTTTGGCCGGTGCCCAACCTTCTCCCCTTCATCTATGGCTTATGATGGATGGCATTAGGGTTGCTTCCCTTGGGCGGCAAGAATTCCTAGTTGGGGTAGGATTAGGAGTGGGCGGCTAGGGTTAGGGTTTGGGTGTTGGTTGTGGGCGGAAACATGAGGAGAAAGGTTTTTCTTCTTCTTTCATGGTTTGGCTGGCAACCTTCCTTCTTCCCTCTACCTTGGTTGGAGCTCAACCTATTCTTCTTCCCTTCATCCTTGGCCGGAAATTAGGAGAACTAGGTTTAGGGTTTGGGCGGCAACAAGGAGAAGGATTGCTTTCCTTTCTCTTCTCCAAGTGTTGACCGACGCCCATGCCCTCATTGATTCTCATTTGGCCGGTTCCCATACTCCATGTTCTCTTCCTTGGCCGGTGGCAACATCGAGTTTATTGACTTGGTGGCCGATTCTAGATAGGAAGAAGAGTTTTATTTTATGATCTTCCTTTGTTCGAAGTGAACAAGGAAGGAAGATTGGCGATCTAGGATCTTCGACTTTTGGAAGATCGTCGCCCACACGACTTCCAAAAGGAGGAAGGACATACAATAGAAGATCAAGAGGTATAATCTTGTTTATTTTGATTAGTGTTCTTTTGTATTATGTTTATAATTTCTTTTCAATTATATGCATGTTTTGTGTGGATGTTTACTTTATGTATGTGGCTACTCGTAGAATAGAGGTTGGTCGCTTGTACAACGAGTTTGTTCAAGTGACCTCTCTAAACGAATAGCACGACGATGATTTGATTGTTTGGGCAATCCCTTTTGTCTAGGATTAAATTTTTTAATCCGGGGACATCGATGGGATCGCCATGAACAAACAACCAAGGTGAAGTGGGAAGCGAAGGTTCCCCTCACGGACTCGATAAGCAAAACCCATCATTCTTTACTTGTATTGCATTATATTCCATTGTATTTGCTTGTATTTTCATTGTATTACTGTTGTATACATTGTACGAGGTTTCTCCACCTCCGGATTGTTCTGAGAAGGAGTTATTACATGTGGTGTGCTTGTGGCATCGCTAGGGCTCGTTTGAGCCCAATCCGTGGAGAAGGAACCTCCATTGTATTTGCTTATATTTTCATTTTTCATGAAACTAGCATAGGACATACCTCAGATATCATGTACCTATAGATTTAGGAGCCAATACATCTCACAACACATAGGACTAATGTGTTTGTGTACTTAGCCACGTAGATGGGCATGAGATGTTAGGACCTTACTCCTGGTTCCAGATGTAGAACTAGTGCATCGCCATGAACCACGGAGTATAATCATACATATTAACCGACTCTGACCAGGACTGGTTGATCTTTCATATCAATCAAGCCAAATATGAGTCAAACATTTTATAGATGAGCTTATTTTCAGTATATTATTTTCAAAATAATGTGGAACATGCTTGGACTTTAAATTTAGTACTTATTTTTATTTTCCACACACCCTTACTCTTTTCGATATATGGTAAAAGGGGGAGAAAAAGGCCAAAGTTAAGGGGTCAAAATTTTAATTTTTGATAACTTAACTCTTACTTCATATTTATTTACATGACCAAAAGTTAACAAAAAGAAGTAAAGGCCAAGTTAAGAGAAATCTTAACTCAAACTTATTTTTAAACACTATGACGTTTATGTTTTACTTAAAGGGGGAGAAAGGGCCAAGTTAAGAAGACCTCTTAACTTAAACATTTTATTAAGGCCAACTTTAAGTAATGTTAATTACTTAAACTCTTCCTAGATAGCAACCCTCAAGGAGGAGGATTAAGGTCTTCTTTCAGGATTCACCCTTGGTCAAGGGGGAGGTTTCCTCAAGGGGGAGTACTTGAAGAAAATCCTTACTACTCCTACTAATCTTTATTATTATTGTTTGTTTCTCATGCACATTATTATTCATGCATGCTATTTTCTTAATTTTGTATGTGGGTTTGCCATAAATCAAAAAGGGAGAGATTGTTGGTGCAGTAGGCACCTAAGTCAAACCTGAGTTTTGATTATAGCAAACGATACAAAGTTAAGCTCATGTCGTTATCTCACGAGCTGAATCGAGTGTGAAGAAAATTGCTATAGCTGGAGCTGAAGGCTAGCGACACCAGGAGGAAGCCACGGTGGTCAGGGGACACTCGAGTGACTTCGAAGGGAGCCGAAGGAATCGAGTGGAAGGCCGGAAGCGAAAGCGACACAGTAAGTATCGAGGTAAGCTCGTGTGTGTGCGAGTGTAAGTGAGGTCGTATCCTCTTTACGGGGATAGACTTAAGCATAGATCCGACCCAAGACATCCCATCGGTGGTCTAGGTCGAGATCGGACGGTCAGAGGTCATCGAAATAATGTTATTGTTTAGCTAACTATCATTGTCGGCTTGGAGGACTCAAGCTAATCGATCGGTCATGTGTGTGGTCGACGATTCGGATCGCCATTAGTCGACTGATGATGGCTATCAGTCGACTAATGGTCAAGGATCAGCTTCGAGGAGTCAAGGCTTATCACCTCATTTCAAGGGGATTGGTGCTCAATTATGATTGGCTAAAGTTCCTCTCGAAAAGGGGCTCAAAGGCTATAAAAGGAGGGCTTATCCTAGGGTTTCTTCATCAATTCTAAGCTTTCAAAAAGCCTCTGCAATGCTATGACTCTCCGACAATGAAGTTCTACTTCTCCGACGTCTAGGTTTAATTGTTTATATTTTTGTTTCGTCGGTATAATCTTCATTTTAGTTTATATTTTTCATAGCAATTGTCTCGGAGTTACGAGGAGAGGGGGAGTGTCCCTCTACCTCAAAGCTTTGTGATTTTTCTTGTACTCGATTAACTCCTACCTCCAACGAGGAGTTCTTTAGTGATTAGCCCTCCGTGCATGATCAAGGATCACTAGGGCCTTGGAGTAGTAGCCGAAGGCTACGAACCAAGTAAAAAAACATTTGTCTCCTTTTATTTATCGCTTATCTTTCCGCTACAATTCATTGTCTACTCGGGTTTTAACGAACGAACGAAAAGAAAAAAAGGTTTTATCGCTATTCACCCCGCTCTAGCGATCTGCTTCGATCCAACAATCCTCATGAAAGACATCTTGGGATTTTTCTTTGTACATATCGTATATGGTGTCTTTATCACAGCCTTGGATGGTACACGGTTAAGGGTGAAGGCTGCTGTGTCTAGAGCATATCCCCAAAAGGATATAAGAAGATCTGTGTGACTCATCATAGATCATACCATATCTAATAGGGTACGATTCCTCCTTTCGGATACACCATTCCACTGTGGTGTTCTAGAAGGAGTGAGTTGGGATAGAATCCCACACTCAGCTAGATAGTCACGAAACTCATGGCTAAGGTATTCACCACCTCGATCTGATCGAAGTATTTTAATACTCTTGCCAAGCTGGTTTTGTACTTCATTCTTGAATTCTTTGAACTTTTCATAGGATTCTGATTTATGTGTCATCAGATGCATATAACCATATCTACTGAAGTCATCAGTAAATGTAATGAAGTACCTATAACCACCACCTCTAGCAGCAACATTGAAAGGGTCACATACATCACTATGTATAAGTCCTAACAAGTCTGTTGCTCTTTCGCTGTGTCCACTAAAGGGAGTCTTGGTCATCTTGCTTAGAAGGCAAGACTCGCATGTCTATTCAAAGTCAAATGAGTCTAGCAGCCCATCCTTATGGAGATGGGATAAACGACTCTCATTTATGTGACCTAAGCGACAATGCCAAAGATAGGTTTGGTTCAACTCATTTGACTTGAACCTTTTGGTACTTATGTTATAGATGGGGCTCTCTAAGTCTAGAAAGTAGAGTCCGTTCATTAGAGGTGCATTACAATAGAATATATCATTTAAATAAACTGAAAAATATATGTTCTTTATTATAAATGTAAATCCTTTCTTGTCCAAACAAGAAACCAAAATTATGTTCTTAGTTAAAGCAGGCACATAACAACATTCATCAAGTTCTAGTACAAGCCCAGTGGGCAGAGATATATCATAAGTTCCTACAGCAACAGCAGCAACTCTTGCTTCATTGCCTACTCGTAGGTCCACCTCGCCATTTGTCAATGTCATGCTATTTCTCAGCGCCTGCACATTGATACAAATGTGAGATGCACATCCGGTATCTAATACTCATGATGAAGAAATAGATAGATTGACTTCTATAACATTTATACCTGAAGATAAAGTCCCACTTCTCTTCTTCTTAAGATCTTTTAGGTATTCTTTACAGTTATGCTTCAAGTGTTCAGCTTCCTTGAAGTGAAAGCAAGCCCCTTCTTTGGCCACCCCTCCTTTGGGTTTCAGTTCTTTGCCTTTGCCCTTGGCTTGGGACTTTCCTTTACCTTTAGGCTTGCCCTTGCCTTTCTTCTTTTGCACCATCAAAATGGAGTCATATTTTCCCTTCTTAAGGTTGAGCTCAGCAGTTCTCAACATGCTGAGCATCTCAGGCAGTGGCTTATCAATTTCATTCATGTTGTAATTCATGACAAATTGATTGTAGCTTTGTGGCAAAGACTGCAAGATCAGGTCAGTGGCCAACTCTTGGCCAAGTGGGAATCCCAATCTCTATAGGTTTTCTACGTACCCAATCATCTTGAGTACATATGGACCTACGGGAGTCCCATCTTGCATTTTGGAATGAAACAATGTCTTAGAGACTTCATATCTCTCGTGCCTTGCTTGTCCTTGATATAGTTGATGAAGATGTTCAACCATATCATAAGCATTCATGAACTTGTGTTGCTTCTGAAGCTCAGAGTTCATGGTCACGAGCATGAGACATGACACATCTAATGCATCATCTTGATGCTTCTTGTAAGCATCTTTGTCAGCTCGCGAGGCAGTGGCAGGAGGTGCCTCCGGAATGGGCTGCTCCAGGACGTACAGTTTCCTTTCTTGGGTGGGAGCAATTCTCAGGTTCCTATGTCAGTCTAGAAAATTTGCTCCATTGAGCTTGTCCTTCTCAAGGACAGAACGCAGGGAGAGAGTGTTCGTGTTTGTCGACACAGTAATCTACAACATACACAATGCAGAAAATTAATATCATATTCCTTTTATCATTTAATTAGGCCTTTAATCAAATGATGCTCCCACTGAATTATAGGAATTTTGTAGAATCGAGTTATGGATGTGGTCAAACCACATTACTAGATTCATACAAACATGCTATAATTTTTGTGGGACAAGATCCACATCATACTAAGCCTTGAGTTAGCTTTGGCTAAATCGCCCAAGACTTAGTATGATCGGTGGGCAACACATTACCGATTACATCTCTATGCAACTCTTGTTTATAGGATCAAGACCCACATTTACAAAAGACCTTTAGTTAGCTTTGGCTAAATCGCCCAAGATTTAGTGTAAATGCGATCTTATCCTATCTTTCCAACGGTTGGAATATGCCTATAGTTCTACCCGATC
This sequence comes from Wurfbainia villosa, assembly GCA_025175895.1. Lineage (NCBI taxonomy): Eukaryota > Viridiplantae > Streptophyta > Magnoliopsida > Zingiberales > Zingiberaceae > Wurfbainia > Wurfbainia villosa. Next base: position 22,256,131 of record CM046008.1, on the reverse strand, counting down.
CAATTGAGTTAACTAGTTTTACTCAATCTAATTGAGCTTACTCTAACCCAAGCCATGATAGGCAGGACCAAGATTGTCCCTCCGCACCCTACCAAGATAATATACGTTGCTCTGCTTTGGCAGATTCAACAACTACAAATGATCGAGGTAGTGATGGGTATCAAGGACTTGGTAGGCATTTTTGAGTTGATTCGATTAAAATCTAATCTAATCATAATGTGTATCATATACGCATTAAGGCCTTTATTATCCTACACTAGCGTGCATCACATACATACAAGCATCATTCTAGCATGCATCATATACATACAAGAAAAATATCCTAGCATGCATCATATACATACAAGCATAACAAATATATATATATATATATATAAATTAATTGTGATTAGGTCATGGCCCTACTACGATCTTCTCAAGCCAATGAGAAGATCGGACGGTCAACCTAGGGTTAGCGTCTTCTCCAAGCGCCTCCTTTGACCGCCATGTGTCGTCGGCACCCTTCTCGTAACTCCGTCTAGTAGTGGACCTTCCATTGCTCCATTTTGTATATTACAAACATGAAACTTGAGTTACATTCGAGTCTAAAACTATTTACAATTAGAATTTTAAAAGAAGAAGCACGACGCGCAGGTCGCATACCCTATACAACAAGCACAACCACAAAAACGGCACGCAAGCCATATTATGAATTACAACACATTATCATCCAATCATATTGGGGTTCTTGCGCCATGACCATCACAGAATTATACATAATTCTAAATTATGTATTTTACAGAAAATTTCTATAATTTTTCCTATTTTTTTTTCCAATTTTATGAGTCACCTCTCCGTAACGGTCCCGCTAAGTGGTTTCCGGGTGCGATCGCGGGACAAGGCCCCTTTCGGGTATAGGGGTAGCACCCCTACTCGCAAAAATAAACTTTGCGAGTGTCCCTACTCGATCTTACAGCGACTTAAGTCACTGTCCCAAAAACCTAAAGCAAGAACATGCCGCTTCGGAGAGTTTTTCTCGGTGGTTGAAGCCTACAAGTGTCCCAACACTCGTTGCTTCGACTCTTCGAGAAAAAATACCCAAAAATCTATAAAAATAAGAAAATTACAGAAACTTAAAAATCATTAATTATATATCTAATACAAAAACTACAAATTTAAAACACATACAAGCTTCGCACGTGGCTCTGATACCACTGTTGGACTTTCCGAGCCGCAAAAACTGCTTTTTGCGTTGCAAAAACCTCGGAAACCCGGCCATGGATCCGTGCGAAGGTATAAAAAATAAAAACTACATGTATGTGTTATGAAAAACCTAGATCTACCATAGATCTAAATGGTGAGAGCATTACCCTCGTAGCGACGCCCTTCGCTTATTCCGCTCGTCCAAACGCTTTGTCGGAACTCAAGAGTGTCAAGTGTACACTCCTCTATTGGTATCCACACGGACAAATAGTGGAGAAAATCAACCTAGAGTGTTCTAGCACTCATGGAAGATTCAGCCAAGATAGAGGATTGGGAGAGAGTTTGAGGAAGAGCAAGGAAGAAGAAGATGGAGTTGCCAACCAACATGAATTTACACTAATACAAACTCTAAAGTGGTCGGCCACTTCCATTTGGGGGGTTACATGCATGCATGTAACTCCAAGATCCAATGGCTCTTGGTCTCCCTCATGAGGTGGCACCCCATGATAAGTCCATGATGATGTGGAACATCATCATTGGCCGGCCCCCATGCCAAGTCACCATGACATGGCAATTGGTCAAGTAAAAATTGACCATTCATCTTCCCTCTCAAGTCAAGTCAAACATGACCACTTATCTATCTAACCACTTGATTCAAGTCAATTTGATTTAATGAATCACTATTCATTAATTTAAATTGACTCAATGAATCAAATCTAAATTAGACTCATTCAACACTTGAATCAAATTGAGTCTAACTCAATTAGTCTAATTTGGATTAGTCTTAATCCAATTTGGTTCATCCCATGAACTTAATCCTCATGGTTCATCATATGAACCTAATCTCCATCTAATTGCCCTTTGTGTGTGACCCTATAGGTTCTTGTAACGTTGGCAATGCTCCTAAACCAATTTAGGAACATAAGCAATGAGCGGTATCTAGCAACACATCATTGCTACCCAAGTTACAAGAATGTTGAGCTCTAACATCAACTTTGTGACTACTAATTGTGACTCTCACAATATGTGACAATGTCCCTCTATCCTTGACATCTAGATTGACCAATTGAGACCTAGACCGTGTCATCCTCGGTACAATCTATATCTTGAACTCCAAGTAGACTCACTCTAATCAAATGAGCTCAATATCTCATATTGACTCATTTGGGCATAGCCATGCATTTTGTGGTCTCACTCTATCAAGAATAACGATGTCACTCCCGTCATATAGGAGGGATAGATCTCATCTACATCACTCACATCCCTCCGCATAATTTGTTACATACCCAGTAATCGCCTTTATAGTCCACCCATTTACGGGTGACGTTTGACGAAGCCAAAGTATGCAACTCCTTATGTAGGGAACCATGGTGACTTCAGGTCAAAGGACTTTCTCATGAGAAAGTATGCAACTCCTTTATAGTCATACTAATAGCCACATGAGAAAGTATATGACACTCATATAACGATCCATGATACTTTCTCATGGCGGGTCATTCAGTATACATTCTCCAATGCATACCCATGTGTCAACTTGATATCTCATATCCATGACTTGTGAGATCAAGTCATCGTGTTGACCTACATGCTAGTCTCTACGCATTAACATTGTCCCTGAATGTTAATACTTGACTAGGAATGATTAAGAGTAGTGTTCTCTATATCATCTCATTATCGATTCAACCAATCGATTGATATAGATAAGAACCTACTACTCAAGGACGTAATTATACTTAGTTATTTGGCACCAATACAAGTAAATATAATAACCATGCCTTTATAAATTGGAATATGATACAATAAAGTCCATACAACAATCATCACATGATTGGCTCTAGGGCTTTCACTAACACTTATGTCCGATTGAATGTAGACTGTTGATGATATCTTGGATCCATGCATGTTATTTAGTGGCGGTCTCGTGAACCTGCATTTTTAGATTGTACAATTTATTTAAAAAAAGATCCCTCTTACATACCTTAGCGTCGTCGGTTCCTTCGTGTAGCTCGATGAGCTTGTTCCACAAATACTTCGCACTGATGAAGGAGCCGATGCGGTTGAGCTCTTCTTTGGACAAGCCGTACTATAGGATTTGCGTAGCCTTGGCATCGGTTTCCACTTGGCATTTCATGGCATTTGTCCATTCATCGCAATCCAACGATTCACCATTTCCATTAGTAGGAAGTGTGAACCCATTTTGGATAACGATCCACATCCCTACTTTGTTTTTAAATAGCACTCCATCCGACCCTTCCAGTAACAGAAGTTGTCTCCGTTGTAAAACAGAGGTCAGGCGATGCTAAACCCTTCGAGATGGGCTATTTTTTAAAAAAAAACCTCGCAAAAACAAAAACGACAAAAGGTACCAAGACTCTCGTCTTGGATTAGTAGTGTGGGAGATAGGAATTTAATGAAACAAAAAATGCTACGAATCGAAAAACTAATACGAAAAAAACCTTAACAAGATGCTAGATTGGTGGTTACACCAAATCATAGCGCCCCCGCTTTGATACCAATTGTTGGATCGTAAAAAGAGCGCTAGAGGGGGGGGTGAATATCGCACGAGAATTCTTTTCGTTGATACGATTAAAACACAAGCAAAGAGTAAAAGCACAGCAGAATTGTAAATGACAAGGGTTGGTTTTACTTGGTTCACTACCTACTGACTACTAATCCAAGTCCCTAGCTGTCTGAGACCGCGTACAGAGGGTAATTCACTAAAACTTCTCCTCCTCATTGGAGGTAGGAAACGACGATTACAAAACTTTGAGAAATCTTTAGGTAGAGAGACAAACCCTCTCTCCTCTTAAAGTAAAATACAATGATGAAAGCCTCGATTAAGAAATGAAGTACAAGTATTAAAGTGAAAATTATAAGTACTAATATCGACGACTAAGAAGATGAAGATTGAGCTCGTGTCGTCGGTGTTTCGATAGCGCTTCATCGTCATAGAGTCATCGTAGAGTCGTCGTAGAGTAGCGGCATTGCAGAGGCATTTGGAGGGCTAAGAATGATGACCTAAAGGGGTGAAATCCCCCTTCTTTTTTATAGCCTTCCAACCCCTTAGACGTTGAGATCAAGTTCTATCCAAAAAGGCCACCTCACCTTAAGATGAGGGGATGAAGTTTGACTCTCATCGAAGCTGGAATTTGAATGACAGTTGACTGATCAACCCTATCAGTCGACTGATGCCATCAACAGTCGACTGTTGCCAGGGTTTCCAGCTTCAACAACAAGTTAGGTCGAAAATTCAAGCAACATAAGTGAATTTGATGACCACTTACAGTCCGATTTCAACCTAGACCTTCCACGGGAAGTCTTGGTCGGATCGTCGCCTAAGGACATCTCCGTATAGAGGACCCGACCTTGCATTCACTCACACACATGAGCTTACCTCAAGCTTACCTTAGGTATTTGTGACTTGAAGCTTTGCTTCAGGTCTCCACTTGAGTTCTTCGGCTCCCTCCGAAGTTCTCCCGGTGTCACTCGACCACCACAGTTTCTTCATCCGAGATTCTCCGGGTGTCACTGACCTTTAGCTCAGTTTAACATTCCTGCACACTTGGTTCAGCTAATGAAATAACGATATAACCTTAACTTCTGTATCTTTGTCATAATCAAAACTTAGGTTCGATTATCTGGTGCCTACTGCACCAACAAGTTATGTATCCAAATGAGTCTTCTATACATTCATGCATGAGCAATCCATGGATCGACATCCCCTAACATAAGGTGAAACGTACTTCATTGTCTTGGCCAATGTAGGCATACACGCCTTGTCTATGACCAAATCACTAGTAGTAGGGGATGATACTCTCCGAGGGGTTACTCCTTGACCTCCAAATGGGTGGCTATCGGGCCTGACCCTAGCTTCCTAATTCGACATTAGTTGACACCTCTAAGAGTCTACATTTTCAACCACGAGGGTAGATCCTGCAGTATCAATAGGTTGCTTCCGAGGTCGACCTCGTACATGACCATGAGTAGGGGCAATTTCACTAGGTAGCATTTCATACTATGAGCAAATATCTAACAAGAACATAATGACAACTTCCTATTACATAAGGAAAGTATAGTAACCACTAAAGACAATACTTTTCCTAAAGCTCAAAGATGTCCTTCAGCTTGCCTGGTCCCAAAACACGAGAACTCCAAAAACAAAGGAAAAGACAATCTCGAAACACAAAATTCACAAACCGAAATTGCAAACCAAAGCTTTGATACCAATAAAATTGTCATGCCCCGGGGGCCTATCCATTATCCAAATGACGGAGGAGCCCCTTAGTGACAATATTCTGAAATAAATCGCTGGAACCATATATGGTAAAAACCTCAAAATAATAATAGAAATACAAGTATTTTATTAACTGCATGCATGCACGACTAAACATAAATCAATTAAAAGTAAAATAGTTTTATATCACTAAATCAAATTGCGACAAAACCAAAGCGCGTAAACAAACGACGATAACAATAAAGGAAACCAGAATGGCATCTCGACGATGCAGTGGGACCATCACAGCAAGGGACTCTTTGAGCGACGCGAAGGTAAGTCAACAAGACACGTCCTCTATCAGCTAACCTAGAGGATAAGAGATGAGGGGGTGAGTACAACCACTCAGCGGGTGAATAGAAAATAGTGCATAATCATAATGGACGTAATGGAAGTCAAAGGAAATAAACTAGAGTAACCCAAACCTCAGAGTACCGATATCAGTCTGCAACTAACTTGGTCGGCAGTATAACAAATACACCTGAAACATACACAACCAACTACGAATCTACAAGTAATATATATTAAGATACCGTGACAAAGCCTCGTGCCTCTCGAGGTAATACAAAGGGACTCTATCTGCGAGCTACCACGAATGGGACTCGTGGGCCAACAAGCAATATACAAAGCACTGTCTACGCGTAACTACATGCTACCACGAACGGGACTCGTGGGTAGACAAACAATATAAAGACTCAATGTCTGCGGGCAATGACATGCTACCACGAATGGGACTCATGGGCAGACAGAGTATATAGCTATCTAGCTACTGGCTGCACACAACTACATGCTACCAAGAATGGGTCTCGTGGACAATCAGGGTATATAACTATCTAGTTATCGACTGCACGCAATAGCATGCTACCACGAATGGGTCTCATGGGCAGTCGATTATCCTAGGTTGTTAAGCCTAGGGTTATCCAACACATCTAGCATGGAACGTCGATCAAAGTCGATAAAGATCGTCAATCTACTAATAAGCCCATCGAGGCGGTCAAGCAAGGGTTTCAACACCTCTAATATGAAATGTCTGCCAAGGTCGATAAGGATCATAAATCTACTCATAAATACGACGAGACAATTAAGCCTAGATTATACCATTTCTACCAGTTCAATCATGCATGCTACAACAGGTCTCGTGGGTACTTAAGATGTAAGGAAGCTATCTTGCTATATACGACATACGAATCCAATTATCACTAACTCCAAACAGATAACACAAGAGTATAACTTTACGGTGATTATCTCAACCATGAATGGGAAACATGATTGACCACAGATATACAAAGCAACCATAGGGAGACTCTACTACAAACTCTCTCTCAACCACGAATGGGAGATATAGTTGGCAGTCGAAATATGAACAATGTTATATACCCTCTAGGATTAATCTCATCTTAATCATACAACCTCTACTAGTCCGATCACCATATCAACCGAAACTATAAATAAATAGGCATTCCCCAGTAGCATCCACCAATAAGCACGTTCAAGTTATTAGGCCTAGGGTTCCAACACCTAGGGTTCTATTAGTGTCGTTTCATTCCTGAGATTCCCTCTTAAGGAATAACCTCATCTAAATTATACTATTTCTACAATCTCTACAGTAAATGGATAAACATATACCAATGAGCATGTCTGAGTTATTAAACCTAGGGTTCTACTAATATTGTTTCATTCCTGAGATCCGCTCCTACGGAATAACTGTTGGTGCAGGGGGACCAGATAGTCGAACTTATGTTTTGATTATGGCAAAGACACAAAGTTAAGCCCATATTATTATCTCACAAGATGAATCAAGTGTGCAGGAATGCTAAACTAAAGGTCAGCGACACCCAAAGGGAACCGTGGTGGTCGGGCAACACTGGGAGGACTTCGAAGGGAGCTAAAGAAATCAGGTGGAGATCGGAAGAAAATCTTCAAAGGTAAAGGTTGAGGTAAGCTCATGTGAGTGAGTATAAGTAAGGTCATGTCCTCCGTATGGGGACGTCCTTAGGCGACGATCCGACTAAGACTTCCCTTGGAAGGTCTAAGTCGAGATCGGAAGATTGGTAGCCGTCGAAAACACTTATTTCAATGTCATTTTTGAGCTAACTCTTGATGTAGTTGAAAATCCTTGCCCTTAGTTTAATCGACCCATTCAACCGAGCCAGTTCAATCAGCCAGTTCAACTGCTGTTTGAATTACAGCTTCGAGGAGAGTCAAAACTCATCCCTTTCTTCAAGGGTGAGGTGGCTTTGATGATAGGATCTCCATCTTGAATGTTGAGGGGGTTCTAGGGCTATAAAAGAAGGGTCATTGCACTCCTTTTTCATGATTCCAAAGCTCTCCAAGTGCTTTCGAAACGTTTGTCTTGTTTTATTTTTCGCTGCACTTTACTCTTCTTGCTTATCGAATCTACGAACGAACGAAAAGTGTTTGTGTGCTATTCACCCCCCCCCCCTCTAGCGCTTATTTCATTTAAATTCGTTCTCCCACACTAGTAATCCAAGACGAGAGTCTTGGTACATTTGTGTTGTTTTTTTTATGAGGTTCTCTCTTTTCATATAAATGGCCCATCTCGAAGCGAAGGGTTTAGCACCGTCTGAACTCCGTTTTACAACCGAGACGACTTCTGTTACTGGAAGGGTCAAATGGAGTGCTTCCTAAAGACCCAAATCGAGATGTGGATCGTAATCCAAACCAGATTCACACTTCCTACTAATGAAGTGGGTGAACCGTTGGATTACGATCAATGGATGAATGCCATGAAAAGATTGTTGGGATCAAGGCTCGCTGGAGGGGGATGAATAGCGAGTTGAAAAAATCTAACTCAAATTTCACTACAAAAAAGCGGATTACACTGCGAAAATAGAAAGGAAAGCAAAGAGCACAAACACAACCAATACGTAGGTATTTACGTGGTTCGGAACTCAGTAGTTCCTACTCCACGGGCATCTCAAAAGGAAAGTCTGCTATGAATGGATCGGAATGTTTCCGGAGGTGAAAAACTTCGCCTCTTACAAGCTTACAATGCAATGAAGATAATCAAGAACAGTAAGCTAAGAAGTTAAAACAGGTTACAGATTGTTGTTCAACTTCTTGCGATGAAGATGAAGTTGTAGCGCTTGCAAGAAGAAGATTAACAACAGTTGTGACCACTTGTTGGAGAGGAGGTTGTTGGGATGTATACTGAAAAATTCATCTTTTGTATGAACATCTTTATTTTTGAAATAAGAATCACATGATCATTGTTTGAATATTTATGCATATTGTCTAATACATTACATTGTAGATAACATGGTGTGTAGTGTCACACGGGAGATCATGTTATCGATTCCTTGTAAAGTATAAGTAAAGGCTCACAACCTAGATGGCTTTGGACAAACCATTGGTATGGTTGTAGTGTGATTTGACTTTATGTGGGCTTGATCCATTGGTCGAATGGATTATCATTAATGGATCGGAATTTATGTGGGCTTGATCCATTAGGTGGCCAAGATCCAACTCCTCCTCATGGTCCCTATTGTAGCCTATTAAAACCTTATGAAGCCTAGATCCAATGGATGAAAACAAAACTCTAGATCCAACGGTAGAGATTAAATCTCTAGATCCGACGGTTGAAATTAAATCTCTAGATCCGACGGTTGAGATTAAATCCCTAGAACCAATGGTGGAGATTAAAACAAGGCTTATCCCTAACTCTATAAAAGGAGAGGCTAGGGTGGGCGGCAAGAAGAATCAAGAGGAAGAGGGGCTAGGGTTTTGGGCGGCAAGGGAGGCTTAGGGTTTTGGGCGGCCACAATTAAGGAAAGTTTTTCCTTCTTCTTCTTCCTTAGGTGGTCGGCGCCCTTCTTCCCTCTTCTCTCCTTGGTTTTTCCGGCGTCCAACGTTCTTCCCTTAATCCTTGGCTGGAGCTTAGGGTCTTCCCTTTGGAGCTTTTGGCCGGCCCTCTTTTTCATCTCCTTGTTCTCCTTCTTGGCCGGCGGCAAGCACCAAGCTTGGAGCTTGGTGGTTGGTTGAAAGAAGGAGAAGTGCTTTGTTTCTATACTTCCTCTTGTTCGGAGCGAGCAAGGAAGAAAGATTGGTGATCTAGGAGCTTCGACTTTTGGAAGATCGTCGCCCACACGATGTCCAAAAGGAGGAAGGACATACAATAGAAGATCGAGAGGTATAAATGTTGTTTTATATTCTTTCGTGACATGTCTATTTTTCAATCATATACATGTTGTGTATTCTGTTTTTATGGCTAAATTAACTTGGACCCAGAATACAAACACAAAAGTCAGTAATCTGTACATCGTCTATTCCGCGGCTAATCGTAGAATAGAGGTTGGTTGCTTGAACAATAAGTTTGTTCAAGTAACCACTCTAATCGAATAGCATGATGATGAAATGGGAGCTTGGGTAATCCCTCTTGTCAAGGATAAATTTTTTTATCAGGGGACGTAGAAGGGATCGCCATGAACAAGCGACCGAGTTGAAGTGGGAAGCGAAGTTTCCTACCTTCAAGTGGTATCAGGCCATGGTTTTCGGTTTTGTGTGTTTAGGATTCGGTTACTTTTATGCACTTTTCATATATTATATGTTCCGGATAATAGTAGGATGTGCGTAGGTTAACTTTTTGGTTGCAGGCATAGGATCCAACTATTATGGCCATATGTGTGTATGTGATTGTATGTGTGTAATTGTATATTTTGTTGAATCCTCGGGGTTGACGAGGCTAGTATTTAATTTTTGTAATTAGATACGGCATTGTTTAGCCACTCCTTTTATTTTAGTTTACTTTCGATCTAGATTTCATGTACACTCCCTCATGGAGTATAGGATCGATGGATGTAAATTAAAATAGTTTTTCTCAGCTCAGATCTCCGGATGGCTTGTCCATGGCGTAGGGAGGAGCGGACGAGATGGTAATACGATGGGAGACATATTGAAGACAAAAGCCATAATAGTTGAAAAATATTTATTTTTCATATTTATTGCTTATTGTTTGATATGCATGTCGTAGGCTAGAAAATTCCTCAATTTCAAATTACTAAGTGGGAGAGGGATATTTTTATAAAAATTCCCATGACCTCTATTACGATTTGACATGTGATGCAAACAAACTTGCGCGTCGGCTCTGTGTGCCTTCCTCCCCATCGGATGAATTTGTTTGCGGATCACAAGGTCAAATATGGTTATTGGAAATTATTAAGAAGCGTGTGTACTTCCCCATCGGAAGGCACATAACCCGAGATAATTACCTTGGTACCGAGTAATGGTGAACACTTAGATGCAAATATAAGTATCCTCCCCATCGGAGTCACTGCTTTTATTTGTAGGCCGAAAAGGAACCAACTATTAATTTTACTTGTCAAAAAGTTAGGTTGACAAGATAGTAAAATTAATGGGTAAAACCTTCTCTTACAAATGTAGAATTCATATACGTCCACACTATCGTGGCATACGATATTTTTGGTGGTTTGATGTGTTGGTTGATTTTAAAATTTTATTGTTTGAGGAATCAATAATTTTTTGAAATTTAATGTTTTTGATCTATGTGATTCTTAGGTTTTCTTTCAAAATGACTTTCAATCCACTTGTTGTGATACTGAAAGAAAATAAACTTACTGGACCCAACTATGTTGATTGGAAGAGGAATCTTGACATTGTCTTGACTGCTGAGGAATACAAATATGTACTCCTCGAAGAGTGCCCTTCTAAGCCTGCGGATGATTCTGGAGAAAAGGAGAAAGAGAGTTATAAGAAGTGGATCAGGGCCGATGAGATGGCGCGGTGTTACATTTTGGCATCTATGTCAAATGTACTGCAACATCAGCATCAAGCCATGCCCACTGCTTATGACATGATGCTCAATCTCAAAGTTCTTTTTGGACACCAGAATCGAGCTGCTAGGCAGGAAGCCATGAGGAACTTGATGACGACCACCATGATCGAGGGAACACCCATGAGGGATCATGTTCTCAAGATGATGGCTCATTTAAATGAGCTAGAAGTCCTTGGAGCTGAGATCGATGGGGAACCCAGGTCGATATCATTCTCCAGTCTCTACCTAGGAGTTTTGAGTAGTTTTGTCTGAACTACAACATGAACAAGAGGTTGTATTCGTTGGCGGAGCTTCTGACATAACTCCAGGCGCCAAAGGGGCTATTTTGTCAGAGTGCTCAGGCATAAGCCATGGTTGCCCAAAAGGTTTCTACTTCTAAGCCGAAAGGCAAGAAGAAGAAGAAACAAGCTGAGGCAAAGGCGGTGGGAGGAACTCAGGGAGGAGTGAAGAAGCCGAAAGGCAAGTGCTTCACTTGTAAGCAGACTAGACACTGGAAGAAGGACTACCCCAACCGCAAGCAGAACAAAGGTATATCTTTTGGTCTAGTAGTTGAAACATGTTTAGCGGTGTTATCTACCGGCACCTGGTGTGTATATACGAGAGTCACTGATCATGTTTACAATACTTTGCAGGGGTTCCAAGAAACCAGACAACTGGCTGAGGGGGAGATTACCATATACTTGGACGATGTCATGAAGGTGGCGGCTATTGCAGTGGGAGACGTTTATTTATCTTTTGAGAAAAATAAAGTTTTGGTTCTTAAGAATTGCCTTTATGTACATTTATTTAGAAAGAATGTAATTTTGGTTTCTAAATTGTTTATGGATGGATATTCTATTTCTTTTAATGACAGAGTTGTTATAAAAAGGAATAGGGAGATTATTTGTTTGGGTGCATTGATAGGAAATTTATATACACTAGAACCAAAAGCTCCCACGATGTAAATAGAAGTTAATAACTTATCTTCTAATTCCAATAAGAGAAAAGAACCTTCGAAGATGAACCAAACATATCTTTGGCATCTAAGACTTGGTCATATTAACCTAAGCAGAATTCAAAGGTTGATAGTTGATGGACCTCTGGGTTCATTAGTGGTGGAAGATTTCCCAACCTGCGAATCTTGCTTGGAGGGTAAAATGACCAAGAGGTCTTTTAAGGCCAAGGGGTATAGAGCCAAAGATGTGTTGGAATTGGTTCATTCTGATTTGTGTGGTCCTATGTCTATCTAGGCTAGAGGTGGTTTTAAGTATTTCGTCTCTTTTATAGACAATTATTCGAGATATGGATACATTTACTTGATGCGCCGCAAGTCTGAATGCTTTGACAAGTTCAAAGAATTCAAGGTTGATGTGGAGAAACGTCAAGGTAAAAGTATCAAGACACTACGATCTGATCGTGGTGGTGAGTACCTCTTGGGAGATTTTATGAATTACTTATCAGAGGTTGGGATTCAATCCCAATTGTCTGCACCTGGCACACCCCAGCAGAATGGTGTAGTAGAGCGAAGGAATAGGACTCTTATGGAGATGGTTAGATCGATGATGAGTTATTCTGAGTTGCTAGATTCGTTCTAGGGATATGCTCTAGATACGACAATGTATATTCTGAACTTGGTATCATCTAAATCAGTGCCTTCTACTCCCATAGAATTGTGGACTGGGCGAAAGTCTAGTCTAAGACATATTCGGATTTGGGGGAGTCCAACACATGTGCTGAAGGCAGATGCTGGTAAGTTGGAACCTCGTACAGAAGTGTGCATGTTCGTTGGCTATCCTAGAGGAACGAAAGGTGGTTTGTTCTATTTGTCGGGGCTGGTGTAGAAGGTTCCTCCGAGCTACTTGTCCAATTGATCAAGATATTTTTTATTTCCATCTGCTCTCGAAGGATTTGATCTTGAGTGTCTTGGATTTGAGTCAATCGCTGGTTGGTTTGTAGATGGAAATCTGATATTGTCATGGTGATTGTGTTCACAAAAGTCTCTTGGGCTTCATGAAGTTGAGATAGCTACTCCGTGATAGTGGTCAAGTGTTTATCTTGGTTAGGAGCCGGGTGGTGTGGTTCTTCAGCAGGAAGAGCAGGTTCTTCCTCAAGATTCATATGCTTTCCAACTTGATGGCCATCCTTCCACTGGATCTCTCCTGTAGGGGTGTGAATCATGTCGGCTAGAGACAAATTTCTCCAATGGATATAGTCCAGCCTTTTCTCCTCCCTCACTTTTCTCCTGGATGTGTTTATGCCTAGGGACTCTAACCAGAAAGTGAATATGTGATCAAAAGGCATATAAACCTTTTTCTTGATTGGAATGGAGAAATGGACAATGCACAGAAACATGTTCAAAGCTATGTTGAAATCAAGGTGGTTTTTGAGAAGGTGGAGAGCCAATAAATGATGTGGCCTAACTTTGGCTTGTCCTTTGGTGACTATGGGCAAAATGCATCCGACAATGACTTTGTATAGGATATTGTTAGGAGTCGTTAGTGTCATGGCTGACACCAAATTAACTCCTTCATCTCTAGGATGTCTAAATAAGGATTCGTGGATGGAATTGAGGTCAAAGCCTACTAAATTTTCAGGAAGAGTTGGATAGCATTCTAGGTTAGAGGAGGACTCTCTACATCCTAGAAATGATCTCCATAAGGCTTCAATAAGAGTGATATCAGTTTTGGCTACCCTCGACTTATAGATAAGCCTATTTTCAGTGGGTTATAGGTTGTTATAGAATTCGACAAGTAGGTCTTCATTGATTTCGTGATCGCAATAGACTAACTTATCGAGTCTATAGTGCTCAACCATCTCTCTAACATATGGTGCATTATTGGAGAAGAAATGACCATCTATGGACCGAATGCTTAGGAGTTCAAACTCGTGAGTCCTAAAGGTGTGCAAATGATATTCCGAGGGGAACGATGGTCCGAGCAAGGCCTCTCTCGTGAGGGCCTAGTGTCACGCCCCGAGGAAGTCCCTGCCAGACAAAAATCCGGCAGCATCTCCCTTGTACGGGTGACAATACCAATTTTTATACAAGGCCTACACGGCCACTATACATCGGTCAACACGACCGGAATCATACCACAACACACGCAGATAATAATAAGGCCTCAGGCCAACAAATCTAGGAAAACCAAAGTCTACACCAACTAGACTTACCCCTTCTGCCATCTGGGCAGGAATACCCAACCAAACCAATCAAAATAAGATCCGACCAATGGTCCACAAGGACCCCAAAAAAATCCACGAGTACATAAATCCAATTCCAGTCCTAAATATATCTTCTAAACAAGATATCCAAAACCAAAAACAAATAACCAAATACACTTCCACGACGAGGGGTTTGCAAATGACTCTCCCGATACCTTCATCCCGAAATAGATATAAATCAACGGGGTGAGTTCAAAGAACTCGATACTAGTCGATATGCAAAGAATAGTAAGAAATAGCTAATAATACTAATCATGCCAAGATACCTCATATATATGGTAAGCAAGAAATAAATGCAAAAGGATCAGACTACCGAATCTCCTACTCGATATAGGAGCATGTGCCCTACTATAAGAGATAAAGTCATCACCATATATAAACATGTATCTCAGATGCATGACAATCATATGCACATCCAAGGCATCAATACAATAATGCAAAGAAACACAATACAAAATGCAATCCGCGGCAAAATGCATGCCGTGCTAATGACATGGTCACCCCGACGCTACCAACCGCCTACACGCAATGGTGAAGCCGAGTGGGTAGGGCTATGACAATGCACTCGCCATCATCGCTTCCCGGAGTGGACAGGGATGCCGCTGAGTACACCTATCCTCCCGCCTCAAACATAGTGGGGAGCTAAGCTCATCTCCCTGTCATAGGCCAGAGGAGGGATCCTCGCCCGCTACCACGCCTCATCGCTACCCATGAGCGGACTCAATGAGAGCTCGACAGAGCAATCGCACACACCCTCCCGATGTACCACTAACCCATGAGTGGCAAAGGTGTGCAGCTATGTAACTAGTCAGCGGGCTCAACAATAATGGAACTCATTCAAAAGATGCAATCATGCAAGATGGTGCATGATACTAAAGCATGTAAATCCTACTCAAAATATCTATCCGAATAATATGTACAATCAATGTACATATCCCTAATCCAAGTACTATGATCCAAATAAACAGAGAAGATATAATCATAACCTATCATATGCATGTATCAAGTAGGCACCAAAAGCATACTAGGCATATAAACATGAAAATTATTGCAAGCTATCCTAACTAGCATATCAACTTGACTATATCTAAAAGAAAATATATATGTCCGCAAGAATGCAAATGACAATCGACCGAGACTCGCCTCGTGATCGAAAACTCGCATAACGCATAACTATTATTAAGCACAAAATATCTTTCATCACAAATCGAATACATAATCGATTCCTTCCATAACCAATTAATCCAAAATCTCATATCCTCCAACCATACCGACCAACCGAATAACCCTAATCAACCTAAATCGACCAATCAAGCTCACCCATTTAGGTAATTCCGATCAACCAATCTTTTCCCAAATTAGATCCCATAATCTCAATTTACGTGTCTCAAAGATTGTTCATAGATCAAGCTACCACCTCTAACTCCAACCGAACAACCCTCCTATCCTTGGTTCCTCACTTTCACATTTAAACGCACAACCATCACAACACCTGCTACCCTTAAAGAAGGAAAACTCCACCCAACCACTTGAACTTAGAAATCGGAAATCAACCACAAGAAAAAGAAAAGTTTAATCTAGTTCCAATTACACCTGGAAGAACATCCTACGAAATCCCTAAATTTTGCCACCTAGATTCCACGATCATCTCGTGCAAAGGGGCTCGTGGAAGGCCAGCGAGCACCGACTGCAGAGGGACAGCTGGCGCGAGAAAGAAGAACGGACACGAGAGAGAAACCGCAAGGATTGTAGCGATCCGCAGAAGGCGCAGACGCACGCCACCAACTTGCGGAGAAGAGGCGCGGCCAATGATGAAGTGAGGAGAGCGACGCCGTGAAGGAAGAGGGTCGAGTGTCGGGGCGGCGAGACGGCCACGGAAAGAGATCCGACGGCGAGGTCGCGCGATCCACCAGGAGAGGGCGCGGCGCGGTGAGCAGAGAAGGTCACCGCGAAGAAGAGGTTACGCGATGGGAAGGAGTCGCGCTGGAGAAGAAAACAATGTCGAGGGGGAAAAGAAATAAAAGGGAAATAGAAATAGACTAAAACCAAACAGCCATTTAAAAGCCTATTTTTCCTATCTCCGTAATTATCTGACAAGCCCCTTTAATTCCAAAAATTCAAAAATTCTGAAAATTCCTAAAATCTCAAAAATAATCCCTAGGATTATTTTCTAGAAATTTTGGCCATTTAATCTAATATTTTAAATCTTCAGTATTTAACATTCTCCCCCACTAATAAAAATTTGGTCCCCAAATTTCCTACTCGTATATTAGTACGAGATGTCCCAACAACCATCTCAAGCATCTGGAGACAAGTCACACCTCAAGTGACTAAGTGGGGTTACTGATATCCCTTAACATCAAATCACACTTGCTTCTAGCAGCCCTTCCAAAATATGAATAGTATCTTCATATCGACCACCTATCATAAGTACTTAACTGTACCCGAGTGGAGCTCTATATCCGTGACCTAGTAAAGACTTTACCATAATCCTAAGGTAAATCTTGAATCGCTATCGCATACGATACTCAAAGATACTCCATGAACTGGAAATCGCCATAGTATAAACCTATCCAGCGATCCAACAACTCATCGTATGGATCTAGAGAAAATGAGCGGACTTAGCTAATCATACTAAGTCCTTTCCGAATTCCAAATAATCTCCCAACACTGTCCATCATACTAGGCTCCCACTTTCCTCTCTTGCATGTAACCTTCCCGATTATTTATATACCACCTTACTAGCACTTCCAAATCAACTATATTCCGCATGTCGCTCCACCACGGAGAACGCTTTTAATACTTACTATTTTCCGAATACAATCCTATACATCCGCAATATATAGAACCTATTGCAATCTTCAAAGAATACTTATCAAAATATCGTGACTAAGTCTCATGGATCTCTGAGTAATGAAAAGGCACTACTTACGTGCAATGACATGCTACCACAACCGACTCAGAGTAAATAAGATGTCGTAGCTATCTAGCCACCTACTACATACAAATTTCAATATCACTAATTCAACCCAGAGAGCAAGAGTACAACTCTATGGTAAATGCTCTCTATCATCACAACAGGAATCTATCTGTTGTTCCCGAATCAATTGTAACTCTTCCGAAATTCAAATGCAACTACACAGTAGCTAGCTAAAACCTCATAAGCATATCTACTCCTCACCTCTACAAAACAACATAACAACTCCTACTAGGTCCACGTCATATATATATATGACAATCCATCTCGTAGTTCCTCATTTAGCGTAACCATGGGATACGTCTCAATCAACTAAATCAGAAACGCTCCATTCTCTGAAACATCGCATCCGCATATAAATTAACCTTCCTTTCACCCGAGAATGATCACACAACCCTGGTGAAAAAGTCAACCATCGTCTGAGCCCTGAAACTATGTTCACAAGCTTCAGACCAAATAAAGTCCATCACCCGTCAGCGGTGTAGTTCCTCTAGTGCATCATATCCATATCTCTGGTAATAATCAAATCAAATCAATACCAAAAAATCATCACCTACGGTGGCCGAGTGCTCAACTCCAAGCGCCGCCATCATAAATGATCCAATCGTGTCGAATACACGATTTCCTAAATCCACTGACGACTAAGTGTAAGTCATAAGTCAAACAAGATAATCAAACCTCAAACAATTCATACCAAGTATGAAATTGTCATCACTATACACTGCATCCTCTTTACTCTAGGTGATGATATATCAATCATCCCTATAACTTTGATAATTGTATGACACCATATCAACACACCAATCATAAATCAATCCTAGAGTATACACAGGTGTCCTATAGTTGATCTAAATAGATCCTCTATCCACAATGAAGGATATTCATTTCCTTCCACAACTACCGCATTCTATCATCGATAATCGATGCATAACCTCCAAGGTTCATCTCTCTTTTAACAAAGAGTTCCGGATCTTCTCTGGAAAAATATTGGGACAGATAAACATCCCATACAACACTTTCTATAATAAGGTAAAACAATCTTTCATCGTCTTAACCAGTGTAGGCATACATGTCTTATCCATAACCAAATCACTATTAGTAGGAACTGATACTCTCTGAGGGTTTACTCCTTGACCTTCAAATGGGTGACTAGCAGGCCAAATCCCTAGCTTCCTAATTCGACATCAGTCGGCACCTCTAAAGAATCCGTACCTCTGAAATCATCATTAGATTCCTCAAGATCAATACGTTATCGACCTCGTCCCCGACCATGAGTAGGGACAATTTCACTAAGTCAATAGTTTTCCTAGCCACAAAAGTACCGTAACTACTAAAGACAATACTTTTCCTATAGCTCAGAGATATCCTTCAGCTTGCTTGGTCTCAAAACACGAGAACTCCCAAAAATCCAAGGAAAATAAAATCCTCGAAACACAAAACCCGCAAACCAAAATGGCAAACCAATAAATTGTCACGTCCTGGGGGCATATCCGTCATCCAAATGACAAGGGAGCCCCTTAGTGACAATATCCAGAATCCATGGACCAAATCTGGTAAAAACCTCGAAATAATTATAGAAATATAAGTATTTCAATAACTGCATGCATGCACGACTAAACATATATCAAACAAAGTAAAATAGTTTTGTGACACCAAATCGAATTGCGACCAAAAATCCAAAGTGCATAATCAAAATGCAACACCGATAAAGTAAACAAAGCGGCATCCCGACGATGCAGGGAGACAAGCACGGCAAAGAACTCTCTGAGCGACACCAAGGTAGGTCAACAGAACACGTCCTCCATCAGTTAACCTAGAGTATAAGTGAGGAGGGAGTGAGTACAACCACTCTGTGGATCAATAGTGCATAATCATAATGCACATAATGGAAGTCACAGGGAACAAGCTAGAGTAACCCCACCCTCAGAGTACCAATATCAGTCTGCTACTAACCTGGTCAGCAGTATAACAAATATACCCGCAACATACACAACCACTGCAACAAGCAGTGCTCGTCCGGATACCACGACAAAGCCTCGTGGCTCTCGCACAAAAAGGGAACTGTCTATGAGCTACCCCGAATGTAACTCATGGGCCAACAATCAATAGTACGGTCTACGCGCAACTATATGCTACCACGAATGAGACTCGTGGATAGACAGGTTGTATATAAATATCTAATTATCGACTGCAGGCATTAGCATACTATCACCAATAGGTCGCGTGAGCAGTCGATTATCCTAGGTTGTTAAACCTCGGGTTATCCAATACATCCAGTATAAAACGACCATTGACGTCGACAAAGATCATCGATCTATAATTAAACCCATTGAGGCGGTCAAGCGAGGGTTTCGACACCTCTAATACGAAATGTTTATCAAATTCGGTAAAGATCATCAACTTATAAATAAATAAGTTGAGATGATTAAATCTAGCATTCCAACCCTTCTAACATGATCTGTATCAAGGTCGATCAAAATCATAAGTCCACTAATAATCGCGTCGAGACGATTAATCATAGGGTTTCGTCCCAACTAATAGGAATCGTCTATCCAGGCCAATAAGGACCACAAATCTACTATCAATCCCTTCAAGAGGATTAAGCCTAAATTATACCGTCCTACCAGTTCAATCATGCATGCTCCAACATGCTACCACGAACAGATCTCGTGGGTACTTAACATAAAGTAGCTATCTTGCTATACATCATACTAATCCGATTATCACCAACTCTTAACGAATAACGCAAGAGTATAACCCTGACAGATTATCTCAACCATACATGGGAGACCTATTCGACCTCAAATACACAAAGCCCCTTTAGGGAAACTCTACTTTAACTTTCTCAACCCAATGGGTGATATTGTTGGCAGTCGATAAAGATGAACAACGTTATATACCCTCTAAGGATTTAATCGCATCCTAATCATATGACCTCTACTAATCCGATCACCATATCAGCTGAAATAGTAAATGTATAATCACATACCAATATGCACATCCGGTTATTACGCCTAGGGTTCCAACACCTAGGGTTCCACTAATGTTGTTTCATTCCAGAGATCCGCTCTCTAATAACCTCTATCTAAGTTATTCTATCTCTACTAGTCTTAATCATGGTGTCCACCGCAAAAACACAGAACCATATAAACATATAACAAGCTGTCTAATAAACGACAGCATAGTCCTACTAATGGGAATCAATGGCTGAAATTAATTAGGGTATAACTAAAGGGTCATGCCAGATCAAAGTCACGGCAATACTAAATAAAACATCAGATGCCTATATATACCCTAAACTATGTAAGCAATGTAATCATGTCCTCATGCCTTCTACGAATTTATCCACCTTAGTCATATTATTCAATTAGTCTAATAATCCTAATACTAGTCAAATCCTAAGAGGTAAATATCTTATCATTTACATCACCATGATAACTAGCTACGTATAGCAGTAATAGCAATTAATAACCAAATGCTATCTATAAACCAGCAACCTAAAAATCTAATTGTCCAATAGATATCAGGTTAAAACAATACTAGATAAAACATGATATCACCGCATAACCAAATATAACCAATATAAATATGCACTAAATCTAGAAAATTTTCTAGAATTTATTTACCTGTTAGCCGTCTGGAGATGTCCTGTCGCCGCCAAATCCCCCATATTGTCCTCGTCAATAATACCTCGAATTTCCGAAACATATCAATCGTCGGAAATCCGTATCAATCCGAAAATACCCAGTTAACCTGCAAAACTTGGCGAACTCCAAAAACCCAAAGACCCTAAGGAACTCGGAACCTACGCTCTGATACCAAATAAATTGTCACGCCCCGAGGAAGTCCCCGCCAGACAAAAATCCGGCAGCATCTCCCTTGTACGGGTGACAATACCAATTTTTATACAAGGCCTACACGGCCACTATACATCGGTCAACACGACCGGAATCATACCACAACACACGCAGATAATAATAAGGCCTCAGGCCAACAAATCTAGGAAAACCAAAGTCTACACCAACTAGACTTACCCCTTCTGCCATCTGGGCAGGAATACCCAACCAAACCAATCAAAATAAGATCCGACCAATGGTCCACAAGGACCCCAAAAAAATCCACGAGTACATAAATCCAATTCCAGTCCTAAATATATCTTCTAAACAAGATATCCAAAACCAAAAACAAATAACCAAATACACTTCCACGACGAGGGGGTTTGGCAGCTGGACTCTCCTGACAGCTTCATCCTGAAATAGATATAAATCAACGGGGTGAGTTCAAAGAACTCTGCGGGTATAGTAGATATGCAAAGTAAGGTATAGCTAACAATAAAAATATCATGCCAGTACAGTCTCACATAAATAGGGTATGCAAGCAAGAAATACAAAATGACTGTACTTACCTGAATCTCCTACCCTGATATAGGAGCATGTGCCTGACTAGAAGTAATAGAGTCCTGACCATATATAAACATGTATCCTGTATGCATGACAATCATATGCACATCCAAGGCATCAATACAATAATGCAGCAAACACAATACAAAATGCAATCCGTGCAAAATGCATGCCGTGCCAATGACATGGTCACCCCTGACGCCAGTCAACCGCCTCACACGCAATGGTGAAGCCGAGTGGGTAGGGCTATGACAACTGTGCACTCTGCCATCACTGCTCCTGAGTGACCGAGTGGACAGGATGCTGTCGGAGTACACCTATCCTCCTGCCCCAAACATAGTGGGGGAGCTAAGCTCTCATCTCCCGGTGTCATAGACCAGAGGAGGGATCCCTGCCCGCTACCACGCTGCCTCATCGCTACCCATGAGCGGACCAGCGGAGCCTAACAGAGCAACTGCACACACCCTCCTGATGTACCACTAACCCATGAGTGGCAGTGTGTGCAGGCCATGTAACTAGCTGCGGGCTCAACAATAATGGAACCCCGTCCAGCCAGCATGCAATCATGCAAGATGGTGCATGATACTAAAGCATGTAAATCCTACTCAAAATATCTATCCGAATAATATGTACAATCAGTATGTACATATCCCTAATCCAAGTACTATGATCCAAATAAAAACAGGGAAGGTATAATCATAACCTATCATATGCATGTATCATGTAGGCACCAAAAACATACTAGGCATATAAACATGAAAATTATTGCAAGCTATCCTAACTAGCATATCAACTTGACTATATCTAAAAGATAAGTCAAAGTACCCGCCTGAATATATATCCGCAAGAATGCAAAATCACAATCGGACTCGCCTCGTGGATCAAAACACATAACGCATAACTATTATTAAGCACAAAATATCTTTCACCGACAAATCGAATACATAATCGATTCCTTCCATAACCAATTAATCCAAAATCTCATATCCTCCGAACCATACCGATCAACCGAATAACTAATCAACCTAAATCGACCTCAATCAAGCTCACTCTAGGAATTCCACCGATAACCAATCTTTTCCCAAATTAGATCCCAACTCAATTTATGAGTGTCTCAAAGATTGTTCACACCAATCGGCACACCTCCAACCCTAACCGCACAACCATCATAACACCTCTCACTCCTCCACAAATCACCACCAACCACGAGACAGAAATCAAATCAACCACAAGAAAAAGGAAAGTTTAATCACTACACCATTGAAACGCCACCTACAATCCTAAATTTCACCTAGATTCCACGATCATCGGCGATGCAAAGGCTCTTCACAAGGAAGGCTCGAAGCCACCTGGCTATGAGGACATGCAGGACTCCGTGGTCGACACGAGGAAGAGAAACCGACTGAGCACCGAAAGGCGGCGTCGCGACGCTTGAGAAGAGGCGCGAGCGGCTCGTGAGGAGAGCGACGCCGCGGCGGAAGAGGGCGCGAAGGCTGGCGCCTCGGTCGCGACGGCGCCGGCCAAGACAACGCCATCGACGCGCAGGTGCTCGGGAAGAGAGGGCGCGTGGCGGAGACAGGGTCGCGGCGAAGAAGAGGGTTAGGGAAGTAGTCGCGCTCGGTAGGAAGCGCCAAGGAATGTCGCGGGAAAAGAAATAAAAGGAAATAGAAAACTAGACCATTTAAAAGCCTATTTTTCCTATCTCCGTAATTATCTCAGTTTAATTCCAGAAAAATTTCAAAATTCCTAAAATCCCTAGGATTATTTCCCCGAAATTTTGGCCATTTAATTTCGTATTTTAAATTTCAGTATTTTACATTCTCCCCCACTAATAAAAATTTGGTCCCCAAATTTCCTACTCGTATATTAGTACGAGATGTCCCAATAACCATCTCAAGCATATGGAGACAAGTCACACCTCAAGTGACTAAGTGGGGTTACTGATATCCTTTAAAATCAAATCACACTTGCTTCTAGTAGCTCTTCGAGTATGAATAGTATCTTCATATCGACCACCTATCATAAGTGCTTAAGCTGCAGTGGAGCTCTATATCCATGACCTGTTAAAGACTTTACCATAATCCTAAGGTAAATCCTGAATCGTTATCGCATCCGATACTCAAAGATACTCCATGAACTGGAAATCTTCATAGTATAAACCTATCCAGCGATCCAATAACTCATCGTATGGATCTAGAGAAAATGAGCGAACTTAGCTAATCATACTAAGTCCTTTCCGAATTCCAAATAATCTCCCAACACTGTCCATCATACTAGGCTCCCACTTCCCTCTTGGTACAGAACCTTACTGATTATTTATATACCACCTTTACCAGACTTCCAAATCAACTATATTCCGCATGTCGCTCCACCACGGAGAACGCGTTTTAATACTTACTATTTTCCAATACAATCCTATACATCTGCAACATATAGAACCTATTGCAATCTTCAAAGAATACTTATCAAAATATCGTGACCAAGTCTCATGGATCTCGAGTAATGAAAAGGCACTACTTACGCAAGACATGCTACCACGACCGGACTCATAGCGGTCAAGATGCCGTAGCTATCTAGCCACCTACTACATACAAATTTCAATATCACTAATTCCGAACCGGTAGAGCAAAAGTACAACTCTATGGTAAATGCTCTCTATCATCACAACAGGAATCTATCTGTTGTTCCCGAATCAATTGTAACTCTTCCGAAATTCAAATGCAACTACACAGTAGCTAGCTAAAACCTCATAAGCATATCTACTCCTCACCTCTACAAAACAACATAACAACTCCTACTAGGTCCACGTCATATATATATATGACAATCCATCTCGTAGTTCCTCATTTAGCGTAAACCATGGGATACGTCTCAATCAACTAAAACAGAAACGCTCCCTTCTCTGAAACATCGCATCCGCATATAAGTTAACCTTCCTTTCACCCGAGAATGATCGCACAATACTGGTGAAAAAGTCAACCATCGTCTGAGCCCTGAAACTATGTTCACAAGCTTCAGACCAAATAAATTCCAACACCTTCCTGATCCAACCAGTTAGCGATGTAATACCGCTAGAGCATCCTATCCATATCTATGGTAATGATCAAATCAATACCAGAAAACCATCATCTACGGTGGCCGAGTGCGCAACTCCAACTACCACCCTCAGCGGTCGTTACAACTCCAATAACCACAAATGATCCTATCGAAGTCTAATAAGATAATCAAAAGCTCAAACAATTCATACCAAGTATGAAATTGTCATCACTATACATGCATCCTCTTTACTCTGGTGATGATATAACAATCATCACAACGACAATGATAATTGTATGACACCGTGTCACTACAATATCAACCCATCAATCATAAATCAATCCTAGAGCATACACCGATGCCCTATAGTTGATCTAAATAGATCCTCTATCCACAATGAAGGATATTCATTTCCTTCCACAACTACCGCATTCTATCATCGATAATCGATGCATAACCTCCAAGGTTCATCTCTCTTTTAACAAAGAGTTCCGGATCTTCTCTGGAAAAATATTGGGACAGATAAACATCCCATACAACACTTTCTATAATAAGGTAAAACAATCTTTCATCGTCTTAACCAGTGTAGGCATACATGTCTTATCCATAACCAAATCACTATTAGTAGGGACTGATACTCTCTGAGGGTTTACTCCTTGACCTTCAAATGGGTGACTAGCAGGCCAAATCCCTAGCTTCCTAATTCGACATCAGTCGGCACCTCTAAAGAATCCGTACCTCTGAAATCATCATTAGATTCCTCAAGATCAATACGTTATCGACCTCATCCCCGACCATGAGTAGGGACAATTTCACTAAGTCAATAGTTTTCCTAGCCACAAAAGTACCGTAACTACTAAAGACAATACTTTTCCTATAGCTCAGAGATATCCTTCAGCTTGCTTGGTCTCAAAACACGAGAACTCCCAAAAATCCAAGGAAAATAAAATCCTCGAAACACAAAACCCGCAAACCAAAACCGCAAACCAATAAATTGTCACGTCCTGGGGGCATATCCGTCATCCAAATGACAAGGGATCCCCTTAGTGACAATATCCAGAATCCATGGACCAAATCTGGTAAAAACCTCGAAATAATTATAGAAATATAAGTATTTCAATAACTGCATGCATGCACGACTAAACATATATCAAACAAAGTAAAATAGTTTTACGACTCCAAATCAATTGCGACCAAAAATCCAAAGTGCATAATCAAAATGCAACAGATAAAGTAAACAAAGCGGCATCCGACGATGCAGGGAGACAAGCACGGCAAAGAACTCTCTGAGCGACACCAAGGTAGGTCAACAGAACACGTCCTCCATCAGTTAACCTAGAGTATAAGTGAGGAGGGAGTGAGTACAACCACTCTGTGGATCAATAGTGCATAATCATAATGCACATAATGGAAGTCACAGGGAACAACCTAGAGTAACCCCACCCTCAGAGTACCAATATCGATCACATCTAACAGTCGTGATATAACAAATATACCCGCAACATACACAACCACTGCAACAAGCAGTGCTCGTCCGGATACCACGACAAAGCCTCGTGGCTCTCGCACAAAAAGGGAACTGTCTATGAGCTACCCCGAATGTAACTCATGGGCCAACAATCAATAGTACGGTCTACGCGCAACTATATGCTACCACGAATGAGACTCGTGGATAGACAGGTTGTATATAAATATCTAATTATCGACTGCAGGCATTAGCATACTATCACCAATAGGTCGCGTGAGCAGTCGATTATCCTAGGTTGTTAAACCTCGGGTTATCCAATACATCCAGTATAAAACGACCATTGACGTTGACAAAGATCATCGATCTATAATTAAACCCATTGAGGCGGTCAAGCGAGGGTTTCGACACCTCTAATACGAAATGTTTATCAAATTCGGTAAAGATCATCAACTTATAAATAAATAAGTTGAGATGATTAAATCTAGCATTCCAACCCTTCTAACATGATCGGTATCAAGGTCGATCAAAATCATAAGTCCACTAATAATCGCGTCGAGACGATTAATCATAGGGTTT
Source organism: Wurfbainia villosa (assembly GCA_025175895.1). Classification (NCBI taxonomy): domain Eukaryota; kingdom Viridiplantae; phylum Streptophyta; class Magnoliopsida; order Zingiberales; family Zingiberaceae; genus Wurfbainia; species Wurfbainia villosa. The sequence goes on along the minus strand of CM046008.1, from coordinate 22,229,209 downwards.
CGTCCCAACTAATAGGAATCGTCTATCCAGGCCAATAAGGACCACAAATCTACTATCAATCCCTTCAAGAGGATTAAGCCTAAATTATACCGTCCTACCAGTTCAATCATGCATGCTCCAACATGCTACCACGAACAGATCTCGTGGGTACTTAACCTGTAAAGTAGCTATCTTGCTACAGACATCATACGAATCCGATTATCACCAACTCTTAACGAATAACGCAAGAGTATAACCTTACAGTAGATTATCTCAACCATACATGGGAGACCTATTCGACCTCAAATACACAAAAGCCCCTTTAGGGAAACTCTACTTTAACTTTCCTCAACCACGAATGGGTGATATTGTTGGCAGTCGATAAATATGAACAACGTTATATACCCTCTAAGGATTTAATCGCATCCTAATCATATGACCTCTACTAATCCGATCACCATATCAGCTGAAATAGTAAATGTATAATCACATACCAATATGCACATCCGGTTATTACGCCTAGGGTTCCAACACCTAGGGTTCCACTAATGTTGTTTCATTCCAGAGATCCGCTCCTACCGAATAACCTTATCTAAGTTATTCTATCTCTACTAGTCTTAATCATGGTGTCCACCATAAAAACGTAACCATAAACATATAACAAGCTGTCTAATAAACGACAGCATAGTCCTACTAATGGGAATCAATGGCTGAAATTAATTAGGGTATAACTAAAGGGTCATGCCAGATCAAAGTCACGGCAATACTAAATAAAACATCAGATGCCTATATATACCCTAAACTATGTAAGCAATGTAATCATGTCCTCATGCCTTCTACGAATTTATCCACCTTAGTCATATTATTCAATTAGTCTAATAATCCTAATACTAGTCAAATCCTAAGAGGTAAATATCTTATCATTTACATCACCATGATAACTAGCTACGTATAGCAGTAATAGCAATTAATAACCAAATGCTATCTATAAACCAGCAACCTAAAAATCTAATTGTCCAATAGATATCAGGTTAAAACAATACTAGATAAAACATGATATCACTGCATAACCAAATATAACCAATATAAATATGCACTAAATCTAGAAAATTTTCTAGAATTTATTTACCTGTAGCCGTCTGAGATGTCCTGTCCAAATCCCCATATTGTCCTCATTAATAATACCTCGAATTTCCAAACATATCAATCATGAATCCGTGTATCAATCGAAAATACCCAGTTAACTGCAAAACTTGGCGAACTCCAAAACCCAAAGACCCTAAGGAACTCGAACCTACGCTCGATACAAATAAATTGTCACGCCCGAGAAGTCCCACGCGACAAAAATCCGTGACATCTCCTTGTACGGTGACAATACCAATTTTATACAAGGCCTACACGGCCACTATACATCGGTCAACACGACCGAATCATACCACAACACACGCAGATAATAATAAGGCCTCAGGCCAACAAATCTAGGAAAACCAAAGTCTACACCAACTAGACTTACCCCTTCTGCCATCTGGGCAGGAATACCCAACCAAACCAATCAAAATAAGATCCGACCAATGGTCCACAAGGACCCCAAAAAAATCCACGAGTACATAAATCCAATTCCAGTCCTAAATATATCTTCTAAACAAGATATCCAAAACCAAAACAAATAACCAAATACACTTCCACGACGAGGGGGTTTGGCAGCTGGACTCTCCTGACAGCTTCATCCTGAAATAGATATAAATCAACGGGGTGAGTTCAAAGAACTCTGCGGGTATAGTAGATATGCAAAGTAAGGTATAGCTAACAATAAAAATATCATGCCGATCTGATCTCACATAAATAGGGTATGCAAGCAAGAAATACAAAATGATCAGACTTACTAATCTCCTACTGATATAGGAGCATGTGCACGACTAGAAGTAATAGAGTCTCACCATATATAAACATGTATCCTGTATGACAATCATATGCACATCCAAGGCATCAATACAATAATCACGAAACACAATACAAATGCAATCCGTCAAAATGCATGCCGTACAATGACATGGTCACCCGACGCTTGATCAACCGCCTCACACGCAATGGTGAAGCCGAGTGGGTAGGGCTATGACAATGCACTCGCCATCATCGCTCTGAGTGGACCGAGTGGGCGAGGATCTTTGTCGGAGTACACCTATCCTCCTGCCCCAAACATAGTGGGGGAGCTAAGCTCTCATCTCCCGGTGTCATAGGCCAGAGGAGGGATCCCTGCCCGCTACCACGCTGCCTCGTCGCTACCCATGAGCGGACCAGCGGAGCCTGACAGAGCAACTGCACACACCCTCCTGATGTACCACTAACCCATGAGTGGCAGTGTGTGCAGGCCATGTAACTGGCTGCGGGCTCAACAATAATGGAACCCCGTCCAGCCAACATGCAATCATGCAAGATGGTGCATGATACTAAAGCATGTAAATCCTACTCAAAATATCTATCCGAATAATATGTACAATCAGTATGTACATATCCCTAATCCAAGTACTATGATCCAAATAAAAACAGAGAAGGTATAATCATAACCTATCATATGCATGTATCATGTAGGCACCAAAAACATACTAGGCATATAAACATGAAAATTATTGCAAGCTATCCTAACTAGCATATCAACTTGACTATATCTAAAAGATAAGTCAAAGTACCCGCCTGAATATATATCCGCAAGAATGCAACCGTCACAACCGGGGACCTGCCTCGTGACCGAAACCTGCATAACACATAACTATTATTAAGCACAAAATATCTTTCACCGACAAATCGAATACATAATCAATTCCTTCCATAACCAATTAATCCAAAATCTCATATCCTCCGAACCATACCGATCAACCGAATAACTCCGGAATCAACCCAAATCGACCAATCAAGCTCACCCGCTCTAGGAATTCCACCGACAGCCAATCTTTTCCCAAATTAGATCCCCAACTCAATTTACAGTGTCTCAAAGATTGTTCACAGCCAATCCTTGCACGACCACCTCCAACCCTAACCGCACAACCATCACAACACCTCGTCACTCCTCCACAGTCGAACAAACTCCACCCAACCACGATTACAGGAAATCAGAAATCAACCACAAGAAAAAGGAAAGTTTAATCAGCTTACCAGCTGTTGGAAACGTCACCGGCCGAAATCCCTAAATTTTGACCTAGATTCCACGATCATCGGCGATGCAAAGGGGCTCACGGCGGCGGAAGGCCAGCAGTTACCGGCGCTTGCGGAGGGACAGCCGACCGCAGGGACTCGGGTGGCTGCGGACACGAGGAAGAGAAACCGACGGCCTGAGCACCGAAAAGGCGGCAACGCTCACGACGCTATGAGAAGAGGCGCCGAGCAATGGTGAAGTGAGGAGAGCGACGCGGCGAAGGGAAGAGGGCGCAAGCGCCGGGCTCGCGTCGCGACGGGCCGCCAAGACAACGCTTATCGACGCGCGAGGTGCTCGCGCGAGGAGAGGGCGCGAGGCGGCGAGACGGGTCGCGGCGAAGAAGAGGGTTAGGCGGCGAGTCGCCAGAGGAACTCGCCAAGGAATGTCGCGGCGTAAAATAAATAAAAGGGAAATAGAAAACCTAGACTAAACAGTCCATTTAAAAGCCTATTTTTCCTATCTCCGTAATTATCTCGTACAAGCCCCTTTTTAATTCCAGAAAAATTTCGAAAAAATTCCTAAAAATCTCAAAAATAATCCCTAGGATTATTTCCCCGAAATTTTGGCCATTTAATTTCGTATTTTAAATTTCAGTATTTTACATTCTCCCCCACTAATAAAAATTTGGTCTCCAAATTTCCTACTCGTATATTAGTACGAGATGTCCCAACAATTATCTCAAGCATCTGGAGACAAGTCACACCTCAAGTGACTAAGTGGGGTTACTGATATCCCTTAAAATCAAATCACACTTGCTTCTAGTAGCTCTTCCAGAGTATGAATAGTATCTTCATATCGACCACCTATCATAAGTGCTTAACTGTACCCGAGTGGAGCTCTATATCCGTGACCTATTAAAGACTTTACCATAATCCTAAGGTAAATCTTGAATCGCTATCGCATCCGATACTCAAAGATACTCCATGAACTGGAAATCTTCATAGTATAAACCTATCTAGCGATCCAATAACTCATCGTATGGATCTAGAGAAAATGAGCGGACTTAGCTAATCATACTAAGTCCTTTCCGAATTCCAAATAATCTCCCAACACTGTCCATCATACTAGGCTCCCACTTTCCTCTTGGTACGTAACCATCGATTATTTATATACCACCTTTACTGGACTTCCAAATCAACTATATTCCGCATGTCGCTCTTCCACCACACGGAGAACGCTTTTAATACTTACTATTTTCGAATACAATCCTATACATCCGCAACATATAGAACCTATTGCAATCTTCAAAGAATACTTATCAAAATATCGTGACCAAGTCTCATGGATCTCGAGTAATGAAAAGGCACTACTTACGAGCAACGACATGCTACCTACCACGGGACTCATAGCCAGTCAAGATGCCAGGTAGCTATCTAGCCACCTACTACATACAAATTTCAATATCACTAATTCCGAACCGGTAGAGCAAAAGTACAACTCTATGGTAAATGCTCTCTATCATCACAACAGGAATCTATCTGTTGTTCCCGAATCAATTGTAACTCTTCCGAAATTCAAATGCAACTACACAGTAGCTAGCTAAAACCTCATAAGCATATCTACTCCTCACCTCTACAAAACAACATAACAACTCCTACTAGGTCCACGTCATATATATATATGACAATCCATCTCGTAGTTCCTCATTTGACGTAACCATGGGATACGTCTCAATCAACTAAAACAGAAACGCTCCCTTCTCTGAAACATCGCATCCGCATATAAGTTAACCTTCCTTTCACCCGAGAATGATCGCACAATACTGGTGAAAAAGTCAACCATCGTCTGAGCCCTGAAACTATGTTCACAAGCTTCAGACCAAATAAATTCCAACACCTTCCTGATCCAACCAGTTAGCGATGTAATACCGCTAGAGCATCCTATCCATATCTATGGTAATGATCAAATCAATACCAGAAAACCATCATCTACGGTGGCCGAGTGCGCAACTCCAACTACCACCCTCAACAGTGGCCAAGTTACGCAACTCCAATAACCAAATGATCCTATCGCGGTCCGTAATACACCTGACTTCCCAAATTCCTGGACGACTAAGTCGCCAATAAGTCTAATAAGATAATCAAAAGCTCAAACAATTCATATCAAGTATGAAATTGTCGTCGCTATACGACTGCATCCTCTTTACTATAAGCTGATGATATAACAATCATCACAACGACAATGATAATTGTATGACACCGTGTCACTACAATATCAACCCATCAATCATAAATCAATCCTAGAGCATACACCGATGCCTATAGTTGATCTAAATAGATCCTCTATCCACAATGAAGGATATTCATTTCCTTCCACAACTATTCTATCATCGATAATCGATGCATAACCTCCAAGGTTCATCTCTCTTTAACAAAGAGTTCGGATCTTCTCCGAAAAATATTGGGACAGATAAACATCCCATACAACACTTTCTATAATAAGGTAAAACAATCTTTCATCGCCTTAACCAAAGGTAGGCATACACGTCTTATCCATAACCAAATCACTATTAGTAGGGACTGATACTCTCTGAGGGTTTACTCCTTGACCTTCAAATGGGTGACTAGCAGGCCAAATCCCTAGCTTCCTAATTCGACATCACGCACTCTAAAGAATCTGCACTTTGAAATCATCATTAGATTCCTCAAGATCAATACGTTATCGACCTCGTCCCCGACCATGAGTAGGGACAATTTCACTAAGTCAATAGTTTTCCTAGCCACAAAAGTACCGTAACTACTAAAGACAATACTTTTCCTATAACTCAGATATCCTTCACTTGGTCTCAAAACACGAGAACTCCCAAAAATCCAAGGAAAATAAAATCCTCAAACACAAAACCCACAAAACCAAAATGGCAAACCAATAAATTGTCACGTCCCCGGGGGCATATCCGTCATCCAAATGACAAGGGATCCCTTAGTGACAATATCAATCCATGGACCAAATCGTAAAACTCGAAATAATTATAGAAATATAAGTATTTCAATAACTGCATGCATGCACGACTAAACATATATCAAACAAAGTAAAATAGTTTTGTGACACCAAATCGAATTGCGACCAAAAATCCAAAGTGCATAATCAAAATGCAACACCGATAAAGTAAACAAAGACGATGCAGGGGAGACAAGCACGCAAAGAACTCTCTCGAGCGATACCAAGGTAGGTCAATGTAACACGCCCTCCATCGCTTAACCTAGAGTATAAGTGAGGAGGGGAGTGAGTACAACCACTCAGGATCAATAGTGCATAATCATAATGCACATAATGGAAGTCACAGGGAACAAGCTAGAGTACCCCCACCCTCAGAGTACCAATATCACCACATTAACTCGGCCACAGATAACAAATATACCAAGAACATACACAACCATGAATAAGCGTGCTCGTCCGATACCACGACAAAGCCTCGTGGCTCTCGCAAAAAGGAACTGGCTACGAGCTACCCCGAATGTAACTCATGGGCCAACAATCAATAGTACGGGTCACGCAAGAACTATATGCTACCACGAATGAGACTCGTGGATAGACAGGTTGTATATAAATATCTAATTATCGACTGCAGGCATTTGCATACTATCACCAATAGGTCGCGTGAGCAGTCGATTATCCTAGGTTATTAAACCTCGGGTTATCCAATACATCCAGTATAAAACAACCATTGACGTCGACAAAGATCATCGATCTATAATTAAACCCATTGAGGCGGTCGCGAGGTTTCACACCTCTAATACGAAATGTTTATCAAATTCGGTAAAGATCATCAACTTATAAATAAATAAGTTGAGATGATTAAATCTAGCATTCCAACCCTTCTAACATGATCGGTATCAAGGTTGATCAAAATCATAAGTCCACTAATAATCGCTGAGACGATTAATCATAGGGTTTCGTCCCAACTAACAGAATCGCCTATCCGTGCCAATAAGGACCACAACTCTACTATCAAGCCCTTCAAGAGGATTAAGCCTAAATTATACCGTCCTACCAGTTCAATCATGCATGCTCCAACATGCTACCACGAACAGATCTCGTGGGTACTTAACCTGTAAAGTAGCTATCTTGCTACAGACATCATACGAATCCGATTATCACCAACTCTTAACGAATAACGCAAGAGTATAACCTTACAGTAGATTATCTCAACCATACATGGGAGACCTATTCGACCTCAAATACACAAAAGCCCCTTTAGGGAAACTCTACTTTAACTTTCCTCAACCACGAATGGGTGATATTGTTGGCAGTCGATAAATATGAACAACGTTATATACCCTCTAAGGATTTAATCGCATCCTAATCATATGACCTCTACTAATCCGATCACCATATCAGCTGAAATAGTAAATGTATAATCACATACCAATATGCACATCCGGTTATTACGCCTAGGGTTCCAACACCTAGGGTTCCACTAATGTTGTTTCATTCCAGAGATCCGCTCCTACCGAATAACCTTATCTAAGTTATTCTATCTCTACTAGTCTTAATCATGGTGTCCACCGCAAAAACACAGAACCATATAAACATATAACAAGCTGTCTAATAAACGACAGCATAGTCCTACTAATGGGAATCAATGGCTGAAATTAATTAGGGTATAACTAAAGGGTCATGCCAGATCAAAGTCACGGCAATACTAAATAAAACATCAGATGCTTATATATACCCTAAACTATGTAAGCAATGTAATCATGTCCTCATGCCTTCTACGAATTTATCCACCTTAGTCATATTATTCAATTAGTCTAATAATCCTAATACTAGTCAAATCCTAAGAGGTAAATATCTTATCATTTACATCACCATGATAACTAGCTACGTATAGCAAAGAATAGCAATTAATAACCAAATGCTATCTATAAACCAGCAACCTAAAAATCTAATTGTCCAATAGATATCAGGTTAAAACAATACTAGATAAAACATGATATCACCGCATAACCAAATATAACCAATATAAATATGCACTAAATCTAGAAAATTTTCTAGAATTTATTTACCTGTTAGCCGTCTGGAGATGTCCTGTCGTCGCCAAATCCCCCATATTGTCCTCAATAATACCTCGAATTTCCAAACATATCAATCGCCTAAACTGTGATCAATCCGGAGTTCAAACTCGTGAGTCCTAAAGGTGTGCAAATGATATTCCGAGGGGAACGATGGTCCGAGCAAGGCCTCTCTCGTGAGGGCCTAGTGTCACGCCCCGAGGAAGTCCCTGCCAGACAAAAATCCGGCAGCATCTCCCTTGTACGGGTGACAATACCAATTTTTATACAAGGCCTACACGGCCACTATACATCGGTCAACACGACCGGAATCATACCACAACACACGCAGATAATAATAAGGCCTCAGGCCAACAAATCTAGGAAAACCAAAGTCTACACCAACTAGACTTACCCCTTCTGCCATCTGGGCAGGAATACCCAACCAAACCAATCAAAATAAGATCCGACCAATGGTCCACAAGGACCCCAAAAAAATCCACGAGTACATAAATCCAATTCCAGTCCTAAATATATCTTCTAAACAAGATATCCAAAACCAAAAACAAATAACCAAATACACTTCCACGACGAGGGGGTTTGGCAGCTGGACTCTCCTGACAGCTTCATCCTGAAATAGATATAAATCAACGGGGTGAGTTCAAAGAACTCTGCGGGTATAGTAGATATGCAAAGTAAGGTATAGCTAACAATAAAAATATCATGCCAGTACAGTCTCACATAAATAGGGTATGCAAGCAAGAAATACAAAATGATCAGATTTTACCAAATCTCCTACGATATAGGAGCATGTGCACGACTAGAAGTAATAGAGTCGACCATATATAAACATGTATCCCAGATGCATGACAATCATATGCACATCCAAGGCATCAATACAATAATGCAAAGAAACACTACAATATAAAATGCAATCCGTAAATGCATGCCGTGCACTAATGACATGGTCACCTCGACGCTACCAACCGCCTCTACACGCAATGGTGAAGCCGAGTGGGTAGGGCTATGACAATCGTGCACTCGCCATCATCACCCCCGAGTGACCGAGTGGGATGTGGATGTCGCTTGAGTACACCTATCCTCCCGCCCCAAACATAGTGGGGAGCTAAGCTCTCATCTCCTGTCATAGGGCCGAGGAGGGATCCTCGCTCGCTACCACGCTTCATCGCTACCCAATGGAGCTCGACAGAGCAATCAGACACACCTCCCGATGTACCACTAACCGTGTGCAGGCCATGTAACTAGTCATGGCTCAACAATAATGGAACTCCGTCTACCAAAGATGCAATCATGCAAGATGGTGCATGATACTAAAGCATGTAAATCCTACTCAAAATATCTATCCAATAATATGTACAATCGATGTACATATCCCTAATCCAAGTACTATGATCCAAATAAAAACAGAGAAGGTATAATCATAACCTATCATATGCATGTATCATGTAGGCACCAAAAACATACTAGGCATATAAACATGAAAATTATTGCAAGCTATCCTAACTAGCATATCAACTTGACTATATCTAAAAGATAAGTCAAAGTACCCGCCTGAATATATATCCGCAAGAATGCAACCGTCACAACCGGGGACCTGCCTCGTGACCGAAACCTGCATAACGCATAACTATTATTAAGCACAAAATATCTTTCACCGACAAATCGAATACATAATCGATTCCTTCCATAACCAATTAATCCAAAATCTCATATCCTCCGAACCATACCGATCAACCGAATAACTCTAATCAACCCAAATCGACCAATCAAGCTCACCCGCTCTAGGAATTCCACCGACAGCCAATCTTTTCCCAAATTAGATCCCCAACTCAATTTACAGTGTCTCAAAGATTGTTCACAGCCAATCCTTGCACGACCACCTCCAACCCTAACCGCACAACACCCTCCAAAGAAAACCCTCACAGCCTCTCACATAGACACGCACAACCATCACAACACCTCGTCACTCCTCCACAGTCGAACAAACTCCACCCAACCACGATTACAGGAAATCAGAAATCAACCACAAGAAAAAGGAAAGTTTAATCAGCTTACCAGCTGTTGGAAACGTCACCGGCCGAAATCCCTAAATTTTGACCTAGATTCCACGATCATCGGCGATGCAAAGGGGCTCACGGTGGCGGAAGGCCAGCAGTTACTGGCGCTTGCGGAGGGACAGCCGACCGGAGGGACTCGGGTGGCTGCGGACACGAGGAAGAGAAACCGACTACCGAAAGCACCGGAAAGGCGGCAACGCTTGCGGCGGCTATGAGAAGAGGCGCGAGCAATGGCAAGTGAGGAGAGCGACGCCGCGAAGGGAAGAGGGCGCTTAGCGCCGGCTTGCGCTCAGGTCGCGACGGCCGGCACAAGACAACGCTTATCGACGCATGAGGTGCTCGCGCCAGAGGAGAGGGCGTCGGGCGGTGAAGGACAGACGGGGGTCGCCGGTGAAGAAGAGGGTTGGCGTCGGCGAGTTGCGCGTGAGGAACTGCCGAAGGAATGTCGCGGCGGAAAAGAAATAAAAGGGAAATAGAAAACCTAGACTAAACAGGCCATTTAAAAGCCTATTTTTCCTATCTCCGTAATTATCTCGTACAAGCCCCTTTTTAATTCCAAAAAAATTTCGAAAAAATTCCTAAAAATCTCAAAAATAATCCCTAGGATTATTTCCCCGAAATTTTGGCCATTTAATTTCGTATTTTAAATTTCAGTATTTTACACCTAGAGGTGGAGGACTCAGGCTCTTTTCTTTTTAGTCTAAAATGTCATGTGTCAAATATGTCATGCGCATAAGATTGACCCATGAATGAATGCAAGGAATGAAATGATGCATGTCAAGTGGGGAAAGTGATTAGCTACTTAGAAATCCTCTAAAATCATAAGGAGAGTAATGAAAAAGTCTTACTTGGGTACCATAGAACCAAGAACAAGAGCTTGTTGCAGAAGAGGGAGTTTTCCTGCTGGAACTCTAGTTATTGTCGAGTGGTCAGAGATTAGGGTTAGGGTTAAGAGGAAATGGAAAGGAAAAGAAGAAGATCCTTACCCTAGACTAGAGAAGGCTTTTCTTGAGGTTGTAAAGCTTGGACGGAGATGAAGAGCTCAACTGGCGCTCGTCGCAGTCGGGAGGGGATGATTGTGGGGATGAAAAATCATAGAATGAAGGGGTTCCCATTTAAATCTGCGAGACATCAATCGAGGCGATGAGTGGGTCGGCTCGACTGGTAACATCAGTTGAGGTGACGATCGAGGCACACTTGGTCCTGAGTGTGATCAGAATTGGCCAGTCGAGGCTCCAGTCGAAGCGCACTCAATTCTTCGTGCTGAAAACTCATACCAGTCGGGGTGCAGATCGAGTCTGTCTCGGTTGATAGGCTTAAAAACTAGGTTTCAATATCTGAACACTCCAATTGAGTTTTTTGTAATTCCTAAGGCTTAGGTAAGTGTTAAAAACACTTGATATGATAACCTAACACCCTTTTTGATTGTTTTAAACAGTTGGTATCTATGTTCTTGATTTCAAAGAGGATCCAACCAATTTTACTTGGTTGGAATGTCTAGTTATGATCTTGGAACCACAAACACAAGAATGTGTAATGGTCGTCCCCATAACTAGTCAAATTAGTGATTTTTGTCTCGTCAACCTCTCTATCTCAGGGATGCAATGAGTATGTGAAATATAGTGGTTGATCCTATCATCTCACCCCATTTCTAGCAATACAAAAACAGTTTTGTGATCATTATCATTCTTGTGAGATGATCCCAAGTCTTCCCAATTTAAATTCTCATTTCTCTTGTTAAATGGATTTTTTTTATTAACCTAAGATCATGGAGGGATCCTCCTTCATTGGGCAGCATACATGCCCAACTCTCTTCTCAAATGGCTAAACTCATTTTTGGGAAGAGGTTTTGTGAATATGTTGGCTAGGTTAGACTTGGACTCAACATAGCTGAGTTCAATGTCTCCCCTAGCTACATGATCTCTAATGAAGTGATGTCTCACTTCAATGTGCTTGGTCCTTGAGTGATGAATCGGATTTTTAGTGAGATGTATAGTGCTAATGTTATCACATAGCACTTGAACATTCCTATAGGTCAGTCCATAATCTTCTAAGGGGTGTGTTAGCCATAGCAATTGTGATACACATTCTCCCATAGCTACATATTCAGCTTCGGTTGTGGAAAGTGCTACAGAGTGTTGTTTACGGCTTGACCAACTAACCAAGGTCGATCCTAAGAAATGACAGCCCCCACTAGTGCTTTTCCTATCCAACTTGCATCCGGCATAGTCGGAGTCGATATAGCCAACTAAATCAAAAGATTCAGTCCAGGGGTACCACAATCCTACATTGATAGTGTCTTTTAAGTATCTCATAATTCTTTTTACAACAATCATGTGAGACTCCTTAGCACAAGCTTGAAATCTAGCACACATACCAACAGCGAATAAAATATCTGGTCGACTCGCTGTTAAGTACAATAAACTCCTTATGATACTCCTATAATTTTTCAAATCCACTGCCTTCCCTTTCTCATCACTATCTAAACGAGTATTGACAGCTATAGGTGTGCCTACTTCCTTAGCTTCCTCCATATGAAACTTTTCAAGAATCTATCAAGCGTACTTAGATTGATGTATAAAAATCCCTTCCTTGGTTTGCTTTATCTCAAGTCCTAGAAAGAAGGTCAATTCTCCTACTAGACTCATCTCAAATTCACTTTCCATGTGACCAATAAACTCATTGAGATAATCCTTATTATTTGAGCCACGAATTATGTCATCAACATAAACCTAGGCTACAAATATGTATTCACCATCCCTTTTCAAGAATAGCGTGGGATCTATCTATCCTCTCCTAAAACCTTTCTCAATTAGGAAGGTTGACAACCGCTCATACCAAGCACGAGGTGCTTGTTTAAGCCCATAAAGAGCCTTTTTTAGTTTGTACACATGGTCTGGGAATTGTGCATTCTCAAACCCCGGGGGTTGTTCAACATAGACTTCCTCCTTGATGACTCCATTCAAGAAGGCTGACTTCACATCCATTTGATATAGTTTGAAGCTTTTGTATGTTGCATAAGCAAACATTAGTCTTATGGATTCTAATCTTGCTACAGGGGCACAAGTCTCATCATAGTCTAACCCCTCAATTTGGTTGTAGCCTTTGGCTACTAACCTTGTCTTATTTCTAACTATTTCTGCACTATGATTTCTCTTATTCTTAAACACCAATTTAGTCCCAATAATAGAGGTTTGACTAGGTCTAGGGATTAAATCCCAAACTTGATTTCTATCAAATTGGCCTAACTCATCCTGCATTGCAATGATCCATTCTGGATCAAGCAAAGCTTCATCCACTAATTTGGGCTCAATCTCAAAAATCAAGGCAACTTCATTTCTGAAAAATGATCTAGTCCTCACCCCATGTTGGATGCCTCCAATAATTTGGTTTTGGGGATGGCTAGTAGCATTCCTAGTGGATCTTGTTACTTGAGGTGGTTCGGGTACTACTGGAATCTGTTCAGATTCTCCAACCTCAAGTGATGACCTTTGAGCTCTCACTCTCTCTTCAATAAAAACCACTCTTGCTTCCCCTATAGGGTTGCTATCTTCCAATTCCAACTTCCTCAATTCCAACTCAAACTCCACCGATTTTCTGTCCGAATCAATATTCATTCCTTTTTCTTCAAACACAACATTAGTTGACTCTTCTACTAGCTTAGTCCTATAGTTGTAGACTCTATAAGCTTTGATAGTGAGGGAATATCCAACAAGGATACCCTCATCAGCTTTTGCAGAAAATTTTCCTAAATGATCCTTGGTATTTAGGATATACACCATACAACCAATACCCTAAGGTGCTTGATTGTTGGTGGCTTTCCAAACCAAAGTTCATGTGGTGTTTTTCTTAAGAATCTATGTATCAAACCCGGATTTGAACATAGCACGCAGCTAAATCGCCATTTACAGGAAGTTTGGTAATTGGTATTAGTTTAGCATACTCCTAGTTGCCTCTTGCAAGGCTCTATTTCTCCTTTCTACAACACCATTTTGTTGTGGTGTTCTAGGTGTGGAGAATTCATGTTTGTATCCTTTCACTAAACAAAAGTCCTTAAGTTTAGCATTTTCAAACTCTCCTCCATGATCACTTCTAATGATTTTAATTGTTGAGTTTTTCTCATTCTCAACTCTTCTACAAAAGAAAATGAAGGTTTCTACTATTTTGTCCTTATGTTTAATAAAATAAGTCTAAGTATATCTAGTGTAATCATCCATAATAACCAAGCAATATCTACTACCATTGATAGATCTAATAGTGCTAGTATCAAACAAATCCATGTGTAGTAAATCTAATGCTTGTAAAGAACTTACAGAATTTTTCCCTTTGTGGGAAGATCTCACTTGCTTTCCTTTTTGGCACGCCACACAAACCCTATCCTTCTCGTAGGTGATTGAGGGCAGTCCTCTTACAAGTTCCTTCTTGGCCAAATTCTTGATGTTCTTCATGTTGACATGGGCCAATCTCCTGTGCCATAACCAAGATTCTTCTTCCTTGGATATGTAACACTTAAAAGACATGTTAGTAGCACTACTAAATCTAACTTGATAAATATTTTCCTTCCTAGATCCTATTAGCATGGTTTCATTGGTGTCATTGTGGATCACAAGGCATTGAGTTGAGTGAAACTCAACCCTATACCATGCATCACACAATTGACCCACTCAACAAGTTAAATGTCATCCCTTTAACTAACAATACATTTCTAATTACAAATTTTTCAGAAATGTTAATGTTACCTACTCCTACAACCTTCAATTTACCATTATTACCAAATGAAACTGTAGCTCGGTCTTTGGCATGAATTGAGGAAAACAAAGAGGAGTTCCCTGTCATATGTTTGGAGCACCCGCTGTCCACAAACCATGTAGTTGGATGCTCCCCCTTGACGGGTCCCTGCTAAACACGAAAAATTTGGTCTTTTGGAACCCACAAGTTGGGTCCCTCTGCATCTACTACAAACTTCCTAGGAATCAAAGCCTTAGAAGTTCCAATAAAAGGTGATCTAGTAGAAATAAAACCACCAGTGATAGTTCTACCATTTCCAAATTTAAACCTAGCAGTTCTTGCATTAACAGATTTTCCTTTAGTAGTTTAGGTCCATCAATTCCACCAAAAGAAACTTTAGATCTAGATACAGGTTTCCTAGTCACTAAGGACATATAACTAAATTCCTTTTGTTGAGAATTGAACCCTAGTCCAGCCTTGTTATAGACTGCACGTTGGGCTCCAAAGATCATGTTTAATGTCTTTGATCCATTGGTAAATTTCCCAAGTGTGTACTTGAGATCTTCCACCTGTACCTTCAAGGATGTATTCTCATCTTTGATCTCCTCCAAATGAGGATTTCCAGCACCACTGTCATCATACAGTGTATTAATTAGTTCTAATTCAATTTTTAGTAACTTAACCTTAGTTTTGGATTTTTTTCAGAGAATTTGTCAAGCAAGCAATAGTTTCATATAATTTATCTAGATGGGGAGAGTTTACCTAATCATCATCCGAAGATGATGATGAAGAGTCTGAATTTGATTGCTCCCCATCAGAAAGCTTCAGCTTTCCATCCAAATCTAAATTTTTAGAATTCTCCAATGCCATGAGAGCCTTTTGCTTTGCTCCCTTCTCCTCACTTTCTTCTTCGGATGAGGAGGATGAGGATGAAGTATCATCCCAAGTAGCCTTCAATGCTTTCTTCGTCTTGGCCTTTTCTTCCTTCTTTTTGTACTTAGGGCATTCATTTTTGAAGTGACCTTTCCTATGACAATGAAAGCACTCTACATCAGCTTTATCCTGATTAATTTCAGAACTTTACCTTTCTTTTTGTTGATGAAGTATTTCTTCACATCCTTCTTGTTGTATTTTTGGCTTCTTCTCATCAATCTCCTCACAAAGTTAGCCATCTCGCTAGAGGTTGACTCATCATCTCCATCCGAATCTGATGATGAAGAGGAGGAAGAAACTTCCTTCTTCTCCTTCTTCTTGCTCTCCTTGCTGCGATCTCCTGCAATAAAATCAAGACCCTTCTCCTTTGGGCTTTGATTAGCTTGTTCATGCAATTCCAATTCACAAAACAATTCATCAATCTTAATTGTTGAAAGATCCCTTGATACTTTGTAGGCATCCACCATAGATGACCACAAAGTATTCCTAGGGAAAGATTTGAGTACATATCTAGCTAAATCCCTATTCTCAACAGCCTCTCCAACAGAATGAAGGCCATTGAGTATTTCTTTAAACCTACCATGCAGTTCACTTACACTTACCCTACTCTTCATGCAAATTCGGTTGGTTCAAGTAGAGATCCCTCTTCGCTGTCCTTGAATCTCTAGTTCCTTCATGTAGCTCCATCAACTTCTTCCAAAGTTCTTGAGCACTACTGAAAGGGGCCAACTTTGTTGAGTTGGTCCTTGGCTAAACCGCACTGTAGAGTTACGATTTCTTTGGCATTGGCCTTGGCTCTTCTGCTCTGTTCCGTCGACCACAGAGAAGACACCAAAACCCTTCCTTCATCGTCGGTTGGTGGTGTGAATCCCTCTGCGACGGAGAACGACATATCCATGTCCATCATCAAGTAGTATTCCATCCGGCTCTTCCAATACTGGAAGTTTTGGCCGTCGAAATACGGGGGTCGAGTTGTGTTGAATCCCTCTTGCACTGGCATTCCTTGATACTCTGGTGGAGGTAAACCCGATGCAGAGCCCTTGCTCTGATACCACTTGTTGGGATTGAAGTCGTTAGAGGGGGGGTGAATAGCGAGTTGAAAAAATCTAACTCAAATTTCACTACAAAATAGCGGATTACGCAGTGGAAATAGAAAGCAAAGCAAAGAGCACAAACACAACCAATACGCAGGTATTTATGTGGTTCAGAACTCAGTAGTTCCTACTCCACAGGCAGCTCAAAAGGAAAGTCTACTATGAATGGATCGGAATGTTTCCGGAGGTTAAAAACTTCACCTCTTACAAGCTTACAATGCAATGAAGATAATCAAGAACAGTAAGCTAAGAAGTTAAAACAGGTTACAGATTGTTGTTCGGCTACTTGCGTTGAAGATGAAGTTGTAGCACTTGCAAGAAGATGATTGACAGCAGTTGTACGCACTTGTTGGAGAGGAGGAGAGATGAGAGCAAGGTTTTTCTTCTTCTCCTTCAGAATGAATCACAGGAAGTTTGTCTAACTCAAATCAAAAACTGAAGCTCAAGAAGTGCTTCTCTTGTTCTTCAGCAAGCCTTTTATCTTCCTCCATTGGAACCCTAGAAGTCACGCCCGACCAAAACCTGACCACCTGAGCTTGTCCCCGTAACCACCTCCAACCTCTCGTGGTTTGCCAGCAAAGGAAACTGCTCCTCCAACCAAAAATCATCCCATTTGAATATTTACTCGAAACGGATGCATCCCGTTGCCGCCTCTGCAGTCGAGCCCGCAATTGAGTCTGACTCGCTTCTGTGCTAGAAAAACACCTGTCAGTCGAGCCCGCAACCAAACCTGGCTCAGTTCTATGATTGAATCTATAGCTTCCAGTTGAGCCACTTACCAAATCGACTCGACTGCTATAGGGTTTAGAGTTTGGCGATCAGAGTATACAGTCGAGCCCGCAGTTGAGCTGGGCTTGGTTCTGTACTGTTCCACGTAGTGAGCAGTTGAGCTGGTAGTTGAGCCATCTTGATTCTGTGCTATACCAAACGATAAGTAGTCGAGTTGGCAGTCAAGCCAGCTCGATTCTGTGCCTTTATGCAAGAGTGCCAGTCAAGCTGACCCCCATGGTGACTCGACTGATGCGTAAATATTTGAAGCACATGAGTATCTTCCCTAGTAAGCTGCCACTCCTAGAGTTTCAAGCACCCTAGTAAGAGACCAAGCACGTTATGGTGCCTTCTCCAACAAACAAATGCTCTAAGTACCTAGACAAAGACCGAGCGTGCTACGATGCCCTCCTTGCCTAATGAGTACTCCATGTACCCTAGGCAAAGAACGAGCACGTTACGGTGCCCTCTTTGTGTAATGAGTACTCCCAGTACCCTAGCCAAAGAACGAGCATGTTACGGTGCCCTCTTTGTCTAATGAGTATTGGGCCCATGTACCCTAGTAAGAGAACGAGCACGTTATTGTGCCCTCTCTTACTAACGAGTAAACTAGCTAGAGACCGAGCACTCCCTTGTGCCCTCTCTAACTCCAATGGAGAACGAGCACGTTACTATGCCCTCTCCATCACCAAGTTTCCGGACCTCCGGCCAGCTTGTACTCTTCCCAATGGAGAACGAGCACGTTACTATGCCCTCTCCATCACCAAGCTTCCGGACCTCTGGCCAGCTTGTACTCTTCCTCTACCAAGGTTCTCCTTTGAATTTCCATCCACACCAAGGCTTACCCTTGGATTTCTCTCAATGTCTAATGTCACTAAACATCTAACTTAGTGACCTTAGGTTTGTATCAGTCGAGGTAATGTCTTGACTACACTCTATCTCAAACTAGATTTCTATTTCCTTGACTTAAACCTTGTTGTTAAACATTGAAACATTAGATGGGCTTGATTGCACTAACAAAGACAAGTGGAAGCCGATGCCATGGCGACCCAAATTCTTCAATGTGGCTTGTCCAAAGAGGAGCTAAACCGTGTCGGCCCCTTCATCAGTGTGAAAGATCTATGGAACAAACTTGTAGAACTACACGAAGGAACCGACGACGCAAAGGTGTGTAAATGCAACTTACTTTTCAATAAGTTGTATAACCTTAAGATGTAGAAAAATGAAACGAAAACCCAACTACATGCACGAATCCAAGACATCATCAATAGTCTGCACTCCATCAGACAAAAGGTCGAAAACTGAGACCTTATAAGGTATGCTCTAAACGTGTTTCCTAGGACTACCTTATGGAAATCAATGGTCGATGTCTACAAGGTTTCTAAGGACCTCTCTAAACTTAGATTAGATGAAATGTTTTTGTAATTTGAACTTCACGAACAAACTAATGTGGTCCGGGCCAAGAAAGGAGTTGCCTTGCTTGCAGGTCAAAGAAAAAAGGGAAAGAGCAAGCCACCTCCAGAGCAAGAAGATAGATCTGAACCCGAGGACGAATCCGAGTTCGAATCCGAAGAGGAGGTCGCGATAGTGAACATAGTGCGGAGAATAATTCAACAAGAAAGGGGGCAATTGAAGAATAAAAAGAGAGGGAAATTAAAACCAAAGCAAAAGGGAGCGAGGAAAGATTTTCATGCAACTTGGGACAACGAAGAAGAAGGCATTGACATAGCGTACATGGCAAGACTGGAAGAGTCCGAGTCAGAGTCCGAAGCCGAATCCAACTACAACTCCGACTCCAACCCCGAAGACTACTTTGAGAAGAGACTCAAAGTCGGGTCGAAAGAGAAAGTTAAGGTTAGTCGTTCTTTAATTTGTATGCTTTATCATACAATTAAAATGCTAACTAGGAAACTAACTAAGTATGAATCTAGGGTTGAATCCTTGCTTGAGGAGGTTGAAACCCTCAAGCAAGAAGCCACCCTAACCTCTTCGACTAGTCAAGTTCAAGAGGAGGACTCAACTCGAGTTGAAAAACTTGAAGGTGAGAACTCACTCTTGAAAAGACAAGTCCAAGAACTCGAGGCTCGGTTGGTCAAGTTCTCAATGGGATCCAAGAATCTTAACCGACTTCTTGGAACTCAGAGAGTTGTGTACAACAGAGTAGGACTCGGGCTTAGTTCAAAGACTATGAATAGATCGTACATGTCTATCGTAAATCGTAGTCATCAACGAGTCCAAGCTTGGGTCCCTAAAACTTTATTAAACTCATATATAAGGACCAATAAGTATTGGATTCTCCAGGATCAAATTCATTATTTGAATAGACCATATTGGTTCAATGGTCCAGGGGGAGCTAATACCAAAATAGTATACCCACTACCTTAGCATCATCAACCTTTTTGTTTTACTTTTTAGAATGGCTAGATAGGAAAGTAGTTAGTCAACTCTTGACAACATAGTATCATGATGCGACGAGATGATAGTACGCTAGGGAAACGAAGTCTTGTGTGTCCAAGTTAGATAAGGCATATCTAGCTCGGTGCACTCGACTAAGTGGAACTAGCTGAAGTTACCTCGTCGTATCCTAAACTAGTTAGATTAGGAAGTAGTCTTAAGTGACTCAAGTTATTATTTTCCTGAACTTGGCTTTGTCTAAGGAAGTGGTCGTTGTTCCAATCAAAGAAGGCCCCTGTGCCTCGCCACGACATGGAAGCCAATTTCTCAAAAAGGTTACTTGACGAGCTTAGGATTAAATCTGAATCTAATCCAAGGTTGACTAAATTTAATTAAGATCAAATCATCTCACAAAACATATAAGGTGAACACATTCTGAGACACATAGAATGGGTGAGATGATTAAGGAATAGTTATAAAATATATAACTTCTTTAAAAGCTACCTATTCTTTCAACTATTACGCTTAAATGAATAATTATAATCGGCCAATACAAAATATACAATTCTTTAGGTCAAAGTTTAGCGCCCCCTAACTCTCTTATAAGGGGGAGAGCATTTGAAAATAAACTTATAAGTATTTTTGAAATTAAAGCATCCTTCTAACACATGCCTGGACTTATACTCAATTTCATTTTTTTATTATGCATGCTATAATATTATGTTTTTAAAACCCCTATTTTTTATATATAAATCTCCGACCTTATTTTTGATTCATGACAAAAGGGGGAGAAAGAGCGTAAGTTAAGGGGGAGTAACACAAAATTTAAAAAATTAAAATATTTCCTTCAAAACTCGCCTAGGGTTAAGGGGGAGTTTTTAAAAGCACTTACTTTACTTGTTTTTATGCTTTAAATTTCCCTTAACTTTGCGTCGATTTGCCATAGATCAAAAAGGGGGAGATTGTTGGTGCAGGGGCACCAGATAATCGAACCTATATTTTGATTATGGCAAAGACACAAAGTTAAGCCCATATTGTTATCTCACGAGCTGAATCAAGTGTGCAGGAATGCTAAGCTAAAGGTCAACGACACCCGAAGGGAACCATGGTGGTCGAGCGACGCCGAGGACTTCGGAGGGAGCCGAAGAAATCAGGTGGAGACTGGAAGAAAAGCTTCAAAGGTAAAGGTTGAGATAAGCTAATGTGAGTGAGTGTAAGTAAGGTTGTGTCCTCCGTACGGGGGCATCCTTAGGCGACGATCCGACTAAGACTTCCCATGGAAGGTCTAGGTCAAGATTGGACAGTTGGTAGCCGTTGAAAACACTTATTTCAATGTCATTTTCGAGCTAACTCTTGATGTAGTCAAAAATCCTGGCCATCAGTTCAACCGGCCAGTTCAACCGGCCGATTCAACTGCTGTTTGAATTACAGCTTCGAGGAGAGTCAAAACTCATCCCTTTCTTCAAGGGTGAGGTGGCTTTGATGATAGGATCTCCATCTTGAACATTGAGGGAGTTCTAGGGCTATAAAAGAAGGGGCATTCCACTCCTTTTTCATCATTCCAAAGCTCTCCGATCTCTACGACGAAAGTGTTACTCGATACGATTTACAACCTGAGCTCAAACTACCATCCCTTAAGTTGTCGATAAAGGTTTTACTTTAAGTATATTTCAAACATTGTATTCTTTCTTTTTATCGGAGCTTTAATCCTAACAAGGAGAGAGGGAGGGTCCCTCTACCTCGAGTTTTATCATTTTATTGTAACCGTTCACTCCTACCTCCAAGGAGGAGGAGTATTTTAGTGATTTTTCCTCCGTACACAGTCTAAAACCGTTAGGGCCTTGGATTAGCAGTCGGAAAGCTATAAACCAAGTAAAATTGCATTTGTCTTGTTTTATTTTCCGCTGCACTTTACTCTTCTTGCCTATCGAATCTATGAGCGAACGAAAAGTTTTTGTGTGCTATTCACCCCCCCCCCCCCTCTATCGCTCATATTGATCCAACAATAACTTTATCTAAGTTGTACTATCTCTACAAGTTGTAGGGGATCGATTAGATGCTAGAGGGGGGTGAATAGCGCGTGCTAGTACCGATGATGGAATTCGATCGTGATCGCGTCTATAAATAGTGTTAGCGCAGTGGAATAATAATAATAAAAGCAATAACATGAAACACAATCACAAACACAAGATGTTTAACGTGGTTCGGAACCGAATGGTTCCAACTCCACGGATCGAGCTCTAAAGAGCTCTAGCGACACCAATGCAATCACTAATCACAAATAACTCCTTCTCGACACAAGTCGGAGGTGGAGAAACCTCGTACAACATATTACAACAATAATCTAAATGGATACAAGCAAATACAATAATGAAGTACAATGCAATTAAAGAAAACTACTTTACAATTGCTCTAAGAATGCTTGATCACTTGGTTGCTTGAAATCAACTTGTAGACCCTGATTTGCAACAGCAAATCACCCCAAAAGCCCTCAAGAAAACCACACCTTTTTCCTCCTTCACGAACTCCTTATAAAGCTTCAACCTGTGCTTGAAAAAGTCAATCAGTCGACTGATCAGGACCATCAGTCGACTGATGTCACTGTTGTCGTGAGACAGCGGCTAGATCCATGCTGGATTAGTCCAACGGATCCATCATCAGTCAACTGATTTATGACCATCAGTCGACTGGTCAAGCCTAACTCGACTACTGACCGTAGCGGTTGAGTGAGACTACATTCTGTGGCTGAAACACCGAGCATCAGTCGACTTATCACATGATCAGTCGACTGCTCATCCATCAGTCGACTGCCTATCTCTGGCAGTCGACTGCTAGACCACTTTCCGCAGTCCAACCCTAGTTGACTCAGGCCAGTCGACTGCCACATGGCACCAGTCGACTGGCACACCTCAAACATGAGGTTTTAGTCCAAGTATGGTTCCCCCATCCTTGCTAGACCACCCTTAGCCTAGACCTAAGCCTTCTAGCCACCTCCATCAGCCTCACGCCTCTCGGATTCCTCCAAGTCATCCATGACTTGTTCATCCATCGCGCTAGCCTTCAGGTGCTTCCATCGGCTATGTCATGCTAATGGTGTCTACACCGCCAAGGCACATTGGTCTTACGCCGCCAAGACTCCGCTTGGACTTTACGTCGCCAACCATTGGATTTATGCTGCCAAGACTTCACCCTTGAACTTTACGCCGCCAATATTCCCCTTGGACTTCTCAAATGCCAAGACTCAAGCTTGGACTTTCCCTTGCCAACCCATGTTAGACTTTCCATGCCAAGTACTCAAAACTTGGACTTTACCTTGCCAAGACCCATGCTTGGACTTAACATTACCAAGACCCATGCTTGGGCTTTCCCAAATGTCAAGTGTCCCACATCGACTTTCCATGCCAAGTACCTAAGACTTGGACTATGTCATATGTTTTTGTCGAACATCAAAACATCTCTCGAGCCAAACTCGAGTCCTGGTCAATCGTGACCTGGGTCGATTGCACCAACAATCTCCCCCTTTTTGATATTTGACAAAACAAACCTTGAGTTAGGCCCCTAACTCAAATTCCCTTACCAATTTTCCAAATTTGTAGTTTAACCTTCTCCCTCTTTTTGACTAAAATCAAAAAGGTTCTCACCAAAGAGGTTAATGTCTCATGTCCCAATGAGATCTTACAATCTCCCCCTTGGTCCAACAATACCTAGGATGCCTACCATCTTCCTAGTGATAAGTCCCATATCACTCAAGAGAGGCAATCCTATACTCTCTCCCAATTTCCAAATTGGGTTTCTCAAAATCCCATTTTTCCTCTCATGAGGAAAAATACAATCCATCATCCCATGATGGATACCTCCCCCTAAAGGCTTGCTCCCCCTTGACCATTGCACCAACAATGTCCTTGGGAAGTCCTTAAGCCAATAGGAACACAAAACCATCAAAAATAAGGTTAACATGAACTCTTTCCACCTTAAATTTGATACATTACCCTAACACCTCTCCTAATCCATATCCAATGGATTTTCACCCTTTATAATGCTTCCCAAAGCATATCCTAGGCTTAGAAGTGGTAAGGGACCTTAACCGCAGCTGAACACAGGCTAAACAAAACTAGTTTTCCCGAAATCAGCATTGGCGATTTCGGGCTACTAATCGATCGACACTCACATCACCGATCGCTACTCAGTGTAATCGATAATCAAATTTTTGAATTTCAGTTATTAGAGTCGAATTTTAGAAAATCATAAGTACTTCTACGTAGTGGTAGGTGCCGGAATTGGAGCTTCTTCATCTTGACCGGATGTCGAAGCTTCTTCTTGTTGCTCTGGAGTTGAGGATGCTCCAATTTCCTCCCCCTCAATCCTAGAGGTGGAGGTCTCCTCCAATTCTACTTCCTGTTCCTCCTTGGATGTTGATGGTCTCTCAACCTCCAAGTCCTCACTTCCTTGTGAGGATGATGCATTTTCCTCTTCGGTCCCTTCCTCTTGGACCGGTGATGGACTTTCATGGAGCTTGGCCACTTGGCTCCATAGCTCCTTGGCATCTACATAATTTCCTAACATACACAAAATATTGTTAGATATTAAATCAATTAAAAACTTCATTACCTTATCATTTTTCTCGAAGGCTTGAACTTGCTCTTCGGTCCATCTTTTTTCTTGAGGAATCCACCTTTTGGTCCTCTTGGATAGCTATATCCTTCCATTAAAATGGACCATTCTTCAAAGTCCCTCATGATTAGGAAGTCCTCAATTCTCGCCTTCCATTGTCTAAACCCTTCTTGTCCATAGAAGATGTAAGGGATTGGTGTGTTGATATCTCATCCTAGTTGCTCTTGAACTTCCATCTTCACCCTCTAGCGTGCTCCCTTAGTTGTTAAACCTTGAAGAGCGGCCTCGCTCTGATACCACTTGTAGGGGATCGATTGGACGCTAGAGGGGGGGTGAATAGCGCGTGCTAGTACCGATGATGGAATTCGATCGTGATCGCATCTACAAATAGTGTTAGTGCAGCGGAATAATAATAATAAAAGCAATAACACGAAACATAATCACAAACACAAGATGTTTAACGTGGTTCGGAACTGAACGGTTCCTACTCCACGGATCGAGCTCTAAAGAGCTCTAGCGATGCCAATGCAATCACTAATCACAAATAACTCCTTCTCGACACAAGTCGGAGGTGGAGAAACCTCGTACAACATATTACAACAATAATCTAAATGGATACAAGAAAATACAATAATGAAATACAATGCAATTAAAGAAAACTACTTTACAATTGCTCTTTGAATGCTTGATCACTTGGTTGCTTGAAATCAACTTGGAGACCCTGATTTGCAACAGAAAATCGCCCCAAAAGCCCTCAAGAAAATCACACCTTTTTCATCCTTCATGAGCTCCTTATAAAGCTTCAACCTGTGCTGGAAAAAGTCGATCAGTCGACTGGTCGGGAACATCAGTCGACTGATGCCACTGTTATCTGATGCCACTGTTGTCGTGAGACAACAGCTAGATCCACGCTGGATTAGTCCAATGGATCCATCATCAGTTGACTGATTATGACCATCAGTCGACTGGTCAAGCCTCCACTCGACTGCTGACCGCAGCGGTCGAGTGAGACTCCATTCTGTGGCCGAAACACCGAGCATCAGTCGACTGATCACATGATCAGTCGACTGCCCATCTCTGGCAATCGACTGCTAGACCACTTCCCATAGTCAAACCCTAGTTCACTCAGGCCAGTAGACTGCCACATGGCACCAGTCGACTGGCACACCTCAAATATGAGGTTTTAGTCCAAGTATGGTTCCCCTATACTTGCTAGACCACCCTTAGCCTAGACCTAAGCCTTCTAGCCACCTCCATCAGCCTCACGCCTCTCGGATCCCTCCAAGTCATCCATAACTTGTTCATCCATCGCGCTAGCCTTCAGGTGCTTCCATTAGCTATGTCATGCTAACGGTGTCTACACAGTCAAGGCACATTGGACTTACGCCGCCAAGACTCCGCTTGGACTTTACGCCGCAAACCATTGTACTTATGCTGCCAAGACTTCACCCTTGGACTTTACGCCGCCAATATTCTCCTTGGACTTCTCAAATGCCAAGACGCAAGCTTGGACTTTCCCTTTCCAACCCATGTTAGACTTTCCATGCCAAGTACTCAAGACTTGGACTTTACCTTTCCAAGACCCATGCTTGGACTTAACATTACCAAGACCCTTTCTTTGGCTTTCCCAAATGCCAAGTGTCCCACTTGGACTTTCCATGCCAAGTACCTAAGACTTGGACTTTCCCATGACAATTACATTGTCATATGTTTTTGTCGAACATCAAAACATCTCTCGAGCCATGCTCGAGTCCTGGTCAATCGTGACCTGGGTCGATTGCACCAACAATCTCCCCATTTTTTATGTTTGACAAAACAAACCTTGAGTTAGGCCCCTAACTCAAATTCCCTTACCAATTTTCCAAATTAGTAGTTTAACCTTCTCCCCCTTTTTGACTAACATCAAAAAGGTTCTCTCCAAGGAGGTCAATGTCTCATGTCCCAATGAGATCTTACAATCTCCCCCTTGGTACAACAATACCTAGGATGCCTACCATCTTCCTAGTGATAAGTCTCATATCACTCAAGAGAGGCAATCCTATACTCTCTCCCAATTTCCAAATTGGGTTTATCAAAATCCCATTTTTCCTCTCATGAGGAAAAATACCATCCATCATCCCATGATGGATACCTCCCCCTAAAGGCTTGCTCCCCCTTGACCATTGCACCAACAATGTCCTTGGGAAGTCCCTAATCCTATAGGAACTCTAAACCATAAAAAATAAGGTTAAAGGTTCAAACATGAACTCTTCCCTCCTTAAATTTGATACATTACCCTAACACCTCTCCTAATCCATATCCAATGGATTTTCACCCTTTATAATGCTTCCCAAAGCATATCCTAGGGTTAGAAGTGGTAAGGGACTTTAACCGCAGCTGAACACGGGCTAAACAAACCTAGTTTTTCCGAAATCAGCATTGGCAGTCGACTCCATCAGTTACCAACCGACTGACACTCACATCACATCGATCACACCCAGTAGGTCGATCGATAATCAAATTTTCGAATTTCATTATTAGAAAATTATAAGTAATTTTATGTAATTCGAAAAATCACAAAATTTGATACGTATAATACCTATGACTAATACAATCGGTGAAAAATGTTTGAAAAATATTTTACCCATAAAATACAGAAATTGATACAAAATTTAAAAGTGAAGAAAACTTCTAAGTTTTGGCTCACTTTGTATCAACTTCATCAATGGTGATTGCTATCAAAAGATAGACTTCACCAAGGTTTTTCAAAATGATTTTAAAATGTTTTCAAAACCTTATTTTGGATTATATTCCTTGGGCTCAATGTACATGACTTGTACACAAGCTTTCCAATGATCCACCACTCATATAAGATGAGTTTGAGTTCATCTAGATGCAAAAACTATGCACCTTGAACTTAACTCATATCCTAGCATCTCACATGTATCTAGGGTGTATAAATACACATACATGTCAATGTGATGTGAGATGTGGGTTTTGTTCTCCCTAATCTAGGGTTTCATGCATTTCCTAGGCAACCCTACTTGATTCCCTTATAAATGGGACTTCAAGTCATGCCATTGTTTTTAATTCAATTTTAGTCAAATTAAATGCATGAAATGATCATGGCATAATGATAGCAATAATTAAGCATGGCCAATGATCATGATGACATAGCATATGATATAATTTAAGCATACATGACATTTATCCTAACCCTAAGCATGATCATGACATATAAGTGATGAAAATAAACATGATGTCATGTCATGACATATGGAAAATCAAGGCATGACAAATAAGATATAAAGGTATATAATACCTAAATTTTAATATTAATTGTCATTTGATATAATTAAGTATATTTTGTCATAGTATTACTTTTCTCCCTAATGTGCTAAAAAACCAAAATGGCACATTATAACCTCTAAACCTAAAATGTGTCAATTTGATCAATTTATCAAACTTCTCAACTAATATTGAAACATCCTAAAAACCTTTAGGATTCAAATCAAACCACATAACCTTGAAAATGACCTAAAGTGACACCTTTACCATGGTTAGGTTAACTACCCTTCCATTTAAAGTTGGCACACCCTAACCCATTTAGCGTAAATCTATCACGCTCTTAGGAACCCAAAACCTATTTGAGCTACTAGGGTTGACTAGGTATTCCTTAGGGATAACCTCCCTAGATACCTTCCTAATGACCCTCCTAGGCTTGGTAGCCTTGGTCATTTGGGTCTTACCTAGGTTGACTCTAGGGGTAACTCCCCTTGCAATCTTCTTAGTGGCCACCCTAGATTTCCTAGAAACCCTAGCCACTAGGCCCAAACCTTGGTCAACTCTAGGGATGACTTCCCTATTGACCTTGGTCTTCATAGACCTAGATTGTGTTCCATAATCAAATGGAACACTATGATAAGCCACCTTTTAAGCTTTGGTTTGTGACCCAAACCTTGCTTGCCTTTAGTTCCTAGGTGTTGACTTTGAGTCCTAGACCCTTGACTTTGACCATTAGACCCTTGAAATTGATTTTTTATCTTATTTAGGGTCTTTTCTAATTTTTCAAGCCTTGACCTAAAAGCTTGATTTTCAAACTCTAATTGCCAAATTGATTCTTGATTAGATTTTTGGGCATGACACTTCCTAGGCATATGCCTAGTCCATTTAGGGTTGAGACCTAGGTGTTCTCCTATTTTCTTGATAGATTCCCTAGGTAGAATTGGTCTAGAGTTGTTTGATCTATGTTTGTTCTTAGATAAATTATTTTTAGGGGCATTCGTCCCAAATTTTTCCTTATTTTCAAAATGAAAATTCTTAGCTCCTAAACAAAAATACTTGTTCCTATTAGCATGCTTTTCATAAATTGCAAGAGAATTAAAATTCCTAGCATGCTTTTTGACATTATTTGAATAAGGAACTTTATTTAAAAATACCTTAGGATTAGCTTTGGAAGCTCCCCCTACTTGTGTAGCTCCTTCTTGCCCCTTCTTTTTCCCCATAGAGCATTGACTCCGGTAGTGTCCCGGTAGTCGGCATTTGAAGCAAATAATGTGCTCCTTGCTTTTTTGATGGTTGGGGAACTGGCATCCTTGACTTTTGGTGTCGGAGGAACTTTCTTTACCTTCTTTGGGCACTTGCTCTTATAGTGCCCAAATTCTCTACACTCAAAATACATAATATTATTTTTATTTTGAATTACGGTGTTTGAGTTACCTATGGTAGTGGTAGGTGCCGGAATTGGAGCTTCTTCATCTTGATCGGATGTCAAAGCTTCTTCTTGTTGCTCCGGAGTTGAGGATGCTCCAATTTCCTCCCCCTCAATCCTAGAGGTGGAGGTCTCCTCCAATTCTACTTCCTCTTCCTCCTTGGATGTTGATGGTCTCTCAACCTCCAAGTCCTCACTTCCTTGTGAGGATGATGCATTTGCCTCTTCGGTCCCTTCCTCTTGGACCGGTGATGGACTTTCATGGAGCTTGGCCACTTGGCTCCATAGCTCCTTGGCATCTACATAATTTCCTAACATACACAAAATATTGTTAGGTATTAAATCAATTAAAAACTTCATTACCTTATCATTTTTCTCGAAGACTTGGACTTGCTCTTCGGTCCATCTTTTTTCTTGAGGAATCCACCTTTTGGTCCTCTTGGATAGTTATATCCTTCCATTAAAATGGACCATTCTTCGAAGTCCCTCATCATTAGGAAGTCCTCAATTCTCGCATTCCATTGTCTAAACCCTTCTTGTCTATAGAAGGTGTAAGGGATCAGTGTGTTGATATCCCATCTTAGTTGCTCTTGAACTTCCATCTTTACCCTCTAGCGTGCTCCCTTAGTTGTTAAACCTTTTTGAATGAGGAGTTACCTCGACATTTTTATATTTCTCATATGCCTAAGTACACTTGCTCTTCTGACCCTAAAAATCATCTGGGTAGATTTGAAAATACAACATTATTATATTGTTACACAGATAAGATTAAGTGTCGAGTGTTTCTTACTACTTTAGTATGGTCTACCCATCAATGGTTTAATACTTTAAAATCACAAAGTATTACTTCA
Organism: Wurfbainia villosa; assembly: GCA_025175895.1. Lineage (NCBI taxonomy): Eukaryota > Viridiplantae > Streptophyta > Magnoliopsida > Zingiberales > Zingiberaceae > Wurfbainia > Wurfbainia villosa. The sequence goes on along the minus strand of CM046008.1, from coordinate 22,198,902 downwards.
TTTAAAGATTTCTCAGTATTATTTCTAAGGCATTTTTCTAGTTCTAAGAAATATCTTCTTTAACCATTGAGTATTTTTAATCTTAAGCAGACAAAACAGAAAACTCTTCGGCAATATATGCAGAGATTTACTCAGTCAGCACGAGAAATTCCTATTGTAGAACCTGGCATGATAGTATGAGCATTTACTCAAGGGTTGAGGGAAGGAGACTTCTTCAAATCTTTAGCTAAGAAGCCTCCTACGGATTTTGATGTCTTATTATCCAGAGTCGAGAAATTTATTAATCTAGAAGATACTTAGAAGTCTCGACAAGATTCTCGGGATTATCGAATGATAGAAATGCCAGAACGATGAGCTGAATGGGTGAGGCCCGCTCATCCTTCAGAAGAAAGATCTATGTATGTTCCTCAGATGCGGGTTTCTAATGAACGAGCTATGAATATATGTGAAGAGCAACAGTTATTGAGAAGACCCTCGGGAGCTACCGTAGAATCAAAATATTCTGAGAGAGGGGGGTGTAATATACAAGGATTTTTTTTATTAAATTAAAAATAATTTAATATAATATAACAATAATATAATTAAAACAAAATAAATAAAATAAATTTATTTATTTATTTCTAGGAAAATTTAGTTAGTAATACTTATTAGAAAATTTTGGGATAGAATTTTATTAGATTTGGATAAGTTAAATTATTATTAATCATAATATTGATTAAGTCTAAGATTATCCATAATTAAGCCCTAGGTTATTAAATATTTTAATGAAATCTTGAAAGGGATTTAATCCCATGGTTCGGCTGTTTTCCCTCCTCGCGAGCTCGAATCGCCGCCGCCGCCTTCTCCCCGTGCGCCGCACAAGCCCTGCTCATCGTCGCTGCCTTTCCCAGTGCCCAAGTCGCTGTCGCCGCGGGTGATAGCCGCATCGCCGCACCTTTCCTTCCTCCACCGCGAGCGATGACCTCGCTGCCCACTGCCTCCTCGTGTGCCCCTACTGCCAAGCCGACGTCGATGCTTGCCGCATCGTGTGTGCCTGCTGCAAATCCAGTCGCAACCCCTTTACTTCTTCCTCGCATCGCCAACCCCAAGCGTCGTCGACGCCTCTGCTTCATCTTTGCGTGCCTACCTTGACGCCTTCATCGAATATGACGTAGAATGCACCCGCCAAGACTAGGCTGCGGTTGTTGCGTTGAATGTCGAGATCTGTCGTACGAAGGTGCGCGATTGTTGGAGGAGGTCCCTGAGCTATAGAGACTAGCCGTCGAGAAGGTTTAACTCCTTCAATTTCCTTGATTCCATTTTGTCCTACTGGGAATTCACTGCACTGGGTAAACGCCATATTTTTTAAGCTGTTGAGACTTACTAAGAATCATTAATAAAAATGACTAGTAAAGATTGCTTCACCTAGGGAAATAATTAGTTCAATTGGTTGATTAATATGAATTAAAGTATATTAACTAACAAGTCGACTAGTAGAGAATTTGGTTAAGGAGATAGATCATAATCCATTGAAAGTGGATTGATGGGATAACCAATGGGTTAATAAATCAATTTGATCCTACTATTAGAATTACAGTAGAATTTAGTTATTTCTGTATGCTATGTTTGTAGGATTCTGATTTGAGGTAAACTATTGGACATGAAGACGACCAATACGTTCTACAGATCAGGTGGGTGGATCTTTGACCTTTTTAGAATTTAGTGCGTGGTTATATTGGTTACATTGTTTACTTAGGTTATCTTATAGTTACACTTTACGTTATTGCTAGAATTGTTTTGATTCTATATCTGCTGGACCCTTGGATTCTAGGTTGCTTGCTCATCATTAGCTTGTAGTATTGATTGATATTACTGTTATATGTGCCTAGCTATTGTTGTAATATAATTGATAGATATTACTGGGAGATGCTTACCTATTATTTGTTAGATTAGTATTAGGATTGGACTAGGGAGATAGTATGACTAAGATAAGATAAACTCTTGGAAGGAATATATAGGTTCCATAACCTCTTTAGATTTTAGTACATGATTATTGTGGTTACGCAGCTTCCTTAGTTTCTATTATATGTGTTCTTGATGCTCTTTCTAGTATTGCCTTGACCGTGTACTTGCTTGACCCCTTTTTATATCCTATTTAACTTAGGGCTATTGATTTCCATTAGTATGCTTATGCTGTTATCTATTGGATATCACTGTTATGTGCTCATTTGGTTATGTATTTTTGTGGTTGATACTATGATTGAGACTAGTGTTGGTGCAACCGACCCAGGTCACAATTGACGAGGACTCGAGCTTGGCTCGAGAGATGTTTCGATGTTCAACAAAAATATATGACAATGTAATTGTCATGGGAAAGTCTAAGTCTTAGGTACTTGGCATGGAAAGTCCAAGTGGGACACTTGGCATTTGGGAAAGCCCAAGCATGGGTCTTGGCAATGTCAAGTCCAAGCATGGGTCTTGGCAAGGTAAAGTCCAAGTCTTGAGTACTTGACATGGAAAGTCCAACATGGGTTGGCAAGGGAAAGTCCAAGCTTGAGTCTTGGCATTTGAGAAGTCCAAGGGGAATATTGGCGGCGTAAAGTCCAAGGGTGAAGTCTTGGCAGCATAAGTCCAATGGTTGGCGGCGTAAAGTCCAAGCAGAGTCTTGGCGGCATAAGTCCAATGTGCCTTGGCGGTGTAGACATCGTTAGCATGACATAGCCGATGGAAGCACCTGAGGGCTAGCGCGATGGATGAACAAGTCATGTATGACTTGGAGGGATCCGAGAGGTGTGAGGCTGATGGAGATGGCTAGAAGGCTTAGGTCTAGGCTAAGGGTGGTCTAGCAAGTATGGGGGAACCATACTTGGACTAAAACCTCATGTTTGAGGTGTGCCAGTCGACTGGTGTCATGTGGCAGTCAACTGGCCTGAGTCAACTAGGGTTTGACTACGGGAAGTGGCCTAACAGTCGACTGCCAGAGATGGGCAGTCGACTGATCATGTGATCAGTCGACTGATGCTAGGTGTTTCGGCCACATAATGGAGTCTCACTCGACCGCTGCGGTCAGCAGCCGAGTGGAGGCTTGACCAGTCGACTGATGATGGATCCGTTGGACTAATCCAGCGTGGATCTAGTCGTTGTCTCATGACAACAGTGACATCAGTCGACTGATGGTCCCGACCAGTCGACTGATCGACTTTTTCTAGCACAGGTTGAAACTTTATAAGGAGCTCGTGAAGGAGGAAAAAGGTGTGGTTTTCTTGAGGGCTTTTGGGGCGATTTGCTGTTGCAAATCAGGGTCTCCAAGTTGATTTCAAGCAACCAAGTGATCAAGCATTCAAAGAGCAATTGTAAAGTAGTTTTCTTTAATTGCATTGTATTTCATTATTGTATTTGCTTGTATCTATTTAGATTATTGTTGTAATCTATTGTACGAGGTTTTTCCACCTCCGACTTGTGTCGAAAAGGAGTTATTTTTTATTAGTGATTGCATTGGCGTCGCTAGAGCTCTTTAGAGCTCGATCCGTGGAGTAGGAACCGTTCAGTTCCGAACTACAGATTTCTCTTCCTCCATCAGCTTCTTCATTGTCCTCCTAGTATTCATCATCGTAACTTTTTGTTAAGATTCCCACAGACGACACCAATTTGATGGTGTCCTCTTCTTCGGCCTACTTAGATCCTCTTCTCCCCTCTAAAGCACCCTCTCTGATCACCTCATATCCTCCCACTAAAAATTAGATCTATCACTTAAAAGAGAATGTTAAGGGTGGGTCGGCTTCCCGGCACGGCCCCTCAAACGCTCAAGTTAGAAATGGAAGAATGAAAAAGTAGAATGTAGAATGTAGAAGAAGATGTTAGAAAAGATCTTTGAGGTACCGAATAGAGAAGAAAGAACCATCCCTGTCTCCTTCCACCTCTACCCCTTTTATAGGATATTCATACCGCTTCTATTTGAAATATATTTACTTTAATACTCTTGCCAACCTATCAAGATGTAACCATTAATTCTCTCGCTCCTTTTCAAAATATCTCCTTTTTATGCTCTCCACGTGTCCACTATTTTTCCTGTCAATCATTAATCAATTAAATAAATAAATAAATAAAATATCTCATATCAATAATATTCCTTATTCAAGAACCTCCCAGTCATCTCATGCACCCAAAGATACCCATATCCCTCTTTCTGCCTAATTTAAAAATCACCCAAGGCATATATATATATATATATATATATATATATATATATATATATATATATATATATATATATATATATATATATATATATATATATATACATCATATTGAATATTGAAAAATATCTTGTGATTCGAAAAATACATACTGGATGGGAAATTCATAAAATGATCGGGAAAAGCAGACTACCCAACTCCTCACAAATGCGCTCCGAACTATCTACACTGCTTTTCCCTACTTGGCATGAGAATAACATATACTACTCGGGAATTGCATACACTGCTATGACTTCCCAACTCTAAACCAACTACCCCTAATGAGCTCAGGAATTACATATACTACTCGAAAATTGCATATATCACTCGGTAGATATAGATATATTGTTCTGTCAACACAACACTTACCTCTGAACACAACTACTCTACTCACCCCTACTTGGCTCGGAAATTACATATACTACTCGGGAATTATATATACTACTCGGGCATTACATATATCAATCGGGAAATACATATATATCAATCGGGAAATACATATACTACTCTGTCAATACAACACTTAGCTCTGAACATAACTACTTTGCTCACCCCTACTTGGCTCGGAAATTACATAAACTGTTCAAGAATTGTATAAATGACTCCGGCATTACATATATCAATTGGTAAATGCATAAACTGCTTTATCATCGCAACACTTAACTCTAAACACCACTACTCTACCCACTCCTATTTGGCTTGGGAATTTACATAAACTGCTCAGGAATTGCATAAATGACTCGACCATTACATATATCAATCGAAAAATACATATACTACTATGTCAACACAATACTTAGCTCTGAACAAAACTACTCTGCCCCCTACTAGTCTCGGGCATCACATATACTACTCGAAAATTACATAAATAGCTCAGGAACTATACTGATCATTTGGTAAATATACTAACTGCCCCGAAGTCATACTCAAAGCTCAGAAAATGTAGGACCGAAATGTTCCGAGAGAGAGGTGAATCTCGGAAGTTACAAATTTTCTTTAGAAATTAAAAACTTATTTTTTGAAATATTTTAGAAATAAAGGGTATGCAGTGGAATTTTAAAAAAAAATAAAGAGACAAGCTTATTTACTTGGTTCACAACTCTAGCCGAGTTGCTACTCCAAGGCTCGTAGCTCTCCAAGAGGTACCTCGATGGGCAGTGCACTATAAGGCCCTCTCGACTTTTGAAGGATTCACTTTTTATAATGATTAAGAGATAGGTAACACTCTGCCTTCTCTTTGAAATTAAGTACACAAAAGCGAAATAAAGACAAGCAAATATACCGACACTATTGAGCTACTGAATTAGGGCACGGAATGTTGAAATTGTGTCATTGCAAAGGGTTGAAGCTTTTGTGGATGACGAACACTAGTAGCAACACTTGGACGTAGTAGATCAGTTGTATTCGGAGTTGGTCATGCATTTCTTGTTGGATCGAAGCGAATCGCTAGAGGGGGGTGAATAGCGATAAACCTTTTCTTTCTTTCGAATTCATTTCAAAACAATTATATGCAGTGGAAAGAAAAACTAAAAGAGACAAATAGATTTTTTACTTGGTTCGTAGCCTTCGGCTACTACTCCAAGGCCCTAGTGATCCTTGTTCACGCACGGAGGGAAAATCACTAAAGAACTCCTCCTCGTTAGAGGTAGGAGTTAATCGATACAAGAAAGCACCAAAAGCTTGAGGTAGAGGGACACTCCCCCTCTTCTCGTTACGATAAAAACTCTGAGACAATTAAAGCAATAAACTAAAATGAAGCTTATACTGACGAAACAAAAATACAAACAAATTAAACCTAGAGCGTCGGAGAGGAAGCACTTCGTCGTCGGAGAGTTGTAGCTTTGCGGAGGCTTTTGGAAGCTTAGAATTGATGATGAAACCCTAGGATAGGTCCTCCTTTTATAGCCTTTGAGCCCCTTTTCGAGAGGAACTTCAGCCAATCAAAATTGGGCACCACTCCCCTTGAAATGAGGTGATAAGCCTTGACTCCTCGAAGTTGATCCTTGACCATCAGTCGACTAATAGCCATCATCAGTCGATCGATGGCAAGATCCGATCGAACACCATACTAATCAATGATAGCGATGAGTCCTCCAAGCCGGGCAATCGTGATGCTAGCTAAAATGAAAAGTAAGCTAAACAAAAACATTATTTCGATGGCCTCCGACCGTCTGATCTCGATCTAGAACACCGATGGGATGTCTTGGGTCAGATCTACGCTTAAGACTATCCCCGTAAAGAGGATACGACCTCACTTACACTCGCACACACACAAGCTTACCTCGATACTTACTGTGTCGCTTTCGCTTCCGGCCTTCCACTCGATTCCTTCGGCTCCCTCCGAAGTCATTCGAGTGTCGCCCAATCACCGCGGCTTCCTCCGGGTGTTGCTAGCCTTCAGCTCCAGCGTTGGCACTTTTCTGCACACTCGATTTAGCTCGTGAGATAACAATATGAGCTTAACTTTGTATTGTCTGCTATAATCAAAACTCAGGTTCGACTTAGGTATCTACTGCACCAACAATCTCCCCCTTTTTGATCTATGGCAAACCCACATACAAAGTTAAGAAAATAGCATGCATGAAGAATAATAATGTGCATGAGAAACAATAATAATAAATATTAAGTAGGAGTAGTAAGGATTTTCTTCAAGTACTCCCCCTTGGGGAAACCTCCCCCTTGACCGAGGGTGAGTCTTGAAGGAAACCCCTAATCCTTCCCCTTAAAGTTGGCCTTCGTAAAACGTTTAAATTAAGAAGACTTCTTAACTTGGCCCTTTCTCCCCCTTCCTTAAGTAAGCCATTAACGTTTGGCCATAGAGTTTAAAAATAAGTTTAAGTTAAGAATTCTCTTAACTTGCCCTTTACTTCCTTTTTGTTAACAAGTTACGTAAATTTTCAAAACTTAAAGTTAAGTAAATAGTTACTTAACTTTTTTTCATGTAAATAAATATGAAGGTAAGTAAACATTTACTTTTGGTCATGTAAATAAATATGAAGTGAGAGTTAAGTTAAGAATTCTCTTAACTTGGCCTTTACTTCCTTTTTGTTAACAAGTTACGTAAATTTTCAAAACTAGTTAAGTAAACAGTTACTTAACTTTTGGTCATGTAAATAAACATGAAGGTAAGTAAACATTTACTTTTGGTCATGTAAATAAATATGAAGTGAGAGTTAAGTTATCAAAAATTAAAAATTTTGATCCCTTAACTTTGGCCTTTTTCTCTCCCTTTTGCCATATATCGAAAAGAGTGAAGGTGTGTGGAAAGCAAAAATAAGTATTAAATTTAAAGTCCAAGCATGTTCCATATTATTTTGAAAATAATATACTGAAAATAAGCTCATCTATAAAATATTCGACTCATATTTGGCTTGATTGATATGAAAGATCAACCAGTCCTGGTCAGAGTCAGTTAGTATGTATGATTATACTCTATGGTTCATGGCAATGCACTAGCTCTACATCTGAAACCAGGAGTAAGGTCCTAACATCTCACGCCCATCTACGTGGCTAAGTACACAAACACATTAGTCCTATGTGTTGTGAGATGTATTGGCTCCTTAAATCTATAGGTGCATGATATATAAGGTATGTCCTGTGCTAGTTCAATGAAAATGAAAAGTAAGAGATAGTAGTAAGAAAATATAATTTGTAAGTTCCTATTCTACTACGCACATGCCCAATTTTCATCTTAATAGACTAAATTCGGCTTCGGGTAGGGGTTTAGTAAATAAATAGGTCTGCCAAGTTAGACTTCGATTCGACGTATCCGAGTTGTAAGGCTCCATTGGCCACATGTTCTCAAATAAAATGGTGTTTGACCTCTATATGTTTGGTCCTAGAGTGACATATCAGATTCTTAGTAAGGTTAATTGAACTAATGTTATCTATATGAAGTTTGGTATGTGCAAAGTCTAACTTAAAGTCTCAGAGAGTCTGCTTCATCCAAAGAAGCTGAGTGACACACTCACCCATCGCGATGTATTCGGCTTCGGTGGTAGATAAGTCAACACAGTGTTGCTTCCTTCTGCACCAAATCACTAGACTCGAGCCGAGAAGCTGACAGCAACCACTCGTACTCTTTCTATCGAGCTTACTATCGGCATAGTCTGAATCGGAGTAGTCGGTTAGTTCGAACTCAGTAGATCTAGGGTACCCAATACCGACATTAAGTGTACCCTTTAGATATCTAAGGATACGTTTGACTAGAGTTAGGTGAGACTCCTTGGCACAGGTTTGGAACCTTGCGCACATACTTACTGCAAATAAGATATCAGGTCGGCTTGCAGTTAAGTAAAGAAGACTCCCTATTACGCTCCTATAGTATTTTAAATCAATTGAGTTTCTGATTACATCTTCTTCTATATTCATATTAGTTGCCATTGGGGTATTAATAATTTTAGCGTCTTGCATTCCAAAGTGTTTAATTAATTCCCTAGTATATTTGCGTTGATGTAGGTATATTCCATCTTTAGTTTGTTTGATTTGTAGACCTAAGAAGAAACTCAGCTCGCCTACTAAATTCATTTCAAATTCACTTTCCATAAGTGAAATGAACTCATTCAGTAGGATCAAGTTGGTGGTTCCGAAAATAATATCATCTACGTAGATTTGGTCTATGAATATGTCTTTACCTAAGGTTTTTACGAAAATAGTTGGGTCAACACCCTGGTTAAATCCTTTGGACTTAAGATACACCAAAAGTCTCTCATACCAAGCTCGAGGAGCTTATGTAAGTCCATAGAGGGCTTTCTTTAACCTAAGGACATGGTCGGGTTTATCTAAACTTTCGAAACAGGGGGGTTGACTAACATAAACCTCTTCTTTAATGTATCCATTCAAGAATTCTGATTTCACATCAATTTGAAACAACTTAAACCCTCGATGTGCAGTATATGCTAATAGCATTCGAATGGACTCTAATCTAGCTACTGGGGCATAGGTCTCATCGTAGTCTAATCCTTCGACTTGACTAAATCCAGCGACTAGTCTAGCTTTATTTCTAACTACTTCACCTTTGTCATCAAGTTTATTTCTAAACACCCACCTTGTTCCAACGATTGTTTTATCTTTAGGTGGTGGTACTAATTCCCATACTTCGTTCTTAGTGAATTGAGCCAGCTCTTCTTGCATTGCAATAATCCAATCGGGATCAAGAAGAGCTTGGTCAATAGTTTTGGGTTCAATTTTGGAAATCAATGAGATTTGACTAAGGTTTCTATATGAGGCTCTAGTTCGAACTGCTAGACTTGGATCACCTATCACTTGGTCGATAGGATGATTCGTTTGCGTCCTAGTTGGATTTGGGTTTGAGTCTACCACTTGGTTAATAGGATGACCTGTTTGAGTCCTAGTTTGGTTAGAGTCATCTACCACTTGGTAGATAGACTGACTTGGTTGACTTAGGTTAGGATTAACACTAGACTTGATCTCCGGATCGGAGTTGAGTCTGGTATGAATCGGCTCGCTAATTGGGGTTGTCGGGGGTTTTGTAGGTTCATGTCCTTCATCAAATACTACATTGATAGTCTCCTCGACTCTAAGGGTGTCATGATTGTATACTCTATACGCTCTACTCGTAGTTGAGTATCCTAGAAAGATTCCGGTCGAGGTTTTGGATGTAAATTTCCCTAGGTAATCCTTAGTGTTTAGGATATGTACCTTACACCCAAATACCCTAAAGTACTTGATGTTAGGTATATTATCATGATAAATCTCGTATGAGGTCTTAAGGTGCCTCTTTACTATAAGGATCCTATTTTGGACATAGCATGTCGTACTCACGCCTTCTGCCCAAAACCTATCAGGTAGGTTATACTCATTTAACATTGTCCTAGCGGCTTCTTGTAGGGTTCTATTTTTGTATTCTACTAGGCCATTTTGTTGTGGAGCTCTAGGACAAGAGAACTCATGGTGGTATCCATTTAGGTTACAGAATTTTGTAAACCTATGGTTCTCGAATTCACCACCATGATCAGTCCTAAGTCTTTAGATTTTAATGCTTTGTTGATTTTCTATTAACTTAAATAGGTTGATTAATTGATCTAGGGTATCACTTTTGTGTTTGATGAACCTAACCCAAGTAAATCTAGAATAGTCATCAATTATTACTAAACAGAATTTACTCCCATTAAGTGACTTAGCTCCGTGTGAATCAAATAGATCCATGTGTAGGAGCTCAAGAACACTTTTGGTTCATTCATGATTAGTTAGTTGATGTTATATCCTAGATTATTTACCTTGTTGACAAACATTACATATTTTATTATCCAAGTTATTGAGGTTAGGCAAATCTCTGACTAAGTCACTCTGACTCATCTTGTGGATGAGTCTTGGGTGTGAGTGATCGAGTCGTCGGTGCCACAACCATGATTCATCTTTTCGTATCATAAGACACTTAGTTGAGGAGTTAGTTAAGTTAATATTGTAAATATTATTATTTCTGGTTCCCTTAAGGATTGTTTTAGAGGTTTCATTTGTATTAATTACGCATTTATTTTCTAAAAATATGACCTTATAGTTATTATCACACAATTGGCTTACACTAAGTAAATTATATTGAAAATTTTCTACCAATAAGACATTTTGAGTAATAAAGTTAGAGTTGAGCTCAATATCACCTGATCCGATGATTTTGAGCTTGTCGTTGTTTCCGAAGGCTACCGATCCTTGTCGTTTAAATCGAAGCTTTGAAAACTTGAGTTGATCCCCGATCATGTGTCGGGAGCAACCACTGTCCAACATCCATTGATCCTACACGCAAGGTAGTTGGATCGGATATTGGATTTATTAAAGATTGGTTGAAGTTTTATTAACCTAAATCATCTCACCCATGTCTACATGATCAAACATGTTAACCCTATATGTTCTTGTGAGATGACTTCCAATTTTACTTGATTTAAATTTAATGAATTGAACACTTGTCAACCTTGCGTTAGATTCGAATTTGACCTTAGGCTCATCAAGTCACTTTTTCAAGATCATGGCTTCCAGGTCGTGGCGAGGCACAGAGGTCTTCTTTGATCGAAACAATGACCACTTCCTTAGACAAAGCCATTTTCAAGAAAATAGAGACTTGACTTACCTAAGACCACTTCCTGGTCTAACTAGTCTAGGATACGACGAGGTAGCTTCAGCTAGTTCCGCTCGGTCAAGTGCACCGAACTAGATACGCCTTATCTAGCCCGAATGCACAAGACTCCGCTTTCCTAGCGTACTATCATCTCGCCGTGTCCTAGTACTATGTTATCAAGTATTGATGAGTCATAGTCCTATCTAGCCATTCTAAAATGAAAAATCAAACTAAATAAAGAACCTAAGCATGCAATTTCTAAGTTAAAATTCAAACAAGTTTTGTACTGGCTCCCCCTGGACCGTTGAATCGGTTCGGTTTCTCCACATAGTGGATTTGGTCCTTGGGAACCCAGTACTGGTTCGATCCTAAGTTTGAAATCAAGGCGTTTTTAGGGATTCATGCTTGGACACATTTTTTTATGTCTACTCACAATTGACATATACGACTTGTTGGTCATATTTGAGCTAAACCCTAGTCTGCCCTTGTTGTACACGACCCTTTGCGATCCAAGTAGGAGGTCAAGTCCTTTGGATCCCAAAGTAAACCTTTCCAATGTGTTCCTAAGATCTTCAACTTGACTCTTCAAGAGTGAGTTCTCAACTTCGAGCTTTTCAACCCGAGTTGAGTCCTCCTCTCGAACTCGACTAGTCGAAGAGGTTAGGGAGACCTCGTGTTTGAGGAGTTTAAACGTATTGCTAAAAGTTGACCCAAAACTCCATTCTAAGTTGTATAAATCAAGCAATTGTTACTAAAAAGTCAAATGGTACCCATGTGCGAGTTTAAACAAAATAGAAATGATGTTTTTATCAGCGAGAGGAGGAACATAAAAGCAATTGTCTAGGTTCAGAATATTGATCCTATAGGGTTCTCTATTAAATACTCCTTAGGGATCAGCTACGAGGCAATTGTACATGAAGGACACGATCATCATCTTCTTCCTCGGATGCTTCTTCCCATATAGCGTTGAGTGCCTTTTTGTATTTTGGTACTTTGCTCTTGAGTTTTGGGCATTCGGACTTGATGTGTCTAAACATGTTGCATTCGTAACATCTAATATTCAAACTTTTAGGCTTACCTTCATTGGGTCGAGTGACGGTTCATTTTCGACCCTTGACTATCCTCCGAACTAGGTTGACTAGTTCGGCCTCCATTTCCGGGTCGACCTCCGAATCAGACTCATCCTCTTCTTCCTTCGGGGGTGGCTTGCTTGCGATTTTCTTCCTCGAGCCTGCAAAAAGTGTTATACCCTTCTCGAGTTCCGAGTTAGACTGCTCATGAAGTTCAAAATCAGAAAATAACTCATCTAACCTAAGTTTCAAAAGATCCTTGGAGACCTTGTAGGCATCAACCATGGATGCCCACAAGGTAGTCCTCGGAAAGGAGTTAAGAACATACCTTATAAGGTCACGGTTTTCGACCTTTTGCCCGATCGCGTGTAGGTTATTGACTATGTCTTGAACGCGAGCATGAAGTTGTGTCGTCGTTTCATGTTCCTGCATTTTTAGATTATATAATTTATTAAACAAAAGATCGTGCTTACATACCTTGGCTTCATCGCTCCCTTCGTGTAGCTCCACTAGCTTTGTCCAAAGGTCCTTTGCGCTGATGAAGGGGCCGACACGATTAAGAACCTCCTTGGACAAGCTGCATTGGAGGATTTGAGTTGCCTTGGCGTCGGCTTCGACTTGTCTTTTTGTCACAATGGTCCATTGGTCATAATCCAAGGATTCACCCACTTCGTTAGTCGGAAGTGTGAATCCCGTTTGGATTATGATCCACATCTCGATTTGAGTTTTAAGAAAGCATTCCATCCAACCCTTCCAATAACGGAAGTCATCTCCGTTGTAAAATGGAGGTCGAACGGTGCTAAAACCCTCGAGATGAGCCATTGATACAAAAGAAACAAGGAGATGAAGATGAGAACCCTAACAACGACACAAACACACGAAATGTACCAAGACTCGCGTCTTGGATTAGTAGTGCGGGAGAAAAACTAACCAAATGAAATAAATTCGAAATAAACAGAAAAAAAAGGGGGAAAAATCTGTAGAAAGCTATATCAGTGGTTTCACCAAATCTTAGCACCCCCGGCTCTGATACCAATTGTTGGATCGAAACGAATCGCTAGAGGGGGGCGAATAGCGATAAACCTTTTCTTTCTTTCGAATTCGTTTCAAAACAATTATACGCAGCAGAAAGAAAAACTAAAAGAGACAAATAGATTTTTTACTTGGTTCGTAGCCTTCGGCTACTACTCCAAGGGCCTAGTGATCCTTGATCATGCACAGAGGGCAAATAACTAAAGAACTCCTCCTCGTTAGAGGTAGGAGTTAATCGATACAAGAAAGCACCAAAAGCTTGAGGTAAAGGGACACTCCCCCTCTCCTTGTTATGATAAAAACTCTGAGACAATTAAAGCAATAAACTGAAATGAAGCTTATACCGACGGAACAAAAATACAAACAAATTAAACCTAGAGCGTCGGAGAGGAAGCACTTCGTTGTCGGAGAGTTGTAGCTTTGCGGAGGCTTTTGGAAGCTTAGAATTGATGATGAAACCCTAGGATAGGCCCTCCTTTTATAGCATTTGAGCCCCTTTTCGAGAGGAACTTCAGCCAATCAAAATTGAGCACCACTCCCCTTGAAATGAGGTGATAAGCCTTGACTCCTCGAAGCTGATCCTTAACCATCAGTCGACTGATAGCCATCATCAGTCGACTGACGATAGCATCAGTCGAATGCTGACCGTAGACAGTCGACTGATTGACAGTAGTCGAGTCCTCCAAGCTGGCAGTCAACTGATGCTAGCTGAAATGAAAAGTTAGCTAAGCAAAAATATTATTTCGACGGCCTCCGACCATCCGATCTTGACCTAGAACACCGATAGGATGTCTTGGGTCAGATCTATGCTTAAGACTATCCCCGTAAGGAGGATACGACCTCACTTACACTCGCACACACACGAGCTTACCTCGATACTTACTGTGTCACTTTCGCTTCTGACCTTCCACTCGATTTCTTCGACTCCCTCCGAAGTCACTGGAGTGTCGCCCGATCACCACGGCTTCCTCCGGGTGTCGCTAGCCTTCAGCTCTAGCATTGACACTTTTCAACACACTCGATTTAGCTCGTGAGATAACAATATGAGCTTAACTTTGTATCGTTTTCTATAATCAAAACTCAGGTTTGACTTAGGTGCCTACTGCACCAACATTTCTTTTATAAGACTTTTCTAGTCAACTGGAATGCCCTCTAGTCGACTCCACATCAGCCCATCGATATGGTACTTCTGTGTTTCCAGTCGACTGGACCTGTTCCAGTCGACTCCAACTCACTAAGATCCGTATCGAGAAATTTACCTTCCCAGTCGACTAGACCTCCCCAGTTGACTAAAACTCTTTCCATCTGGGCTGCCAGATCCTCGATCGATCACCATCTAATCTTGCCAACTAGGTATCCAGTCGACTGGGCCATTCTCAGTCGACTGGAATTCTTTCAGTCGACTAATCCCTGCAAAACAAGATTAGTTGAAGCAAACAATATAACATCCAATAGCACTAGTCATACTACTCGATCTCGACTTCTAATCCCCACGCGGACTATCCGTCGGATCGACGCCTAGCTTTGTCCCCTTATAGAGGACTCAGCCTCACCTCTCCACTCGAGGCTTACCTGTCGGCTGCCCTATCAGACTTACCATTCTTGACATCCGATCTGACCCACTAGGTCCTCCACTAGTTGTTTGGTATACCTGACCCAGTTGGACTTTTTATTGATTGTCTGGTCTCCTGACCCAACCGGTCTTCATGTCAGATGTTCGGTCCACTCGACCCATCTAGACTTCATGTCTGATGTTCGGTCCTCCTGATCTGTCAAGACTTCTATCTAGTATCCGGTCAACTCGACCTACTATGACTTCCTATTAAGCTTGCACACTTAACACTCATATTAGAAAACAAGTAAATCCTAACTTTAACTATGGTTCATACATCAAAACTAAGAGTGGTGTTCTCTATACCAATAATCTTCCCCTTTTTGATGTATGACAACACATCAGTTAAAGTTAGGAGAATTAATTTATAATATTCAAATTTAACATATATCATAAATGCATTGAGCTAAAAATGTATATGCATGAAAAACTTTTCTTTACTTTAAATTTTTCTAACTTTAAATCTCCTCTCTCCCCCTTTGGGAAACATCAAAATCATTATTAAGCATCAAATGCCACAATTTAAAGATGAGGATTAAAGCTTTTGAAATATAATGACTAAAGATTATAACACTTGCTTGACAAGCTTTATAAAAAATGCCTAAGCCCTATAAATTTCAAAGCACCAAATCTTTTAAAGGACTTAGGTTTTTTAGAATCAGCTAAGTTTTGAAAACCATTTGTAGAAGTGTTTTCTGAAAACTTTATCAATGCTCCCACTAAATTCATGCAATAAAATTTTCTTTTAAAAATAGGATCTCCCCCTTTTATCTTTAGTTTTCAAGAATGACTTTTATCAAAATTTTCAAAAGTATTTAACCTTTACCAAAGTTTAAATTTTTAAATCAAGTTTCTAAAATTTTCAATATCTAAATGTCAAAGTTTTCAAAACTATTAATATTTTAATTTTCAAAACTCCCCGTTAAAAATATTTGTGAAATTTTCAAAGTTCTTAATTTTCAAAACTTTTGAAACTCCCCCTCAATAAAAATATTTTTGAAATTTTCAAAATTTTTGAAACTCCCCCTCAAAAGATATTTTTGAAATGTTCAAAATTCTTAAATTTCAAAATTTTTTAAACTCCCCCTCAATAAAAGCTAAAAAATTTGAAATGAAACTTGAGGTTTTAAAAAATTTTAAGATTTCTTCTAAAATTAAGTTAAGATAATGCAAATGAGATAGAAAAATGTTCAAGCATGGATTCCTAAATATATAAATTTTTTATACTTAAAATACACATCTAAAAATTATCCTTAAAGAAAATTTCCAACTTGTTACTAGCTCAAGTGATATAGAATTATCATCAAGCTTTAAATTAGAGTTAGTCATCGAAGTGATTGATTTGCATTTTAACCCCGTGTTGGTTCATGTTAATACACTGAATCTACATCTGGAGCCTGGGGTGCAGTCCTAACATCTCACACCCATCTTCATGGCTCAATACACAAATAGGTAATCCTAGGTGTTTGTGAGATGCAAAGGCTTATCTAGGTCTATAGGATCATGAAATCTAAAATGACCTAGGCTAGATTAATTTTTAATTTTCCTTTAAGAAAATAATATTACTTAACAAAATAGATTTTGAATAATGAAACCAAAGATCCTAGTCTAATAAGCATAATCCAAGTCATTTTCAAGAATATACAAGATTTAAAAATCATCAAATTCATAAGTTCAAACTACAACAAGTAGTTATCTAAGACAATCCTAATCAGAAGGAGGTGGATGATCCATCCTCCAAGAACGGGAAAACTCCATTATCTCTCGATGATCCACTCTCTGTGCCTGAAACATCTGCATCATCTCAAGATGACGAGCTTGATGTTGCTGCTCCTGACGTTGCATCGCATCCTCCAATCTAGATAATCTTTCAACTATAGTGGGGGCTTCTGGAAGCACAAGAAACGGAGATAGACTATCAAATCTTGGCGCTTCCTAATGCTCAGTCTGAGGGTCAGAGTGATGCTCTGGGTCAATATCAGGCTCATGCTCAGGCTCAGGCTCAGGCTCAGGCTCAGACTCAGGCTCAGGCTCAGGCTCAGGCTAGGTTTGAGGACCATCTCTCCTGCATGTTAGGATATTATTTTCATCTAAACCTATTTTAGCTAAACCAAATTGTCTATAACCTATCATGTCATACTCAGAAAGTTATTTTATGTTACCTATGGTAACATCAAACTCTAATGTGGCTAGTAAAGATGTGATGACATGGCAATAAGACAGATGTACCTTCCTACTATTAACTGTCTTAGAATGATGGATGATAGAATGAAACATCTGTAGACTAATGTCTATATCTAATCTATGACTAAGTATATTGAGTAAAAATGAATGATAAAGGTGCATCATAACAATGTCCCTAGTGGTGAGTGGCAAAATGCAGTTCACTATGACTCTGTACAGGGCCTAGTCCTGTACTTTGAGCCTAGTGGAACTAAAGATATTCACAGATGGAGTCCTCTCTTCACCAAATAAATCCGTGTGTATCCTATCTAATGTAATGTACGAGTAGGGATCACCATACAGAAATTCCATGGATGGAAAACATGCAACTGGACATGATGAATGCATGAGTCCTAAATGATCTCTCAACAATGAAAGGGTAAGAATAAAATCATTGCCCTGTACTCTCGTGGAATATGTAAGATCATCAATTCTAGTGAAATTATTGAAAAACTCTACACATAGATCTATGTTGATAGAGTTTTTGTAAAATATCGGAAAAAAAAAATATTCCTCGGTAATTGATAAAATATCTTGTGGAATTTTTCAGGAATTTTTACAATTTTTTCTGGATTTAAACGGAAATTTTATAGATATTTTATGGGGATAAAGCAAACAGGCTTTTGTAAAGCCTGTTTAGACTATCTGGTAGGAATTAATAGATTTAATTAAAACATTTATTTCCTTCCGTTTTCCCTTATCTCCGATCGCAACCCCTCTTCTCTTATTTCCCAATCGCGCCGACTCCCTTTCTCCGGTCGATATCTATTTCTCCCGAATTTTTGTCTCCCACCGACCAACCCCTCTTCTCCTCCTCTCCGACGCGCAACCCTTCTTCCCACTCGTCGAGGTTGGTCTTCACGGTGAGCAGGCAGGCACCGCCCAAGCACTGCCAGTGGCCGGTGTCCATGGGTCGCTGATCCTCCTCCGTCGCATGGGACTCCTGTTCCACTTCGCAGCGTGGTGTAGGGATCCCGAGCGATAAACAAAAACTCGCAGCGGAAAACTTAGGATCCCTCCAGAGATCCAAGAAAAAAAAATATACTCGTTTCAATTATCGATTCTATCCTATAGGAATTGAGATTACCTTCGAAGCGTGCCCTTCGAATTCCAGTCAGCAACACTTGTGGATCTCAACGTGGTCAGGATGTCCACGCCTCTACGGTGCACACACACACACGATCTTGGAGAGAAGAGGTAAGCCCTTTTGGTTGTACTAGCAACCACTCCAAGGTCTCACTTTTCCACTCTTTACTTGGCCCTCTTGTGTTGTCAACAAAAAAAATAAAATCAGATTCTATTTTTCATTGTCCACGTTGAAGAAGAAGAAGCAACCATAATACACCTTAATGAGACATTAAATGCACTTCCTTATTCTCCATGGTAAAAGAAAGGAAGTCAATTAATGCTCATTAAATGCACATTAATGAGTTTTAAATCCCATTTAAAACCGCATTTATTAATTCGTGTATTATATTATTAATTCGTGTATTGTATTATTAATTCGTGTATTATTCATTTTAGCCTTCTTCTCTTGGTTTGACTTGAGTCTAACTCAACATAAACCAATTTGAGTCCAACTCAAATTTAGCCAAGTAATGAGTTTTACTCATTCTATTAATCCAATTAACTAATAATTCATTTTAGTCAAACCAAAATGATTTCCTCTCCAAAATAATATGTTCTTTGTGTGTGACCCTATAGGCTCTCATAACGTTGGCAATGTATCCAAAACCATTTTAGATACATAAGCAATGAACGGCATCTAGCAATACATCATTGCTACCCAAGTGATGAGAATGTCAAGATCTGACAACCTCTTCCGTGACTATTATCATATGACAGTGTCCTTCTATGCTTGATATCTCAGATCGATCAATAAGGCCTAGACCGTGTCACCCTCTTATCAATCTTTATGTTTCTTGATCCCCAAGTAGACTCACTCAAACAAATGAGCTTAGTATCTTATAATGACTCATTTGAGCATGGTCATGCATTTCGTGGTCCTACTCTATCAAGAGGCCAAAGATATCACTCCCGCCATATGGGAGGGATAGATCCCATCTGTTAGTTATAACCCTAGAACCAATCATGTGATGGTTGAATAGGGAACATTTTGTATCATATTATATAAAGGCAAAGGATTGGTTATTATATTTATGTCTTGCTTGTGCCAGCTAAATTAAATATAATAATGCCCTAGAAAAGTAGGTTCTTATCTACAGCACATCAATTGGCAGAATTGATTACGAGAGGCTGTAGAGAACACTTTCCTAAATGTTCCTAGTCAAGTATTAATATGCAAGGGCAATATTAATACATAAAGACTAGCATGTAGGTCAATTGATGACTTGATCTCACAAGTCATGGATATATGATATCAAGTTGACACATGGGTATATATTAGAGAATATATACTGAACTGACCCGCCATGAGAAAGTTTCATGGATCGTCATATGAATGTCATAAACGTTCTCATGTGACTATTGGTATGAATAGTCCTTAAACCTGAAGTCACTACGGTTCCCTACATAAGGAGTTATATACTTTGGTATCGTCAAACGTCACCCGTAACAGGGTAGACCATAAAGGCGATTACTGGGTATATAACAAATTATGCGGAGGGATGTGAGTGATGTAGATGAGATCTATCCCTCCCATATGACGGGAGTGATATCTGTGGGCCCCTTGATTGAGTAGAACTACTAAAAAGCATGGCCATGCTCGAATGAGTCAATATGAGATATTGAGCTCATTTGTTTGAGTTAGTTTACTCAGGGATCAAGAAACACATAGATTGATCGAGGATGACACGGTCTATGCCTCATTGGTCAATCTGATATCAAGGATAGAAGGACACGGTCATACATTAAAGTAGTCACAGAAAGGTTAGTCGGATCTTGACTTATTTCATAACTTGGGTAGCAATGATGTATTGCTAGATGCCCCTCATTGCTTGTGTATCTAAAAGAGTTTAGATCCACTGCCAACGTTATGAGAGCCTATAGGGTCACACACAAAGAGCATGATGATTAGAAGAATTAGTGCATTCTAGTTTGACTAGAATAATTTGGGAATAAGCTTAAGTACAAAATGGTTTTTGGACTTTAAGCTTAATGAGAATTTTAGCTTGTTGATTTAATGAGATTAATTCAATATGCTAAGCTTATTAATTTAATAAGATTAAATAAATATGTTATCATGATAGCCTAAGCTTAATTGATTTAATAAGATTAATTCAATATGTTACCTTATTGATTTAATGAGATTAATTCAATATGATAACATAAGCTTATTGAATTAATAAGATTAATTCAACATGCATGTGCCACATAAGCATGCCACCTAAGCTTGATGAGGTGGAAGGAGACAAAGGGTTTTGACCTTTGGAATTTCTCCACATGTGGCCGTCCAAACAAGGATTATTTTTCAATGCAATTGATTGCATTGAATGTGATAGGAGATGAAAGGTTTTTTCAATCCTATAAAACACTCCATGGGGTGGTCGGCCAAAGAAGTTGGAAGCTTGAGGCTTGGAGAGAGCTTGGTGGTGAGAGGCTTTTGTTGTGTGGCTTTTGTGAGTGTAGGCTAGCAAGAGTAGTCTTCTTCTTCCTTTCTCTTTTTCCCTACCTTCCTCTCCTTTAGGGTCTTCTCTAGCAAGAAGTAAAGGAGTGCTCTTCTAGTTTCTTTTGAGACAAGATCTTGCTCGTGTGGATACATATAGAGGCACGGACATTTGAACGTGCTAAAAGATCCAACAAACCCAAGGAGAAGCGGGATTAAAAAGGGCACGCAACAAAGGTAATATTCTCCTATAAGATAGGTTTTGAGAAATTTATTTTTTGTACGAGGTTTTCTTTCGCAAGGAACACTTGGAAGGGATCCTATTTTTCCGTTGCGCATATGCTATTTTGCATAAAAATCCCTACAGTGGTATCAGAGCCACTTGCGAAAGATCGTATAAAAAAAATAGGTTTTCTCTATTTTATATATGATATAGAAGTAGGATAAATTTTATTATGAGTTGATAATTGCATTAGCAATTTTTCAAACATAATAAAATATCCGATGTCTTTTAAAAGTTAAAATTGACATGGTGCATGGTTATGGCCCAGTCCCAAAAAAGGTTTGTGAATGTGTGTGTTGTAATTCTTAATACGGCCTGCGTGTCGTGTCTTTCTCCTAAAATTCTTGTTGTAAAATAAGCTTTAGACTCGAATGTAACTCGAGTATTTCTCCTTGTGTAATATACAAAATAAAGATGGAGGGTCCATTGGAAGATGACGTTACAAGGAGGAAATCAACAACACAAGACAACCAAAAGGAAGCACTTGGGAGAAGATGTTATCCCTAGGTTGACCAATCAATCTTTTCATTGACTTGAGAAGATTGTAGAATAAGGGTCATAACCATGACACGCTTAGTTTAATATGTATGTGATGCATGTTAATTTAGCTTATATGTGATGTATGCTAATATGTATGTGATGCATGTTAATTTAGCTTATATGTGATGTATGCTAATATGTATGTGATGCATGTTTAAGTTTATTTCTTAATAAGTCAAAAACGATATGCCTACCAAAGTTTGGTACTCACTACTTCCTCAATCATTTGTTGTTGGGTTTGCCAAAGCAAAGCAATGCATTTTATCTTGGAAGAGTGCGAGTGGACAATCGTGATGTCCCGCTATCAAACTTGGTTAAGACTTAATTAAGTTTTTCTTAATTAATTAAGAAAGTAGAGGCATATATTAGCTTTGAACATAAGTTTTAAAAATTAGTTTTGTGTGATTTCCGAACATCAGCTTTGTCTTAGAAAGTGGTCGTTGCTCCAATATCAAAGAAGGCCTCTTTGCCTCGCCACGGCCTGGAAGCTGGTTTAGGAATAAGCACTAAACTAATCTAAACTTAACCAAAGCTATTAAAGAGTTACATCAGATGTAATTGGCAAAAGATTGCCTACCTAATCATACTACGTCTTGGGCGATTAGCCAAAGCTAACTCAAGACAAAGTATGATGTGGATCTTTATCCCATATAAATTTATAGCTAAATAGAAGCTAATGATGTAAGCAAAATGTGTTTGCCTACATCAATGAATAGCTCATATCAAAGCTATGAGAATTTAGTAGGAGCCTCATTTAATTAAAGGCCTAATTAAATGACTTAGGTATGATACTTAATTTTGCATTTTAATGTTGAAGATCACCATGTCATCTAACACGACACACCCCCTCAACTTGCGATCTGTCCTTGAGAAAGACAAGCTTAATGGAGCTAACTTTCTAGACTGGTATAGGAACTTGAGGATTATCCTCAAGCAAGAATGTAAACTGTATGTCCTAGAGTAGTTTATCCCTGAAACACCCGCCCCTGCGGGCACTCGTGCTGAAAAGAATGCTTATAAGAAGCATCAAGATGACGCATTAGATGTGTCATGTCTTATACTTGCCACCATGAACTCTGAGCTTCAGAAGCAACATGAGAACATGGATGCCTATGGTATGGTTGAGCATTTGAAACAACTATATCAAGGACAAGCTAGGCACGAGCGTTTTGAAGCGTCTAAGGCTCTTTTTGTATGCAAGATGCAAGAAGGAACACCTGTAAGAACTCACGTACTTAAAATGATAGGGTACGTTGAGAACCTTGAAAGACTAGGTTTTCCACTGAGCCAAGAATTGGCAACCGATGTTATCCTGCAATCGTTGCCGGAAGCATATAATCAATTCATCATGAATTATAACATGAATGAAATTGATAAGCCTTTGCCTGAGATTCTCAGCATGTTAAGAACTGCTGAACCGAATCTCAAGAAGAAAGTTAGTAACGTACTAATGGTCAAGAAGGGCAAAGGTAAGCGCAAAGGCAAGGGTAAGACCCAAGCCAAAGGCAAGGCCAATTCATCCACTTCAAAGGGTAAAGGTAAAGTACCTAAGGAAGGGGACTGCTCTATCATGCGTGAGGCCGACATCGAAGCGGAACTGCAAAGTCTACCTTGAGGAAGTAAAGAAGAAAAGAAGTGAGACTTCTGCCTCAGGTATACACGTTATAGAAGTTAATCTATCTATTTCTTCTACATGGGTATTAGATACCGGATGTGCATCTCACATTTGTACTAATGTGCAGGGACTGAGAAATAGTAGACTAATGGCAAAGGGCGAAGTGGACCTACGAGTAGGCAATGGCGCAAAAGTTATTGTTGTAGCTGTAGGAACATATTCTTTGTCTTTGCCCACTGGGCTTATCTTAGAACTAGAGGAGTGCTTTTATGTACCTGCATTATTAACGAAGAACATAATTTCTGTATCTTGTTTAGACAAGAAAAACTTTTCTTTTATAATAAAGGACAAATGTTGTTCCATTTATTTGAATGAAATGTTCTATTGTAATGCACCACTTATGAATGGTCTCTATGTTCTAGATTTAGAAAACCCAATTTATAACGTAAATACCAAACGGTTCAAATCGAATAATTTGAACCAAACATATCTCTGGCACTGTCGCCTAGGTCACATAAATGAAAAACGCATATCCTAACTCCATAAAGATGGATTATTGGACTCATTTGATTTTGAATCATATGAGGTATGCGAATCTTGTCTTTTAGGAAAGATGACTAAAACTCCATTTAGTGGACATGGCGAGAGAGAGACGGACTTGTTAGGACTCATACATACTGATGTATGTGGCCCTTTCAATGTCGAAGCCAGAGGAGGCTATAAGTACTTTATTACTTTCACTGATGATATGAGTAGATTTGGCTACTTATATTTGATGAGACATAAGTCAGAATCCTTTGAAAAGTTCAAAGAATTCAAGAATGAAGTACAAAACCAACTTGGTAAGCGTATTAAGCTACTTCGATCAGATCGAGGTGGTGAATACCTTAGTCAAGAGTTTCGTGATCACCTGGCTGAGTGTGGGATAATATCCCAACTCACTCCACCTGGAACACCACAATGGAATGGTGTATCTGAGAGGAGAAATCGTACTCTATTAGATATGGTACGATCAATGATGAGCCAGACTGATCTACCTACTTCCTTTTGGGGTTTAGCTCTAGAGACAGCCGCTTTCACACTTAATCGTGTCCCATCAAAAGCCATAGAAAAGACACCATATACGTTATGGATTGGGAAGAGTCCCAAAATGTCTTTTATAAAGATTTGAGGTTGTGAAGCTTATGTTAGACGTCAAGTCTCAGATAAACTAGGACCCAAATCAGATAAGTGTTATTTTGTAGGATATCCCAAAAAAACTAAGGGATATTACTTTTACAATCCCACACTTGGCAAGGTGTTTGTTGTTAAATACGGGGATATTTAAATATTAAATTTTATGGTTAAAAATTTTGAGAAATTATCCTGGAAATTTTTCGGGATTTTTAGGGAATTTTAGGAATTTTTCTGGATTTAAACGGGGCTTGTACGAGATATTTACGGGGATAAGAAAAACAGGCTTTTATAAGGCCTGTTTAGATTATCTATAATTGAGGGATTAATGGGTTTAGTAACGCTAGGTTTAAATAGCTAAACCTAGGTTTTTATTTTCATTTCTTCCTTATTCCCTGTACGCCGTAACGCTTTCCCCCAAATCCAATTCTTCTCTTCACCGCGATCCCACCGCCGACGCCCTCTCCTCTCGCGCGTTGCGTCGACGACCAAGCCGTCGCGATCTTCCCGTCGACACCCTCTGCTCGCGCATTGCGTCGACGACCAGGCGATCTCTTCTCCGTCGATGATCGGGCCGCCGCCACAAGCAGCCTCGCCACGGTCGGCACTTCCCTCCTCTGCAAGCGACGACCGACCGTCCCTCGTCGGTGCCCACGGATGAGCCACCGTAATGCGCTAGGGTTGGCGGCGAAAACGCCTTTCGCCCTTCACCTTCTCACCTCGGGCGCCGCGTCGCGTCCTTGCCATCCACAGCCGACACCTCTGCCCTTCTGGTCGAGTATTGCCGGCGAGTTACTACCGATAGCAAGTGATCGTGAGCGTCGGATTGCTCCGGTGAACAGTGGAGACAAGGAAGGTTGCTGCCTGTGAGGTTCCACCCATAGGTAATCTCGATCTGCTTCTTTTTCCATGTTGTGGTTAATTTTTGTTATCTGCGGTTGGATGTTTGATATGTGGAGTTGGCAGCGATGTTTATGTTTGGAGATTATGCTGGATGGTGGTTGTTGTGGATGTGATCGGCTGTGAACATTGGTTGAGTCGGCTGAGGAGTGTGTTGTTGTGTAGCTGTGATTGGAGTTTGTGGTTGGTTAAGAGGGTTGCTATAAGAGTCCATTTGGGTGAACGGCTGTGCATGAGTGGTGAATGGTTGATAGGGATTAATATGGAGGATTGATTAGGTTAATGGGATAACTAGATCAATCTAGTTGACCAGGATTTTTATTAAAGTCTTTGGGTTAATTGGTTATGTAAGAAATCGATTGAGTATTCGATTTGTCTGTGGAATGCATTTTTGAGCTTAACAATAGTTATGCTGTATGCAGGTTTTGGTCACGAGGCAGGTCCCCGGTCGTGACGATTTTATTCTTGCGGACATTATATATTCAGGCGGGTACTTTGACTTATCTTTTAGATATAGTCAAGTTGATATGCTAGTTAGGATAACTTGCAATAATTTTAATGTTTATATGCCTAGTATGTTTTTGGTGCCTACATGATACATGCATATGATAGGTTATGATTATACCTTCTCTGTTTTTATTTGGATCATAGTACTTGGATTAGGGATATGTACATACTGATTGTACATATTATTCGGATAGATATTTTGAGTAGGATTTACATGCTTTAGTATCATGCACCATCTTGCATGATTGCATGCTGGCTGGACGAGGTTCCATTATTGTTGAGCCCGCAGCCAGTTACATGGCCTGCACACACTGCCACTCATGGGTTAGTGGTACATCAGGAGGGTGTGTGCAGTTGCTCTGTCAGGCTCCAGTTCGCCGACCGCTCATGGTAGCGAGGCGTGGTAGCGGCGAGGATCCCTCCTCTGGTCTATGACACCGGGAGATGAGATCTTAGCTCCCCCACTATGTTTGGGGCAGGAGGATAGGTGTACTCCGACAGCATCCTGTCCACTCGGTCACTCAGGAGCAGTGATGGCAGAGTGCACAGTTGTCATAGCCCTACCCACTCGGCTTCACCATCGCGTGCGTAGGCGGTAGCATCGTGGGTGACCATGTCATATGCACGACATGCATTTTGCACGGATTGCATTTGTATTGTGTTTGTTGCATTATTGTATTGATGCCTTGGATGTTGCATATGATTGACATGCATACAGGATTCATATTCTTATATGGTGATGACTTTATCTCTTATAGTAGGGCACATGCTCCTATATCAGGGTAGGAGACTCAGGTGAGTACAGTCCTTTTGCATTTATTTCTTGCTTACCATATATATGAGACTGTACTGGCATGATTAGTATTGTTAGCTATTTCTTACTATTCATATCGACTAGTATCCGCTAAGTTCTTTGAACTTACCCCGTGGTTTTATATTTATTTCAGGAAGATGCTGTCAGGAGAGTCCAACTGCCAATCCCCCTCGTCGAAATAAATAGGTTTTATTGGTCTATTGGTTTTTGGATTTTGTATAGAGGATATGTATAGGTCCTGATGTTGTGGTTATGTACTTATGGAAGTTTGGGAATAATTGTGGTGTCCTTATGGACTATTCAAGTAGTTTGGTTGTATGTTCCTGCTCAGATGGCAGAAGGGGTAAGTCTAGATGTTATAGACTACCTTTATTTACTATGATGGTTGGCCTGAGGCCTTATGATTTGCGTGTGTAGATGTTTTTGTTCCGGTCGTGTTGACCGATGTATAGTGGCCGTGTAGGCCTTGTATAAAAATTGATATTGTCACCCGTACAAGGGAGATGCTGCCGGATTTTTGTCTGGCGGGGACTCCCTCGGGGCGTGATAATTTATTTGGTATCAGAGCATAGGTTTCCGAGTTCCTTAGGGTCTTTGGGTTTATGGAGTTCGCCAAGTTTGGTAGGTTAACTGGGTATTTTCGGAGTTGTACGAATTTCCGACGATTTTTATGTTTCGGAAATCCGAGGTATTATTGACGAGGTCAATATGGGGGATTTGACGACAGACATCTCCACAATAATGTAAATACATTCTAGAAAATTTTCTAGATTTAGTACATGTTTATATTGGTTATGCGGTGATATCATGTTTTGTCTAGTATTGTTTTAACCTTATATCGGTTAGGCTGTTAGATTTTAGGTTGTTGGTTTGTCGTTACTATATGGTTGTTAATTGATATTACTGCTATACGTAGCTAGTTATTAATGTGATAATAAATGATTAGATATTATTGGTAGATGTGTACCTCTTACTTTTGGACTAGTATTAGGATTGGACTGGTATTGGAATTAGACTAGTTGAATGATATGACTAAGATGGATAAATTCGTAGAAGGCATGATGACATGATTATAGCTTATGTAGTTTAGAGTATATATAAGCATCTGATGCTTTATTTAGTATTGCCTTGACTTTGTCTGGCATGACCCTTTAGCTATACCTAAATTAATTTCAACCATTGATTCCCATTAGTAGGACTATGCTGTCGTTTATTTGACAGCGTGTTATATGTTTTTATGGTTATATATTTTTGCGGTGGATACCATGAATAAGGCTAGTAGAGGTAGAATAACTTTGATGAGGTTATTCTGTAGGAGCGGATTTCAGGAATGAAACAATATTAGTGGAACCCTAGGTGTTGGAACCCTAGGCGTAATAACCCGGATGTGCTTAATGATATATGGTTATCCATTTACTGTTTCAGTGATATGGTGATCGGACTAGTAGAGTTCGTATGGTTAGGATGCAATTAATCCTTACTATATCTCTCATTCTTGGTTGAGAGAGAGAGAGTCTGCAGTAGAGTCTCTCTATAGGTAGGTGCTTTGTATATTGTGGTCAATCATGCCTCCCAGTCATGGTTGAGATGACCTACTGTAAAGTTATATTTTTGCGTTATTCGTTCGGAGTTGGTGATAATCGGATTCGTATGACGCCTGTAGCTAGATAGCTACTTTACATCTTAAGTACCCAGGAGATTTGTTCGTGGTAGCAGGTTGTAGCATGCATGATTGCACTGGTAGAATGGTATAATTTAGGCTTAACCCTCTTGACGGGCTTGATAGTAGATTTGTGGTCTTTATTGGCCTTGATAGGCGTTTCTTGTTAGTTGGGACGAAACCTTATGATTAATCGTCTCGACGGGATTATTATTGGACTTATGGTTTTGATCGACCTTGATAACCGATCATGTTAGAAGGGTTGGAACGCTAGACTTAACCATCTCGATTTATTTATCTATAAGTCGATGATCCTTACCGGCTTTGGTAAACATTTGGTATTAGAGGTGTTGAAACCCTCGCTTGACCGCCTCAATGGGTTTAATGGTAGATCGATGATCTTTGTCGACGTTGAAAGTCGATTTATGCTGGATGTATTGGATAACCCTAGGCTTAACAACCTAGGATAATCGACTGCCCACGCGACCTATTATTGGTAGTATGCTAATGCCTACAGTCGATAACTAGATATTTATATACTGTCTGTCTATCCACGAGTCTCATTCGTGGTAGCATATGGTTGCGCGTAGACCGTGCTATTGATTGTCGGCTCATGGGTTACGTTCGCGGTAGCTCATAGATAGTTTCCTTTGTATTACCTCGAGAGCCACAAGGCTTTGTCGTGGTATCTGGATGTGCACTGCTTGTTGCAGGTATATTTATTATACTGTTGATCAGGATAGTTGCAGACTGATATTGGTACTCTGAGGGTTGGGTTACTCTAGCTTGTTCCCTGTGACTTCCATTATGTGCATTATGATTATGCACTATTGTCTATACATCCACAGAGTGGTTGTACACACCCCCCTCCTCACTTATACTCTAGGTTAATTGATGGAGGACGTGTCATGTTGACCTACCTTCGAGTCGCTCAGAGAGTTCCTTGCCGTGCTTGTCCCACTGCATCGTCGAGATGCTGCTTTATTTACTTTATCGGTGTTGCATTTTATTATGCACTTTGGATTTTGTCGCAGTTTGATCTGGTGTCATAAAACTATTTTACTTTGATTGATATATGTTTAGTGCATGCATGCAGTTATTGAAATACTTATATTTCTATAATTATTTCGAGGTTTTTATCAGATTTGGTCCATGGATTTCGGAATATTATCACTAAGGGGCTCCTCTATCATTTGGATGACGGATATGCCCCCAGGACGTGACAATTTTATTGGTTTACGGTTTTGGTTTGTGGGTTTTGTGTTTCGAGGATTTCTTTCCTTTGGATATTTGGGAGTTCTCATGTTTTGGGATCAGGCAAGCTGAAAGATATCTCTGAGCTATAGGAAAAGTATTGACCTAGTGAATTGCCCCTAACCATGGTCGGGGACGAGGTCGATGTCGTATTGACCTTGCGAAACCTAATGATGATTTCGGAAGTACGGACCCTTTAGAGGTGTCGACTGATGTCGAATTAGGAAGCTAGGGATTTGGCCAGCTAGCCACTAATAGGAAGGACAAGGAGTAAACTCTCAGAAAATATCAGTCTCTACTATTAGTGATTTTGGTTATGGATAAGGCGTGTATGCCTACACTGGTCTAGACGATGAAAGATTATTTTACCTTATTATAGGAGGTGTTGGATGGGATATTTCACTGTCCCAATATCTTTTTTCAGAGAAGATCCGGAACTCTTTGTTAAAAGAGAGATGGACCTTTGAGGTTATGCATCGATAATCGATGATAGAATGCGGTAATTGTGGAAGGAAATGAATATCCTTCATTTTAGATATATGATCTATTTAGATCAGCTATAGGACATCTGTGTATACTCTAGGATTGATTTGTGACTGGTGTGATGATATTGTAGTGACATGGTGTCATACAATTATCATTGTCGTTGGGATGGTTGTTATATCATCAGCCTAGAGTAAAGAGAATGCAGTTGTATAGCGACGACAATTTCATACTTGGTATGAATTGTATGAGCTTATGGTTATCTTATTAGAGTTATTGACGACTTAGTCGTCTAGGGATTTGGGAAGTCATGTATTCTGCACACGATTGACTCAGTTGTGGTCGTTGGATTGCGTAACTTGACCACTGATGAGGGTGGTAGTTGGAGTTGCGCACTCGACCACCATAAATGGTAGTTTTCTTGGTATTGATTTGATTATTACCATAGATATGGATAGGATGCTCTAGCGGTACTACATCGCTGATTGGTTGGACCAGGAAGGTGATGGAATTTATTTGGTCTGAAGTTTGTGAAACTAGTTTCAGGGCTCAGACGATGGTGGACTTTTACGCCAGTGTTGATTAGTCATGCTGGTGTGGAAGGAAGAGTGGTGTACGTGGATGCATCATTTCGGGGATCGGAGTGATTCCGATGCTATAGCATAAGACATATCCTAAGTTTACGGCAGTTAAAGGACTGCGAGATAAGTCGTCATATATATGACGTGGACTTCGCAGTGATTATGTTGTTTTTCAACGGTGAAGAGTAGGAATGCTCATGGGGTTTTGGCTAGCTACTGGATAGCTACTATAGAGTAGCTGGAACACGAACGGTTGTAACAAGGAGGTTTGGTCGCGATAGCCTCCCATGCACTTACAGAGTGTGTGGTGGAGTGGATTTAGGATGGTAGATGGACTACTGTCTCTGACTTCGAGGAGGATAATGGTTTCCGGAGTTGCATTAGTTTAAGGAACAGATGATTCAGGAAATTCCGATTTCGGAATGGAAGTGGAAGCATATTATTATAGATTTTGTAGTGGGTTGCCTAGGACACATCAAGGCCATGACGCGATTTGGGTAGTCGTTGACCGACTAACCAAATCCGCGCACTTAGTGATTTGGAAGACGAACTCTTTGGATTGTTTGACAGAGTTATATTGTCGGGATATCATCAAATTGCATGATCTTCCTTTGAGCATTATATCAGATAGAGATCCCCGGGTCACGTCTCGATTCTGGCAGAGTTTGCAGCGAGCCGTAGGCACGCAGCTTCGTTTTAGTATTGCATTCCATCCGCAGATAGATGGACAGTCTGAGCGGACCATTTAAACACTAGAGGACTTGCTAAGGTCCTGTGTAATGGATTTCGGGGGCAACTGGGAGGACTAGTTGCTAGGACCCATAGAGCTCAGTATGAGACAGGGTTGGTCCGTACTATCAGACGTAGGATGGCAGAGGCGCAGGATTGTCAAAAGAGTTATGCAGATCGGAGACGGAGACCTCGGGAGTTCTCTATTGGTGATCATGTATTCCTGCGAGTTTCACCCATGAAAGGGGTGAAGAGGTTTGGACTCCGTGGTAAGCTAGCTCCTAGATATATCGGTCCGTTTGAGATTTTGGAGAGGATCGGAGCAGTTGCTTATCGTCTAGCGCTACCACCATCTTTGACGAGTATTCACGATGTGTTCCATGTGTCTATGCTGAGGAAGTATGTGCCAGATTCTACACATATTCTATCAGATGTATCAGGTTCCATTCAACCTGATGCTACATACGCAGAGGTTCCGGTACGGATTTTGGATTACAAGGAACGACAGTTGCGGAATAAGGTTGTGCGACTTGTCAAGGTCGGGTGGAGTCACCACACCGACGAGGAGGCTACTTGGGAGCTCGAGGAAAAGATCAGAGCTCAATACCCCCACTTATTTACTTAAGGTACGTGAGGTATATTTTCAGTACTTGTGGTATTTCTTACTCATTGTGCATCTGAGTAGGAAATTTGGGGACCAAATTTTTATTAGTGGGGGAGAATGTTAAATACGGGGATATTTAAATATTAAATTTTATGGTTAAAAATTTTGAGAAATTATCCTGGAAATTTTTCGAGATTTTTAGGGAATTTTAGGAATTTTTCTGGATTTAAACGGGGCTTGTACGAGATATTTACGGGGATAAGAAAAACAGGCTTTTATAAGGCCTGTTTAGATTATCTATAATTGAGGGATTAATGGGTTTAGTAACGCTAGGTTTAAATAGCTAAACCTAGGTTTTTATTTTCATTTCTTCCTTATTCCCTGTACGCCGTAACGCTTTCCCCCAAATCCAATTCTTCTCTTCACCGCGATCCCACCGCCGACGCCCTCTCCTCTCGCGCGTTGCGTCGACGACCAAGCCGTCGCGATCTTCCCGTCGACACGCTCTGCTCGCGCATTGCGTCGACGACCA
Source organism: Wurfbainia villosa (assembly GCA_025175895.1). Taxonomy (NCBI): domain Eukaryota; kingdom Viridiplantae; phylum Streptophyta; class Magnoliopsida; order Zingiberales; family Zingiberaceae; genus Wurfbainia; species Wurfbainia villosa. The sequence continues at coordinate 22,166,439 of CM046008.1, read as the reverse complement.
GGCGATCTCTTCTCCGTCGATGATCGGGCCGCCGCCACAAGCAGCCTCGCCACGGTCGGCACTTCCCTCCTCTGCAGCGGCGGCCGTAGTCCTCGTCGGTGCCTACGGATGAGCCACCGTAACGAGCTAGGGTTGGCGGCGTCGGCGCGCTGCCTTCGCCCTTCTCACCTCTGACCGCCGCCTGGCGCATCGCGTCCTTGCCGTCCACAGCCGACACCTCTGCCCTTCTGGTCGAGTATTGCCGGCGAGTTACTACCAATAGCAAGTGATCGTGAGCGTCGGATTGCTCCAATGAACAGTGGAGACAAGGAAGGTTGCTGCCTGTGAGGTTCCACCCATAGGTAATCTCGATCTGCTTCTTTTTCCATGTTGTGGTTAATTTTTGTTATCTGCGGTTGGATGTTTGATATGTGGAGTTGGCAGCGATGTTTATGTTTGGAGATTATGCTGGATGGTGGTTGTTGTGGATGTGATCGGCTGTGAACATTGGTTGAGTCGGCTGAGGAGTGTGTTGTTGTGTAGCTGTGATTGGAGTTTGTGGTTGGTTAAGAGGGTTGCTATAAGAGTCCATTTGGGTGAACGGCTGTGCATGAGTGGTGAATGGTTGATAGGGATTAATATGGAGGATTGATTAGGTTAATGGGATAACTAGATCAATCTAGTTGACCAGGATTTTTATTAAAGTCTTTGGGTTAATTGGTTATGTAAGAAATCGATTAAGTATTCGATTTGTCTGTGGAATGCATTTTTGAGCTTAACAATAGTTATGCTGTATGCAGGTTTTGGTCACGAGGCAGGTCCCCGGTCGTGACGATTTTATTCTTGCGGACATTATATATTCAGGCGGGTACTTTGACTTATCTTTTAGATATAGTCAAGTTGATATGCTAGTTAGGATAACTTGCAATAATTTTCATGTTTATATGCCTAGTATGTTTTTGGTGCCTACATGATACATGCATATGATAGGTTATGATTATACCTTCCCTGTTTTTATTTGGATCATAGTACTTGGATTAGGGATATGTACATACTGATTGTACATATTATTCGGATAGATATTTTGAGTAGGATTTACATGCTTTAGTATCATGCACCATCTTGCATGATTGCATGCTGGCTGGACGGGGTTCCATTATTGTTGAGCCCGCAGCCAGTTACATGGCCTGCACACACTGCCACTCATGGGTTAGTGGTACATCAGGAGGGTGTGTGCAGTTGCTCTGTCAGGCTCCGCTGGACCGCTCATGGGTAGCGACGAGGCAGCGTGGTAGCGGGCAGGGATCCCTCCTCTGGTTTATGACACCGGGAGATGAGAGCTTAGCTCCCCCACTATGTTTGGGGCAGGAGGATAGGTGTACTCCGACAGCATCCTGTCCACTCGGTCACTCAGGAGCAGTGATGGCAGAGTGCACAGTTGTCATAGCCCTACCCACTCGGCTTCACCATTGCGTGTGAGGCGGCTGACTGGCATCAGGGGTGACCATGTCATATGCACGACATGCATTTTGCACGGATTGCATTTGTATTGTGTTTGTTGCATTATTGTATTGATGCCTTGGATGTTGCATATGATTGACATGCATACAGGATTCATATTCTTATATGGTGATGACTTTATCTCTTATAGTAGGGCACATGCTCCTATATCAGGGTAGGAGACTCAGGTGAGTACAGTCCTTTTGCATTTATTTCTTGCTTACCATATATATGAGACTGTACTGGCATGATTAGTATTGTTAGCTATTTCTTACTATTCATATCGACTAGTATCCGCTAAGTTCTTTGAACTTACCCCGTGGTTTTATATTTATTTCAGGAAGATGCTGTCAGGAGAGTCCAACTGCCAATCCCCCTCGTCGAAATAAATAGGTTTTATTGGTCTATTGGTTTTTGGATTTTGTATAGAGGATATGTATAGGTCCTGATGTTGTGGTTATGTACTTATGGAAGTTTGGGAATAATTGTGGTGTCCTTATGGACTATTCAAGTAGTTTGGTTGTATGTTCCTGCTCAGATGGCAGAAGGGGTAAGTCTAGATGTTATAGACTACCTTTATTTACTATGATGGTTGGCCTGAGGCCTTATGATTTGCGTGTGTAGATGTTTTTGTTCCGGTCGTGTTGACCGATGTATAGTGGCCGTGTAGGCCTTGTATAAAAATTGATATTGTCACCCGTACAAGGGAGATGCTGCCGGATTTTTGTCTGGCGGGGACTCCCTCGGGGCGTGACATTTGTTGCCAGAAATGCTGTCTTTCTAGAAAGAGAATTTATTTCTAGAAAAACTAATGGGAGTAAAATTCATCTTGAAGAAATTCAAGATGAAGATAACACTAAGGCTTCGATGGAAAATGAACAGGCACCACAAAGTGTTGTGGATGAGGAAATTGTTGCCCAAAGAGTTGTGGAGCAAACACCTGTTCAAGTAGACCAACCTCTTCGTAGATCTGATAGGATCCGTCGTCAACCCGAGAGATATTCTTTTCTCTTGACTGACAACGGTGAAGTATTGCTTGTCGATCTTGACGAGCCTACATTCTATCAAGAAGCTATGATGAGCCCAGATTCCGAGAAATGGCTAGAGGCCATGAGATCCGAAATGGAATCCATGTACACTAACCAAGTATGGACTTTGGTTTATCCACCTGAAGGGGTAAAACCCATTGGGTGTAAGTGGGTCTTTAAAGTAAAGACTGACATGGATGGTAATAAGCACACCTATAAAGGTAGATTGGTGGCTAAAGGATTCAAACAAATTCATGGTATTGACTATGATGAAACCTTTTCACCAGTTACGATGCTTAAATCCATTCGGATCATACTTGCTATTGCAGCCTACCACGATTATGAGATCTAGCAGATGGATGTCAAAATCGCTTTTCTGAATGGAAAGCTACTCGAGGATGTGTACATGACACAGCCTGAGGGTTTTGAAGATCCAAATCATCTTGGAAAGGTATGCAAACTGCAAAGGTCTATTTATGGACTAAAGCAAGCCTCTCCAAGCTGGAATCTTCGATTCGATGATGCAATCAAGGAGTTTGGTTTCATCAAGAATGAAGATGAACCTTGTGTCTACAAGAGAAATAGTGGGAGCATAGTTGTATTTCTTATCTTGTATGTAGATGATATACTTCTCATCGGAAATGATATTCCCTCACTCCAGTCTGTGAAGATGTGGTTAGGGAATTATTTCTCGATGAAAGACTTAGGTGAAGCTGCCTATATTCTAGGCATCAAGATCTATAGAGATAGATCTAAAAGATTACTTGGCCTAAGTCAGAGTACATACATTGATAAAGTGCTAGATCGTTTTGCTATGCAAAATTCCAAGAAAGGATTTCTGCCTTTATCACATGGTGTGAGTCTTTCGAAGACTCAATGTCCCTCTTCTAAAGAAGAGAGAGATCGCATGGATAAGATCCCTTATGCATCTGCTATAGGGTCTATCATGTATGCCATGCTTTGTACTCGTCCTGACGTCTCGTATGCTTTGAGCATGATGAGTAGATACCAGTCGGATCCAGGTGAAAGTCACTGGATAGCAGTCAAAAATATTCTTAAATACTTACGAAGAACGAAAGAATATTTCCTGATATTTGGAGGCAATGAGGAGCTAACTGTAAAGGGTTACAGTGATGCAAGCTTTCAAACGGACAAGGATGACTATAGATCGCAATCGGGGTACGTGTTTTGCCTGAATGGTGGAGTTGTGAGCTGGAAGAGTTCGAAGCAGGACACGATTCGATTCTACAATAGCGAGTATATTTCTTTGCGTCGATGCAAAGAAAGGAGGTTGTTTGGCTTCGCAAGTTCATCAGTGAACTTGGGGTAGTTCCTAGCATTGCAGATCCAATAGACCTCTATTGTGACAACAATGAGGCTATTGCACAGGCTAAGGAACCTCGATCACATCAGCGGACCAAACACATACTGCGGCGCTTCCATCTCATTCGAGAGATCATCGATAGAGGAGATGTGAGGATATGCAGAGTATCGACAGAAGCTAAAATCGCAGATCCATTGACCAAGGCTTTGGCACAGAGGAAGCATAATGGTCACACTAGGTCACTAGGTATTAGATATTATAGTGATTGGTACTAGTGCTAGTGAGAGATTGTTAGTTATAGCCCTAGAATTAATCATGTGATGGTTGAATAGGGAACATTTTGTATCATATTCTATAAAGGGAAAGGATTGGTTATTATATTTACGTCTTGCTTGTGCCAGCTAAATTAAATATAATAATGCCCTAGAAAAGTAGGTTCTTATCTACAGCACATCAATTGGCAGAATGATTATGAGAGGCTGTAGAGAACACTTTCCTAAATGTTCCTAGTCAAGTATTAATATGCAAGGGCAATATTGATACATAAAGACTAGCATGTAGGTCAATTGATGACTTGATCTCACAAGTCATGGATATATGATATCAAGTTGACACATGGGTATATATTAGAGAATATATACTGAACTGACCCGCCATGAGAAAGTTTCATGGATCGTCATATGAGTGTCATAAACTTTCTCATGTGATTATTGGTATGAATAGTCCTTAAACCTGAAGTCACTACGGTTCCCTACATAAGGAGTTATGTACTTTGGTATCGTCAAACGTCACCCGTAACAGGGTGGACCATAAAGGCGATTACTGGGTATATAAAAAATTATGCGGAGGGATGTGAGTGATGTAGATGGGATCTATCCCTCCCATATGACGGGAGTGATATTTGTGGGCCCCTTGATTGAGTAGAACTACTAAAAAGCATGGCCATGCTTGAATGAGTCAATATGAGATATTGAGCTCATTTGTTTGAGTTAGTTTACTCAGGGATCAAGAAACACATAGATTGATCGAGGATGACACGGTCTATGCCTCATTGGTCAATCTGATATCAAGGATAGAAGGACACGGTCATACATTATAGTAGTCACGGAAAGGTTAGTCGGATCTTGACTTATTTCGTAACTTGGGTAGCAATGATGTATTGCTAGATGTCGCTCATTGCTTATGTATCTAAAAGAGTTTAGATCCACTGCCAACGTTATGAGAGCCTATAGGATCACACACAAAGAGCATTATGATTAGAAGAATTAGTGCATTCTAGTTTGACTAAAATAATTTGGGAATAAGCTTAAGTACAAAATGGTTTTTGGACTTTAAGCTTAATGAGAATTTTAGATTGTTGATTTAATGAGATTAATTCAATATGCTAAGCTTATTAATTTAATAAGATTAAATAAATATGTTATCATGATAGCCTAAGCTTAATTGATTTAATAAGATTAATTCAATATGTTACCTTATTGATTTAATGAGATTAATTCAATATGATAACATAAGCTTATTGAATTAATAAGATTAATTCAACATGCATGAATGCCACATAAGCATGCCACCTAAGAATGCCACATAAGCATGCCACCTAAGTTTGATGAGGTGGAAGGAGACAAAGGGTTTTGACCTTTGGAATTTCTCCACATGTGGCCGGCCAAACAAGGAGTGCAATTGATTGCATTGAATGTGATAGGAGGTGAAAGGTTTTTTCAATCCTATAAAACACTCAATGGAGTGGCCGGCCAAAGAAGTTGGAAGCTTGAGGCTTGGAGAAAGCTTGGTGGTGAGAGGCTTTGGTTGTGTGGCTTTTGTGAGTGTAGGCTAGCAAGAAGAGTGGTCTTCTTCTTCCTTTCTCTTTTTCCCTACCTTCCTCTCCTTTAGGGTCTTCTCTAGCAAGAAGTAAAGGAGAGCTCTTCTAGTTTCTTTTGGGAGACAAGATCTTGCTCGTGTGGATACATATAGAGGCACGGACATTTGAACGTGCTAAAAGATCCAACAAACCCAAGGAGAAGTGGGATTAAAAAGGGCACACAACAAAGGTAATATTCTCCTATAAGATAGGTTTTGAGAAATTTATTTTTTGTACGAGGTTTTCTTTAGCAAGGATCACTTGGAAGGGATCCTATTTTTCCGTTGCGCATATGCTATTTTGCATAAAAATCCCTACACCATCTACATCACTCACATCCCTCCGCATAATTCATTACATACTCAGTGATCGCCGTTATAGTCACCCAATTACGGTGTGACGTTAGACGATACCAAAGTACATAACTCCTTATGTAGGGAACCGTAGTGACTTCAGGTCTAAGGACTATTCATACCAATAGTCACATGAGAAAGTATATGACACTCATATAACGATCCATGATACTTTCTCATGGTGGGTCAATTCAGTATATATAGTCTCAAATATATATACTCATGTATCAATGTGATATCATATATCCATGACTTGTGAGATCAAGTCATCCATTGACCTACATGCTAGTCTCAATGTATCAATATAGCCCTTGTTTATTAATACAATACTCGACTAGGAATATTTATAAATAGTGTTCTCTACATCTTCTCATAATCAATTCTACCAATTGATATACTATAGATAACAACCTACTGTTCATGGGTATTATTATATTTATTTAGCTGGCACACGCATAAAGAAATATAATAATCAATCTTTGCCTTTATTAATGCAAGAATATAATACAAAAGTCTCCCTCACCAATCATCTCATAATTGGCACTAAGGGCTCATACTAACAATCTCCCACTAGCACTAGTGTCAATCACTGTAATCTCTAACACCCAGTGACCTAGTATGACCATCATGCTTCCTCTGTGCCAAATCCTTGGTCAAGGGATCCGCAATGTTAGCATCAGTGTCTACTCTGCATATTTGAACATCTCCTCTATTGATGATCACTCGAATGAGGTGATACCGCCGCAGTATGTGTTTGGTCCTCTGATGAGAGCGAGGTTCCTTAGCCTGAGCAATAGCCCCATTGTTGTCACAATAGAGGTCTATTGGGTCTGCTATGCTAGGAACCACCTCAAGTTTAGTGATGAACTTTAGAAGACGCAACAATATACTCAGCTTCTGTTGTAGAATCTGCAACTGTGTCCTGCTTCGAACTCTTCCAGCTCACAGCGCCACCATTCAAGCAAATTACATACCCTGACTGCGATCTGGAGTCATCCTTGTCAGTTTGGAAGCTCGCATCACTGTAACCCTTTACAGCTAGCTCCTCATTGTCTCCAAATATCAAGAAATATTCTTTTGTCCATCGCAAGTACTTAAGAATATTCTTGACAGTTGTCTAGTGACATTCAGGACTGCGATACACCGCCATTATGCTTAAAGCATACGAGACATCGGGGCAAGTACAAATCATGACGTACATGATAGATCCTATAGCTGATGCATAAGGGATCTGATCCATGCGATCTCTCTCCTCCTTAGAAGAGGGAGATTGAGTACCATATGACATTGGCAAAAATCCCTTCTTGGAATTCTGCATGGCAAAACGCTTAAGCACCTTGTCCACATATGTACTCTGACTCAAGCCAAGCAATCTCTTAGATCTATCTCTATAGATCTTAATGCCTAGAATATAGGCTGCTTCACCTAAGTCTTTCATTGAAAAACAATTCCCAAGCCAAGTCTTCACAGACTGCAGCATAGGGATATCATTTCCAATGAGCAGTATGTCATCTACATACAATATGAGGAAAACAATTGAGCTCCCACTAACATTCTTGTAGACACAAGGTTCATCTTCGTTCTTAATGAAACCAAACGTTTTGATCGCATTATCGAAACGAAGATTCCAGCTTCTAAAAGCTTGCTTTAAACCATATATGGACCTATGCAACTTACAAACCTTTCCAGCATCCTTTGGATCGACAAAACCCTCAGGTTGTGTCATATACACATCCTCGAGTAGATTTCCATTAAGAAATGCTGTTTTGACATCCATCTGCCAAATCTCATAGTCATAGTAAGCTGCAATAGCAAGCATGATCCGAATGGATTTGAGCATCGCAACTGGAGAAAAGGTTTCATCATAGTCAATACCATGAATCTGCTTGAATCCTTTTGCTACCAATCGCCCTTTATAGGTATGCACATTACCTTCCATGTCAGTCTTTCTCCTAAAGACCCACTTACACCCAATGGGTTTGACCCCTTCAGGTGGATCAACCAAAGTCCAGACTTGGTTAGTGTACATGGATTCTATTTCGGATCTCATGGCCTCGATCCATTTCTCAGAATCTGGGCTCATTACAGCTTCCTGATAGGATGTCGGCTCATCAAGCATGATACCATCGTTATCATCCAAGAGAAAAGAACATAGGCACTAACCGAAACCTCTTAGAGATCACGTCCGAACAATTACAACCACTGAGTATATTGGTATTCGAATCCTAGTCCCTGTGGGATCGATAATCTTTATTACTTGACGACATCCATGCACTTGCGAGCGTTGAGCGTGAGCACACTTTGAGTCCTCGACGGTATCCGTCACGAGATTTGAGGTCGCGTCCGTGCGCATCAAGTTTTTGGCGCCGTTGCTGGGGACTAATCGATTCGATATCAAATCGAACAGTGGTAAATTGGATCAGACTTAGGATTAAATTATTTGCTTGCTTTATTTTCTTTCTAGTTTATCTTATTTGCTTTAATTCTATATTTTCCATATTTAGATTTAGTTTTTATTTTTAGTAGTAGTCTCCTACTTACTTATTGCATCTTAGATTTTTATTTGCTAGATCGATTTATTTTCTTCTTATAGAATTAGATTAGCACTCTTAACTTTGTGGTTTGGTTCATCGTATGCTTAGACGATTAGGGTCGAAAGGTCTAATTCCGATCGACTTAGAAATTGAGCGAACTTTTTACCGTCAAAGAGCAGAATAATGAAAGATGGAGGATCAAGCTACATCTGAGGTGAACATAGGTAGCCGACCTCTACGGGACTACGCAGCTCCTAGCGCTAGAGGATTCAAGCCGAGTATAGCTGGACCGTCTATTTTGGCAAATAACTTTGAGCCGAAGCCGACACTTATACATATGGTCCAGCAGAGCCAATTCGGGGGAGCTGCGACTGAAGACCCGAACCGACACCTTGAGGCATTTCTTGAAATCTACTCAACGATGAAAATGAACGGAGTCCCTACTGACGTGATCCACCTGAGCATGTTTCCATTTTCAATGCGATATCTTCTGGCAGCATCACCACATGGGAGCAATGCGAGCAGCAGTTTCTGAATAAATACTTCCCACCAAGTAAGACTGCTCACATGCGCCATCTTATCACGAGCTTTCGCCAGAAGGAGGGGGAGTCCCTATTCAAGGCTTGGGATCGCTACAAGGGGCTACTCTACCAATGCCCCCACCACAGACTGGAGAGGTGGCTGGCGATCCACATTTTTTATAATGGGATCGCTTACACCGCGAAGATGTCCCTAGATTCTACTGCAGGAGGAGCACTGATGAATAAGACCATAGTGGAAGTGGAAGAGCTTATCGAAGAGGTGGCCCAGAACCACCATCAATGGGCTTCTGAATGTGGTCAACCTACACCTGCAGCGGGACGATACACTGTCAACTCAATGGACCACCTTTCGGTAAGGATAGACACGCTCAGCACATGGTTTGAATCTTTGAATCCTTCATCTGCATGCGCGGCCATTGATTTTGGAGAGGGAGCGGCAGCGTATCGAGAGGACCACTTTGGAGGGTCGGGGACTTCGGACGAGCAGATTGAGCATTGTGACGCGATTAGGGACTATGACCAAAGGCCGCACAACTCATACTCCAATACTTATAATCTCGGATGGAGGAATCACCCGAATTTCTCCTATAAGAATAACTCAGGAAACTCCCAACCATCGGGGTAGGCGTGCGAGAGCAGGCAACGGGCGACCACAGAAGTCCAGACTGGAACTGATGATGGAGGACTTCATCGCTACCCAAACTAAGGCCAATGAGGAATTTCATCGCCAACATCAAAAGTCTGAAGAATCACTGAGAGACTTGAAGGCCACCGTTGATGGCCTTGCAAGTCATACCAGGATGTTGGAGACGCAAGTGGCCCAAATAGCCCAATCCGTGTCGCAACCTGTGAAGAGCTCTCCGGCGAGTCAAGGAAAAGAGGAAGGAGTGGGGCAAAGTAGTCAATTCACCAAGGGGTGTGCAACTATGGTTTCCACCCTGCCTGACCAAGCAGAGTTTGAAGAGAAGATTCCAATATAGCTTGAGGACCCTGGTGAATTCGTTATTCCATGTTCAATTTATGGGGAGAGCTTCGACGAAGCGCTATGCGACTTGGGGTCATTAGTCAGTGTGATGCCCTATGCATACTATTTGAATATTGGAATGAGCGGGTTCCAACCAGCGAATCTTGGCATTCGTATGGGGGATGATTCAGTCAAGGAGCCCGTTGGCATGCTACCACACGTGCCTGTGATGATTGAGGATTTCGTAATACCCACGGACTTCATCATACTGGACACAGGTCCAGACACACGGTCGTGCCCGATTGACCAGAGGCTCACATGGCCTGGCCGTGTGTTTTCCCACGGTCGTGGCATGCGAGGTTAAAAGGGGTGAGCCGTGTGTTTTCACCCCATTTGCACCGTGTGCTTCAAAAGTTCTTGCCCTAGCATTGTGATATCGTCTTCCCCACCATCTAGAAGCATTTTGAACCTCTAAAGAAGCCAAAAGAAGCAAAGATGAGGAGGACCAAGACTGTAGGACCCCGATCCGGTGCCTTGGAGCGACGAACAAGGAGATCCGATGCCCCTCAAGCTCCGGAGGAGGGTAACACCCTACCCACTCTACTTTTTCACAATAATGAACAAAGAGATAGATACAATATGCTCTCTACTCGTAAACTTACTGCTACTAGGTACTTGGATGAGGATTTGCTAGAATCTTTGGGGTTGTTGGGTGATATACATACCCTATTTGCAAAAATGGGGTGGGAAGAGATTATGGGAATAAAGCACCTAACCTACCCTAGGATAGTTTTGGAATTTTTAAGTTCCTTAGAGGTGGAAGTTTTAACGGGTAGAGAGAGCGAGGAGGGTAGGATAACTTTTAGGCTTTTTAACATTGAGCATGAGTCGACCCTTCACCAATGGAACTCATACTTTGGCTTACCAAGTGAGGGAGAGAGAAGAACCCCTATTAGGTTCATCTCTCAGGAATGTTGGACCGAGTTGACGGGGGAGCACGCTTATGACCCTTCTATGGTCAAAGCATCGCGCCTCCAAAACCTCATCTTTCGATACCTTCACCGCATCATGGCCAGTACTATATTTGGTCGTGGGGAGAGTGACGGTGTAGTTAGAGCTAGCGAGCTACTTTGCCTATGGGATATGCTACAAGAAAGGAGTAGCATCGATGTAGGGTCCCACTTCATCAGACACTTAGTGAAGATGGGTAAAGCAACACGAGGAGAGATCAATGTGGGAGGCCTACTTACCCACATTTGTCATAGAATGGGGTACGATTACACAGCATTAGAGAGTATAGAGGGGAGCCCTAGGATCGACCTAGGAGTATCCATGGCCATGAAAATGATTGTGAGAGAAGGAGACTTCTTATGCTTTGTAAGGAAAAATCTGACGGCCCTTAGGCTCCCCGACCCAGATCGTACCACCATTGCTATACGTGCCAACTGCCGCTTAGACCTGATAGTGGAGTCCCTCCACATGAGGGACCATCCACATCAGTGCCCATCTCTCGACCTTTATATCACTCTCCCTTCAGTCCACACGTGTATAGGAGCCCACCTAGTCCATGCCGACATGAGCCTACACCTGCCCACCACCTTTTTCTACTTTTGAGTATGATGCAGGTACGTCGGCCTATGATTTCTTGGAGTTCCGATCGCACCTCTACGACATTCACACTAAGCAGCAGACGCAGAGGCAGCGATGGGAGGAGCAGAGCGCCTACCAGCAGGCAGAGTTCCAGGGATTCTGGGAGCATTTCCAGCGAGCTGAGGAGTTCTACGATGAGGCCCGCATATACTTCCAGGTGGAGGTTGTTCATCGTCAGGATGAGGCCGCCTACCGTAGGGAGATGCGGTAGCACATGCATGCTCAGCAGGCGCAGTGGGCTAGGGAGGAGGAACACCAAGCAGCCGCTGCATCCACCAGCTCCCAGATCGACCACATGTATATGTGGCATCAGCGGCTCAGCAGCAGGTTCTCCTAGAATCCAGAGATGCCCAGGCTTCCAGACTTTCCACCTCGTCCACCATATTAGTGGTATATTTTCGTTTAAGTCTGGGGGGAGACCCTAAGATTTATTTTATTTTGTTACCTAGCAGTAGTTTCTTTTCTGGTATTTTCATTTATTCATGCCTGAGTTGTTGAGTTTCTTTAAGTACTTGATTTTTGTTGTTTGTGAAGCTACCTCAGTAGTATTTTTTAAAATTTCTTGCATGAGTTGTTCCCATAGGTAGTTTAACTCCATTTATCTTGTGATATTTTATTTTATTCGCTCTATTGAATGTTCTAGACTTACACTGGTTACCTTTGTTTTTGCACTTGCACATATCGAATATCCTGAAAGGGAGAATCTAGTACATATCTAGTTATGATTCACTTCAGTAGTCTAGTACTTTGGAATCCATAGGTGACTCTAGGTTTAGCATTTTAGTTACTGGAGATGCTCGGATTGTGTAAGCCCATTTGGAAAAATCAAAATCCCAGTGAGCCAAAAAATAAAGAGAGAAAAGAAAAAGAGAAACAAAAGAAAAAGAGAAACAAAAGAAAAAGAGAAAAAGAAATGAGAAAAAAACAAAGAGAAGAAAAAGAAAAGAAAAAAATGGGGGATTATGAGGGATAAAAAATAGTTGTCGTGGGTGGAAATGGCTAGGTGCCCCTTTAAGACCGAGTTAGGTTACTGGGGAAACACCTACCAATTTCTCTCAATACCGAGCACGCCTTTGAGACTTTATGCTAAATCTAGGGAACGACCCTCACTTTGGGCAGGTAAGTGCCTAAGAGCCGGAAACCTTAGGAAAGCTATGGGGTGACAGCTTAACTCACCATGGAACGGGCATCCCTTAAGAATGGTTCGCTTAGCACGAGCACGAGGAGCTAACTTAGTAAACTTCTAGAACATATTTGTTTTGCTTTGATTGCAAATATCACCTGATAAATTTAGTTAACATGCTAATTATGGAACAATATCTTTTTAAAATTTCATGGCACTGAGGTTTGCTTGAGGACAAGCAAAGATTTAAGTCTAGGGGAAGTGATGTGAGCAAAACATATAGGATTTTAGGAGTAGTTTTCACTCACATCTCATTGCATTTTGTGTTAGTTTCATGCATATGTTACTCTATTTTTGCACGCATTTCTTATTTTCTTGTTCGGAGGTCTGCTCATTGTACTTTTGTGTGCAGGTTAGCTTTTCGGGTGAAAAAGACGCATTTTCATAGCAAAAGAAGGACATTTTCACAGCTAGACGCAAAGTGGGACACCGCCCGGGTGTGGGGACTCCCACGGCCGTGTCCAATGGGCGAGAGCAGCACCTTGAGGCCGCACATGGCCTGGCCATGTGGAAACACATGAACATGTGGTGGCCCAATGGATTTGCATGACTAGGGCTTTTTTCGGATTTTGCAGCGGTCCGAGGCGATATCTATATAAGGATGGCTCCGCCCAAGACCTAGGGGGGAGGCACGACGGCTAGGACGGCACGTCGAAGCCCTAAAAAGCTTCGGTAACTCGCAACAGGGAGGAGGAACGTCGCCGGAGGTCCACACCTTGCAATTCAACGCCGGAGAGAAGATCACGAAAGCATTGTATATCTCTATTTCTGCATTTCATTCCTTATGTATTCAATCTTAGACATGCTTTGTGATTCTTCCTTTATATACATGGAGTAGTACTTTCGATTCTAGGATTAGAGAGTAGCTTGTGTACATAAACAATGTTGGTTCACGTTAAATTTTGCACATGAGTTTGATTTGACAATTGGTAGTTGCTCTTTACTATATCTATGCGTATTTGGCTTTCTTTTAGCTGTGCTTAGGCGATACAAGGGGTGACAGCCCTCGCAATCTAAAATTTAGGAGGTTTAATTAAGGAACCTAGGGGTAAACCTGATCTCCTGCAACTGCGGGGAGAAGGGTGCAGTGGAATTGGAAACGGTCCACTGTAAGGATTGATTTGTCATCCTCGTACCGTCTATCCCGTCCTTTTAGGCGAAGATAGCTCCCAGTGAATGTGGCGGCTCTGCGGAGAGTGTATGATGTCCCTTCCACAAAACCGTAGGTAAACATCTAGACAACGCCAATTGACAATATTGTTCTGTGATACACAAGTGAAATCAAAGTCCTAGAATTATCTTTGAAGACCCAGGCACACTCCTTTCCTCCTCCGTGTGACAAAGCCCTCACTAATCGAAACCTCTTAGAGATCATGTCAGAATAATACAACCACTAAGTATATTGGTATTCGAATCCCAGTCCCTATGGGATTGATAATCTTTATTACTTGTCGATATTCGTACACTTGCGGGCGTTGAGCGCAAGCGCGCTTTGAGTCCTCGACAGTATCCGTCGCGAGATTTGAGGTCGCATCCGTGCGCATCAATACTCTACAAGGAACTAATAACAAGATCTTCTGCGTGACACCTCACACCATGTTATCTACAATATAAAGTATTAGACAATATGCATAACTATAAATATGCAAACAATTATCATTTGTTTCTTATTTCAAAATGAAGATGTCCATACAAAGACTAAGCTTTCAGTATACATCCCAATTGTAACGACCGGGCCCCTGTTGGCGGAATTCGGCGACCCCTATTGGTCGACGACCGTCGCCCCTGTTGGCCCGTTGTTACTCACCTGGTCTTCCCACCCCTGGAAGTGGGTTTTTGCCTTCCCCAGGATTCGAACTCTAGACCTCCAGGATAAGTACTAAAGTTTATGAATCCTGGTAACCAAGTGATCTTGATTCGAACTCTAGACCTCCTGGGGTTTTTGCCTTCCCCAGGATTCGACGATCGTCGCCCCTATTGGCGGAATTCGGCGACCCCTATTGGTCGACGACCGTCGCCCCTGTTGGCCCATCGTTACTCACCTGGACTTCCCAGCCCTGAAACTTTAGTACTTAGCCTGGAGGTCTAGAGTTCGAATCATGGGGAAGGCAAAAACCCACTTCCAGGGGTGGGAAGTCGGTGAGTAACGACGGACAACAGGCGACGTAAAGGGTCACCGAATTCCGCCAACAGCGCGACGGTCGTCGACCAATAGGGGTCCCCGAATTCCGCCAACAGGGGCCCGGTCGTTACAATAAAAGGCCCCTTTATTGTAGCGAATCGCCTGTTGGCGGTCGACGACGTTGACGATCGTCGCCTGTTAGTCGGTGACCCCTATTGGTCAATCGATCGTCGCCTGTTGGCCGTCGTTACTCCTGGTCTTCCACTAGAAGTGGGTTTTTGCCTTCCCCAGGATTCGAACTCTAGACCTCCAGGATAAGTACTAAAGTTTATGAATCCTGGTAACCAAGTGATCTTGATCACTTGGTTACCAGGATTCATAAACTTTAGTACTTATCCTGGAGGTCTAGAGTTCGAATCCTGGGGAAGGCAAAAACCCACTTCCAGGGGTGGGAAGACCAGGTGAGTAACGACGGACCAACAGGGGCGACGGTCGTTGACCAATAGGGGTCACCGAATTCCGCCAACAGGGGCAACGGTCGTCGACCAATAGGGGTCACCGAATTCCGCCAACAGGGGCAACGGTCGTCGACCAATAGGGGTCGCCGAATTCCGCAAACAGGGGCCCGGTCGTTACACCAATAATCTCCCACTTATACTTAAAGACTATGCTGCAATCAAAGTGTCATACATCTGATTCTCATTCCCTCCACATGCCTATTAAAAGCTCTTGCTGGAAGGGCCTTAGTGAAAGGATCTGCCCGGTTATCCTCTGATGCAATCTTGGCAACAACAACTTCTCCTCGCTTTACAATCTCTCGTATCAGATAGTACTTTGGAAGCTCTCTATGTGTTTACTTGCCTTATGGGCTCGTGGTTCCTTCGAGTTTGCAATTGCACCACTGTTATCACAATAAATTGTTATGGTTCTAGGCAAATCAGGAATCACATCCAAGTCCATTAAGAAGTTCCCGAGCCATACAACTTCTTTCGCTGCCTCAGAGGCTGCCACATACTCATCTTCCATGGTGGAGTCCGCCATGCATTTCTGCTTGACACTCCTCCATACAATGGCTCCACCTCCCAAAGTAAACACAAAACCCGAGGTAGACTTACTGTTATCCCAATCTGATTGGAAGTCAGAATCTGTGTAACCCACAGGGAGTAATTGATCTGCCTGGTATACCGCATATAATCCCTAGTCCTTCTCAGATACTTCAATATATGCTTTACCGCAGTCCAATGTCCCTATCCTGGATTACTTTGATATCTGCTAATCATGCCCACGGTAAAATAGATATTCGACCTCGTATATAACATAGCTTACATGAGGCTTCCTACCGTCGAAGCATAAGGAACCGCCTTAATCTCCTCTATCTCCTTTGATGTTCTAGGACACATCTCTTTAGATAAAGGTAGTCCATGCCTAAAAGGTAGAAAACCTTTCTTGGAGTTTTGCATGCCAAAACGAGCCAAAATAGTGTCTACGTATGAAGCTTGAGATAAGCACAACATCCTTTTCTTGCAATCCCTTATAATCTTGATCCCAAGGATGTGTCCCACTTCTCCCAAATCTTTCATATCAAACTGTTTGGACAACCATACCCTTACGTCTGACAACACTTTGACATTGTTGCCAATGAGCAAAATGTCATCTGCGTATAGTACAAGAAATACCACTACGTTTCCGTCACATCTCTTGTATACACAAGACTCATCCGAACTTTGAATAAATCCATATGACTGGATTACCTCATCAAAGCGGATGTTCCAAGATCTTGAAGCTTGCTTCAATCCATAAATGGACCGATTAAACTTGCACACAAGATGCTCTTTGCCTTTTGCAATGAATCCCTCTGGTTGCTCCATATAGATGTTTTCTTCAAGACTTCCATTAAGGAAAGTTGTCTTGACATCCATCTCCCAAACCTCATAATCCATATGAGAAGCAATAGATAAGAGAATCCGGATAGACTTAAGCATGACTACCAGCGAAAAGATCTCCTCATAATCGATACCCTCTTTCTGAGTATACCCTTTTGCAACAAGCCTTGATTTAAAGGTCTCAACCTTCCCGTTTGTTCCTTTCTGAGTATACCCTTTTGCATCCAATGGTTTTTACACCATTGGATGGTTCTACTAGCTCCCAGACCAGATTTGAATCCATAGATTCTATCTCAGAATTCATTGCCCTTTGCCAAGATACCGCATCTTTATCTTGGATTGCCTCATCATATGTCTAGGGATTAGATTCATGTTCGCTAGGGACCAAATCAGAAAATTCTCCCAAGAACATAAATCTCTCAGGTTGTCTAACAACCCTCCCACTACAATGAGGTATCACCAGTGTATGCTATGTGACATGCGGTGCAGTCACTTGTGGTATGTCTTCTTGTACCGTTGGTACTGAAGTAGTGGCTTCCCCTCTCAACTCCTCCAGAACAATCTTGCTCATGAACTTGTGGTTCATAACATAGTCTTCCTCTAAAAATTGGGCATTCATGCTAACGATCACCCTCTGATCTCTAGGACTATAGAACAAACCACCTTTCATTCCTCTAGGATAGCCTACGAACAAGCGCACTTCTATACGAGGTTCCAACTTACCAGCATCTACCTTCAGCACATGTGATGTACTCCCCCAAATCCGAATATATCTCAGACTAGGCTTTCGTCCAGTCCAACCCTCTTGTGACAATATAAGACAATTACTGATACATGGTCCATATAGTTGCTATCACAAATAAGCTATACAACACAGCGGAAATACACCAACAATTAATTAATATACCATGACTCAGCTATGCACTCCGGAGTGACTTGACACAACAAAAATCATAATAGAAACCACATCAAAACCGAACCATATCAAAGGCCAAATACATACAACACATCTGTATACCACAAATATGGAAATGATATAGGATAGAATCCCAAAACAACAATCCACAAGAATACAAAAATATGAAAATAATATCCAACCATTCAGTATGAGATGGGATCAACTGGCGGAGCTCTGAACATCCAAGAAATCTTCTCCCTATGACCTGGGCGACAAGAAAACCCAAGGTATGTGGTGGTGAGTATAAAACTCAGCGGTAATACGTAGGAAGTGCATGAAC
Source organism: Wurfbainia villosa (assembly GCA_025175895.1). NCBI lineage: Eukaryota > Viridiplantae > Streptophyta > Magnoliopsida > Zingiberales > Zingiberaceae > Wurfbainia > Wurfbainia villosa. The sequence continues at coordinate 22,148,281 of CM046008.1, read as the reverse complement.
AACATATAAGGATATGGAGATCTACATACATGTGGAGATCTATAGGTATACAGATGGAGTTCAACAGATATACAGTCTTAAGTGTAATAACAAATAACCACCAGTATAGTCATAATCAATGCATATACCAGACTGATCAACTGAATATGAAGTAATGTACTAACATACCTGACGGTCCACAACAACATGAGCTATATCATCCTGAATAAATATACAGTAACATAACCCGTATAACATACAACAGTCTGAACCAACACATACCTCATTATCCACATACAACAGTATAAAATATGCACATGATGTGTATGGCAATGTACAACCATATGCAACAATTATATCTCAATCATATGCAACAAATCACAATTATATGCAATATTCATCAAACATAAATATGTACCTCCACGGCGATGCATATGCATGGTCACTGCCTGCACACCTCACTACCACGACCCCGTGTGGCCTGGGTGAATAAAACATGACAACTATCCCAACTCTAGCTACCACTACTCTCGAGTGGCCGAATTGGGTAGTATGAATAAGTAGCTAACCGTCATAGAGCTATATGCTACACCACGGGAGTCCCTGCTACTGGTCGCTCCGTCATTACCCATGAGTGGTCGAACACCGCACACAAGACAATTGCACATCACACAACCACCGTTTATAGTGGGCGAGTGCGCTACTCTAACTACCACCCTCAATAGTGGCCAAGTAGCAACTCTAGCTACCACCATCCATAGTGGTCGAGCGTGGAACAACCAATGATCTGCACTCAACCCTTCTATCACTACCCCGAGTGGTCGGGGAGGCAAGATGACTGACGATCCGTCTCAACCACAAGGGAGACCCAGTCGGCAGCATACATGCAATGTAATGATACATAGCTCCACACACATAAATCCACAAGACTCTCTCTCTCTCTACTACACAAAGAGTCATACACAACTGACAGTCAACCACGCTAGGACCTCCAGTCTGTAGCGACATACTATCGACAATCAACCATGCTAGGATCTCCAGTCCATAGCAACACGCTATCAACAATCCATATAACCATACACTGACGCATGATCCATAATCGATATACAACCATGCTAGGACCTCTAGTCCATAACAACATACTGACAACCACACACTTATCTATGCACAAATGACTAGATCCACCATAGATGCACAACTAATATGTGTACGATACAGCAATCAACTCCATAATCTAATCCATCACCTAACCCTAGTGATGTGACACGATAACCCAAATCTGAGTTCGCAACTATTCCCCTAACCACATGTACTTAACTGAACATCCATAAGCCAACATACAATTGTTAGTATGAGCCCTTAGTGTCAATTATGAGATGATTGGTGAGGGAGACTTTTGTATTATATTCTTGCATTAATAAAAGCAAAGATTGATTATTATATTTCTTTATGCGTGTGCCAGCTAAATAAATATAATAATGCCCATGAATAGTAGGTTGTTATCTACAGTATATCAATTGGTAGAATTGATTATGAGAAGCTGTAGAGAACACTATTCTTAAATATTCCTAGTCGAGTATTGTATTAATAGACAAGGGCTATATTGATACATTGAGACTAGCATGTAGGTCAATGGATGACTTGATCTCACAAGTCATGGATATGTGATATCACATTGATACACGGGTATATATATTGGAGACTATATATACTGAATTGACCCACCATGAGAAAGTATCATGGATCATTATATGAGTATCATATACTTTCTCATGTGACTATTGGTATGAATAGTCCTTAGACCTGAAGTCACTACGGTTCCCTACATAAGGAGTTATGTACTTTGGTATCATCTAACGTCACACCGTAATTGGGTGACTATAACGGCGATCACTGAGTATGTAACGAATTATGCGGAGGGATGTGAGTGATGTAGATGGGATCTATCCCTCCCATATGACAGGAGTGATATCTTTGGCCTCTTGATAGAGTAGGACCACGAAATGCATGGCCATGCTCAAATGAGTCAATATGAGATATTGAGCTCATTTGTTTGAGTGAGTCTACTTGGGGATCAAGAAACATAAAGATTGATAAGAGGGTGACACGGTCTATGCCTCATTGATCGATCTGAGATATCAAGGATAGAAGGACACTGTCATTTGATAATAGTCACGGAAGAGGTTGTCGGATCTCGACATTCTCATCACTTGGGTAGCAATGATGTATTGCTAGATGCCGCTCATTGCTTATGTATCTAAAATAGTTTTGGATACATTGCCAACGTTACGAGAGCCTATAGGGTCACATACAAAGAACATATTATTTTGGAGAGGAAATCATTTTGGTTTGACTAAAATGAATTATTAGTTAATTGGATTAACTAGAATGAGTAAGACTCATTACTTGGCTAAATTTGAGTTGGACTCAAATTGGTTTATGTTGAGTTAGACTCAAGTCAAACCAAGAGAAGAAGGCTAAAATGAATAATACACGAATTAATAATATAATACACGAATTAATAAATGGGGTTTTAAATGGGATTTAAAACTCATTAATATGCATTTAATGAGCATTAATTGACTTCCTTTCTTTTACCATGAAGAATAAGGAAGTGCATTTAATGTCTCATTAAGGTGTATTATGGTTGCTTCTTCTTCTTCAACGTGGACAATGAAAAATAGAATCTCATTTTATTTTTTTCGTTGACAACACAAGAGGGCCAAGTATAGAGTGGAAAAGTGAGACCTTTGAGTGGTTGCTAGCACAACCGAAAGGCCTTACCTCTTCTCTCCAAGATCATGTGTGTGTGCACCGTAGAGGCGTGGACATTATGACCACGCTGAGATCCGCAAGTGTTGCTGACATGAATTCAAAGGGCACGCTTTGAAGGTAATCTCGATTCCTATAGGATGAATCGATAATTGAAACGAGTATATTTTTTTTGCTTGAATCTCTAGAGGGATCTTAAGTTTTCCACTGTGATTTTTTTTTTATCACTCGGGATCCCTACAGTGGTATTAGAGCCACTTGTTAAAAAAAAATGTACACATTTTTTTTTAGATGTTTTATGTGATATAAACATGAGATTAGTTTTATTATGTTTTTTTTTGCCGACTCGGTATATGTCCGAGTTGATTTAACCAAGCAGATAGTTTGTCGAGTTGGCTGAATCAAGTCGGATGGTGCCAACTCGGTCTATTGCCGAGTTGATTTAGCCAAGCAGATAGTCTGTCGAGTAGGCTGAATCAAGTCGGATGGTGCCGACTCCGCCTGTGTCCTAGTTGATTCAGCCAAGCAGATGGTCTGCCAAGTGGGCTGGTTCAAGTCGGACGGTGCCGAACACACCTGGCCATCTGGAGGTCTCGGGTTCATAGAGATGGACAAAATGGGCAGCGACTCATAAGATGAATTAGCCGCAACACCACGACTAGCGGGACCGCCGTGGTGTTGCAGCTAATCGGCATAGCGGCTTAAAAATTGCACATAATAAAACTGATAAATAAAATAATTTATTAAATCATTGTGAATGATTTGTATATGGTGCATGGTTATGGCCTAGGACCACATATGATTGTGGTTATGTGTTGTAATTCATAATACGGCCTGCGTGCCGTCATATGTATGTGGGTGTTGTAATTTTTTACATGGCCTGCGTGTCGTGCCTTCACTTCTATTTTCTAGTTGTAAAATAGATTTAGACTCGAATGTAACTCAAGTGTTCTCATTTTGTAATGTACAAAATAAATAATCAATGAAAGTCTATTGAAGGTGGATGTTACAAGGACGATGCTGACAACACATGCTGACCAAAGGAAGCGCTTGGAGAAGATGCTATCCCTAGGGTAACCAATCGATTTTCTCATTGGCTTGAGAAATCGTAGAATAAGGGTCATAACCATGTCACGTTTAGCGTATATGTGATATATTTTGTGTGTATGTGATGCATGCTAGATAATCTGTTATCTTAAAATTAAGTCAAATGAATATGCCTACCAAAGTTTGGTACTCATAAACTACCTCGATCATTTGTGTTGGGTTTGCCAAAGCAAAGCAGCGCATTTTATCTTGGTAGAGTGCGAGAGGACAATTGTGATGTCCCGCTATCAAACTTTAGATGAGACTTCACTAAGTGTCTCAATTAGATTGAGAAATACTTAGAGGCATTTCCTAATAGTTAGGAGACACATTTATACTAAGTCTTGGGCGATTAGCCAAAGCTAACTCAAGATGATGTATAATGTGAATCTTGATCCTTTATTCCAAGAGTTGCATACGATGCAATTGGTAAAATGTTACCTACCTAGTGATACTAAATCTTGGGCGATTAGCCAAAGCTAACTCAAGGTGAGGTATGATGTGGATCTTGTCCCACATGAACTTGAAACTCAATAGAACTGGTATGACTAGCTCCTATTGAAGCTAAGGGAATTAGTGGGAGTCTCATTTAATTAAAGGTCTAATTAAATGATTTCAGATATAATACTCATTTTTGCATATCATTTCTGTTGTAGATTACTATGTCTTCAAATACGTCAAATACCCTCTCTCTGCGATCAGTCCTTGAGAAGGACAAGCTCAATGGAGCAAACTTCATCGTGGGTTCGTAAATTTGAGGATAGTTCTCAAACAGAGGCGGAAACTCTATGTCCTAGAGCAACCCATTTACGAACCACCCTCGATAATGCTACTCGTGCGGATAAGGATGAATCGAGAAGCATCAAGATGATGCATTAGATGCATCATGCCTTATGCTTGCAACCATGAACTCACGAGCTTGAAGCAACATGAGAACATGGATGCCTTCGATATGGTTGCACACTTGAAGCAACTATATCAAGAGCGAGAGCACGAGAGATCCGAGGTATCTAAGGCATTATTTTCATGCAAAATGCAAGAAGGAACACCCATAGGAACTCATGTACTCAAGATGATTGGGTATGTTGAGAACCTTGAAAGATTGGGGTTTCCTTTAGGCCAAGAGTCACACGACCTTATTCTATATTCAGCCTAGAGGCTTTAGTCAATTTGTCATGAATTATTACATGAGCGAAATTGACAAACCATTACTGAGCTCTTAAGCATGTTGAGAATCACGAGAGCAATCTTAAGAAGATGCAACTGGTACTAATGATGTACTTATGGTTAAAAAGGGCAAGGGTAAGAAAAGTCTAAAGGCAAGGGTAAGACCGAATAAAGATAAGGACAAAGCATTGAAGCCTAAAGGTGGGGTGGCCAAGGAAGGGACTTGCTTCCACCGCAAGGAAGTCGGACATTGGAAGAGGAACGCAAAAGTACCTCGAGGAAGAAGAAGAAAGGAAGTGAGACTTCCACTTGGTATACATGTTATAGAAGTCGATCTATCTATTTCTTCCTCATGGGTATTGGATACGGTTGTGCTTCTCACATTTGTACCAATGTGCGAGGCTTGAGAAGAAGTAGATCTTTGACAAAGGAGAAGTGGACCTACGTGTTAGCAATGGTGCAAGAGTTCTTGCTGTAGGAACATATTCCTTATCATTACCCAGTGGTTTAATTCTAGAACTTGAAGAGTGTTATTTCATACCTGCAATAACTAAGAACATTATGTCTATATCTTGTTTGGACAAGAAAGATTTTTCATTTATAATTAAGGACAAGTGTTGTTCGTATATTTAAATGAAATGTTCTATCATGCGATGCACACTTGATGAATGGACTCTATGTTCTAGACCTTGAAAACCAGTATATAACATAAATACCAAGCGATTCAAATCTAATCATTTGAATCAAACATATCTTTGGCATTGTCGCTTGGTCACATAAATGAGAGTCGCAGTAGCACTCCATAAGGATGGATTCCGGACTCATTTGATTTTGAATCATATGAGGTATGTGAATCTTGTCTTTTAGGCAAGATGACCAAGACTCCATTTAGTGGACAAGGCGAACGAGCGAAGATTTGTTAGGCCTCATACATAGTGATGTATGCGTCCTTTCAAAGTCGCAAATGAGGAGGTTATCAAGATTTCATCACATTTATCGATGATTTCAGATATGGATATGTGTATCTTATGAGACAAAATCGTAATCCTTTGAAAAGTTCAAAGAATTCAAGAATGAAGTACGTAACCAACTTGGTAAGAGTATTAAGATGCTTCGATCGATCGAGGTGGGAAATACTAAGCCAAGAGTTTAGTGACTATCTAGTTGAGTGTGGGATAAGATCTCACCACTCCACCGAATGAATGGTGTATCTGAGAGGAGAAATCGTACTCTATTAGATATGGTACGATCAATGATAAGTCATACAGAACTTCCTCCTTCCTTCTGGGGATATGCTCTAGAGACCACCGCTTTCACACTTAACCGTGTTCCTTCTAAGGCAATCGTAAAGACACCATATGAGATATGGACTGGGAAGAGTCCCAAGATGTCTTTTATGAAGATTTGGGATTGTGAGGCTTACGTACGACGTCAAGTATCAGATAAACTAGGCCCCAAATCAGATAGATGCTATTTCGTTGGATATCCAAAGGAAACTAAGAGATATTACTTTTACAACCCCACACAAGGCAAAGTGTTTGTTGCCAGAAATGGTGTTTTTCTAGAAAGGGAATTTATTTCTAAAAAAATAAGTGGGAGTAAAATTGATCTTGAAGAAGTTCAAGATACACAAAATAGCACTGATACCTTAATGGAACAAGAACAGTCATCACAAGGAGTTGTGATACAACCTGTTCAGGTAGACCAAGCTCTGCGCAGGTCTGATAGGATACGTCATCAACCTGAGAGATATTCTTTTCTCTTGGATGATAACGATGGTATCATGCTTGATGAGCCGACATCCTATCAGGAAGTTGTAATGAGCCCAGATTCTGAGAAATGGCTCGAGGCCATGAGATCCGAAATAGAATCCATGTACACTAACCAAGTCCGACTTTGTCGATCCACCAAGGGTCAAACTCATTGGGTGTAAGTGGGTCTTTAGGAGAAAGACTGACATGGAAGGTAATGTACATACCTATAAAGGGCGATTGGTAGCAAAAGGATTCAAGCAGATTCATGGTATTGACTATGATGAAACCTTTTCTCCAGTTGCGATGCTCAAATCCATTCGGATCATGCTTGCTATTGCAGCTTACTATAACTATGAGATCTGGCAGATGGATGTCAAAACAGCATTTCTTAACGGAAATCTACTCGAGGATGTGTATATGACACAACCTGAGGGTTTTGTCGATCCAAAGGATGCTGGAAAGGTTTGTAAGTTGCATAGGTCCATTTATGGTTTAAAGCAAGCTTCTAGAAGCTGGAATCTTCGTTTCGATAATGCGATCAAAACGTTTGGTTTCATTAAGAACGAAGATGAACCTTGTGTCTACAAGAAGGTTAGTGGGAGCTCAATTGTTTTCCTCATATAGTATGTAGATGACATACTGCTCATTGGAAATGATATCCCTATGCTGCAGTCTATGAAGACTTGGTTTAGGAATTGTTTTTCAATGAAAGACTTAGGTGAAGCAGCCTATATTCTAGGCATCAAGATCTATAGAGATAGATCTAAGAGATTGCTTGGCTTGAGTCAGAGTACATATGTGGACAAGGTGCTTAAGCGTTTTGCCATGCAGAATTCCAAGAAGGGATTTTTGCCAATGTCACATGGTATGAGTCTTTCGAAGACTCAATCTCCCTCTTCTAAGGAGGAGAGAGATCGCATGGATCAGATCTCTTATGCATCAGCTATATGATCTATCATGTACGCCATGATTTGTACTCGCCCCGATGTCTCGTATTCTTTAAGCATGACGAGCAGGTATCAGTCAGATCCCGATGAATGTCACTGGGCAGCTATCAAGAATATTCTTAAGTACTTGCGAAGGACAAAAGAATATTTCTTGATATTTGGAGGCAATGAGGAGCTAGTTGTAAAGGGTTACAGTGATGCGAGCTTCCAAACTGACAAGGATGACTCGTGATCGCGGTATGTATTTTGCTTGAATGGTGGCGTGAGTCGGAAGAGTTCAAAGCAGACACAGCTTGTAGATTCTACAACATAAGCCGAGTATATTCTTTGCGTCTTCTGCAAAGAAAGGAGGTTGTTGAATCCGAAAGTTCATCATCGAACTCGAGGTGGTTCCTAGCATACAGACCCAGCAGACCTCTATTGTGACAACAATGGGGCTATTGCCAAAGCTAAGGAACCTCGCTCTCATCGAGAGGACCAAACACATATCGCGGCGGTATCACCTCATTCGAGAGATCATCAATAGAGTAGATGTTGAGATATGCAGAGTAGACATCGATGCTAACATTGCGGATCCTTGACCAAGGCTTTGGCACAGAGGAAGCATGATGGTCATACTAGGTCACCGGTCTTAGAGATTACTGATTGGCACTAGTGCTAGTGGGAGATTGTTAGTATGAGCCCTTAGTGCCACCATGAGATGATTGGTGAGGAGACTTTTGTATTATATTCTTGCATTAATAAAGGCAAAGATTGATTATTATATTTCTTTACGTGTGCCACCTAAATAAATATAATAATGCCCATGAATAGTAGGTTGTTATCTACGATATCAATTGGTAGAATTGATTATGAGAAGTCGTAGAACACTATTCTTAAATATTCCTGAGTATTGTATTAATAGACAAGGGCTATATTGATACATCGAGACTAGCATGTAGGTCAATGGATGACTTGATCTCACAAGTCATGGATATGTGATATCACATCGATACATGGGTATATATATCGAGACTATATATACCGAATTGACCCACCATGAGAAAGTATCATGGATCGTTATACGAGTGTCATATACTTTCTCATGTGACTATCGTATGAATAGTCCTTAGACTCAAGTCAGTCACTACGGTTCCCTACATAAGGAGTTATGTACTTTGGTATCGTCTAACGTCACACCGTAATTGGGTGACTATAACGGCGATCACTGAGTATGTAACGAATTATGCAGAGGAATGTGAGTGATGTAGATGGGATCTATCCCTCCAATATGACGGGAGTGATATCTTTCGCCTCTTGATAGAGTAGGACCACGAAATGCATGGTCATGCTCAAATGAGTCAATATGAGATATTGAGCTCATTTGTTTGAGTGAGTCTACTTGGGGATCAAGAAACATAAAGATTGATAAAAGGGTGACACGGCCTCATGCCTCATCGATCGATCCGAGATATCAAGGATAGAAGGACACCGCTATACGATAATAGTCACTAAGAGGTCATTTTGATCTCGACATTCTCATCACTTGGGTAGCAATGATGTATTGCTAGATGACGCTCATTGCTTATGTATCTAAAATGGTTTTGGATACATTGTCAACGTTATGAGAGCCTATAGGGTCACACACAAAGAACATATTATTTTGGAGAGGAAATCATTTTGGTTTGACTAAAATGAATTATTAGTTAATTGGATTAACTAGAATGAGTAAGACTCATTACTTGGCTAAATTTGAGTTGGACTCAAATTGATTTATGTTGAGTTAGACTCAAGTCAAACCAAGAGAAGAAGGCTAAAATGAATAATACACGAATTAATAATATAATACACGAATTAATAAATGGGGTTTTAAATGGGATTTAAAACTCATTAATGTGCATTTAATGAGCATTAATTGACTTCCTTTCTTTTACCATGAAGAATAAGGAAGTGCATTTAATGTCTCATTAAGGTGTATTATGGTTGCTTCTTCTTCTTCAACGTGGACAATGAAAAATAGAATCTAATTTTATTTTTTTCGTTGACAACACAAGAGGGCCAAGTATAGAGTGGAAAAGTGAGACCTTGGAGTGGTTGCTAGCACAACCGAAAGAGGCCTTACCTCTTCTCTCCAAGATCGTGTGTGTGTGCACCGTAGAGGCGTGGACATTCTGACCACGCTGAGATCCGCAAGTGTTGCTGACTGGAATTCGAAGGGAACGCTTCGAAGGTAATCTCGATTCCTATAGGATAGAATCGATAATTGAAACGAGTATATTTTTTTTGCTTGGATCTCTGGAGGGATCCTAAGTTTTCCGCTGCGAATTTTTGTTTTTCGCTCGGGATCCCTACAACAATAGGGTTTGTAATTCATATCAGTGATAAATGAACGATGAATTAATAGCAACATATCTCAAAGATCAAAGGCTAAGTACAAGCACATTATAAAATAAGAGTGGAGTCAAGATAAAAGATATCAACATAAATTCAAATTCATGCACTGGATTCAATCAAACTACCTGACCAGGGTAGATATTACTCACCTGCTATGTAGCTCGTATTAGCCATCCATAACTATGAGCATCATCACTAATCAAAGTTTTGAAATCAACATCCTGCAAACAAAACATATATGATCCAATCATGCTGTCAATTCTAATATTAGGATCAAATCCTAATCCTACATCAACTTTATATCTCGTTCAACTAACTGAACAACTTCCTTCATTCTCTTAAATAGCAAATCAATAATTGGCCCTGATTAATTTCACCCGTACAACTTCTTGCCCCAATTCCAAGTATCTAATCTATATCAAACAACCAAATTAAGGTAAGACCAATTCCAACCGACAATCACAAGATACCACAACTATCACAAGATCATTACCCGATCTTTAACCTTTTGAAATTAACATCCAAGAACAAAGATAAGGCACATCGATTACCTGAAGGTTGAAGGGTAACCAAAGGAACTGAGTGGCTAACAACAAACCTTGAAGCATTCTGTGAGGGTGATCAACACAGCAATCAACTGCGAATTTGTTAGCCACAGTAAGGACCATTGAAGCTTGCCACTTTTGGAATCCACAAAACATAGCCACAGAAACCTCAATCCACCTGCAATCATGGTCCCCAAGCTTACATCCGATCCACCCATCTCATCCCTAGCAAGAATAATCGAAATTTACCAAAATGAAAGAGAAATCAGAGGAAACTGTTGTCTGCCACAGTGATCGACTGAAACTGTTGACAAAAGGAATTCCACTGACCAATTCACAGATTCCAAATCCATCATCTTATTTAGAAGACAACCCCCCTTTCTATGTTCATCCTTCTTACCTATTCGTGGAAGAGTAGCCAATGGAAACCTGAATCAGCTCCTAGATGACCTGATGCAGCACCAACGATGGGAAGCCATACTTACTTAATCCAAAGAATCGGTCTCGCGGAGACTCCTAACCGGATCGACAAAGCAGAAGGAGGCAATGACACGAGATCTTTCCAATGCCGAGCTCAGAGTTGACAAGACACTGTAGACAACTCCGATCATCACGCCGAGAGTATGTCGAGAAAATAAATCTGACAAAGATCTCCTGACGTGGCAATATATCCTATTTATACAAGGTCATTCGGCCGCAATCACAACAACATATAAATGTGAATACAATAAAACACAGCAGAAACTAATACAACGACATCACAAACTACACACAGTGCATACCGGTATGACTGACACCACGGCATAAAGGAAACATCGGCAAAATCCAAATTCACAAGTGTGTACATCACATAACAAGTCCAACACATAAATCCAGATCGAATAAGAAATATCCGAAATCAAAAGAAAACATAAATCCATGTTGGGACCCTCAGAGATGCGATGAGATATTGCCAGCCTGTAAAGCTCCAAGCCCATCACGGAGTCGAGTACCTGTTACTTGGGCGACAAGAAACCCAGGATCTGTGGTAGTGAGTATAACTCAATGGTAATAAGAATAAAAGTGCATGCAAAATTTATATATATCACATGCGAGTCAATAATATGTTGTCTAATGGTATAACAGGTATACACCAGTATGATATAACAACTGTATACTAAATTGATCAACAATAACATCATAGGGTACTGACATACCTGAAGATTGGTAACGATGCAACTCATACAACCTGAGTATAAGTACATAATGCAACACCTACAGCATGGTAGGGTAATTCTAACTCTATAAGCGACAAACCACCATTCTAACATCCTATGGCAACTACAACGATGAACCGGGTCCATCCCGTATCATCTCAGGGTACTGGTCAAAGGTATACGACAGTCTAACCAACTCATACACAGGTATCCCACACACTATCATACAGCAAATGCAGTAGCATGTATGATGATGTACAAACAAATGCAGCAAGCATAGTACAAACAAATGCAACATCACAATAAGCATACATATAGATTGCATCTATATATACACTAATCACAATCATCCATATATATATATATGGAAATATGCAAAACGGCATAAGACACGGCAATATAGAATGCATGGTCATGGCAGCTCACCCTAAAGCTACCACGACCCCAGTGTGGCCTCGGTGGCTCGACATGACAATTGTCCCAACTCAACACCAACCACTACTCTTGAGTAGCCGAGTGGGCAGTATGGTCAAGTAGCATATAAGAATAAAAAAGCTAGCTACATGATGGGGGTCCCTGATGTTGGCCACTCCGACAGTCACTACCCATGAGTAGTCGAGTGTCACACACGTAGGACAACTGTACGCAACTCCAACTACCACCGGCTCTTATAAATGGGTAGAGCTGTGGCACAATAATATTGCGTTTCTCCCACCGCCATTACTCTCCACGAGTAAATTGGGGAGGCAAGACGACTGGATTTCACCTCCTCTCAATCACAAGGGAAATCAAGTCACTAGCATGCATGTAAATGACATGAATGCACAGTCACACAAACATATATCCACCACAGACTCTCTATCCTATAGAGAGTCATACCAATCTAATCAATACACTCTCTATCCTGTAGAAAGTCATACTCAACTGATCATAACACTCTCTATCCAACAGAGAGTCATACTCAACTGATCAACACACTCTCTATCCTGCAGAGAATCATACACAACTGATCATAACACTCTCTATCTTGCAGAGAGTGATACTCGACTAATCAACAGACTCTCTATCCAACAGAGAGTCATACTCAATCACAACCAAGCTAGGACCACCGGTCCGTAGCGATGTTGTATCGATAAACACACATTCATACACGACTACCTGATCCATAGTGGATATGTACACCTCATCAGAATCTAACATGAAAACTCAACTTTGCTTCTAGAATCATCCACCCCCAGATGATTTATCTAAATTGCACAATTCAATTTTACAACCGAATTTAGCTACGTACACATAGGTAAACCACTACATATCCACTTACCACAATATCTATAATTCATAACAAAGATGAATGAATAGATAACAACAATAATAGAGTATTTAAGTGCAAAGGCAAGTATCAAGCATCAGAAAAACTAGAGTGGATTTAAGGTCAAAGTAACAATAATATGGAGTTATATACTCCAGGGTTTAGCTGCTACCTGACCAGGGTAGGAAATTATCCACCTGATATGTAGACTAGTTGATGGTCTTCACATCCGTGAATCTATCTCGAATCAAGATCCTGTATATAACACAGAATATAACCAAACACGAATATAAATAAGCTGTAGGAATCTAACTCAATCCTAATCCCTGATTGATTCACTAAAATCAATTAATGGAATTCACTTAATAATCCATCCACCCAAACACATGATACTTGTCTTTAACCCACAATTAATTCCGATATTAATAGTCAATCTTACCTACTAATTTCATATAAGTTGTAATTCACTACTACATCCATAAACACCTAGATTACATTTAACTCAAAGTCTTCCAATTTACTACGGTGGATCTGCACAGGAATCCGCTGTTGATCTTCCCCCAAGATCACCTGTAACCACAATCTATTGTACAACTATAACACAACCTACCTCATAATATACCGAATCAAAGCTTACCTTCCCTTATTCGATTCGTAGATCTGCCTTAGCCCACCGTAAGCTATGATGATACGAGAATCAACACACTTGTAGAATCTGCTCCCCTTGAACCCCAGCTTGACTCATGAAACACCAAAGTTCTAGATCGGGCATACTCATCGTAGGTCGACAATGAAGCTAAATAGAAACTGAAAGAACTGATCAATTACCATAGGCATTACCAGGAATTGAGTAAGAACATAACCACCTAAACTTCGATCACCTAGCTCAAATCCCTCCTCCCACAGAGAGCTCTAGAAACGACATTCCTCCTCCTTGCAATAACCCCACAACCAATGCCTCGGAAGAAGATCGGCTTGGTGCAGCTGGTGATCGATAGAGCTGGGCATCGAGACGAGTGGCGACTGAGGAAACAGAGAAAAGGTGGTGCACGACCCCGACAGAGCACAAGCAAGAGAAATAGGGATTGACCCTCTGATCCCTCGGTGGAATCGCCGACAGAGTCATCTGCCGACACCGGCATTGCTGTTTGCACACCATAGCCGATAGGTCACAAGGTCCATCTCCTCCCTGTCCTCGGCGTCGGATGCTTGCAGAAATGGTCAGCGAATGGTCGTGATCGGGCCTCGGTAAGGTGAGGTCATCGGAGCAAGCAGTCGACGTCGACCGCAGGGGCAGAGGCGGCAACTAGGTAGGCGCAGTGGCATGCACTCGTGAGAAGAGGAAGTGCGACGGCTCGAAGAGAAAGGAATCGGGCGAGAATGAGAAGTCATGGAAGGAAGGAAGGACCGCTCAGGATTAAAGAGTGACGGCGAAATGTAGAAACGGAATGAAACACTTGGCCAAACGGGTCGGGTTTGGGAAGCAATCGGGTCGGATTTAAAGGAAAGAACCGGTCCACTTTAATAGGATTAAACCTAGGTTATCTTTATTTAACTCCATAAAATTTAACCTAGGTTAGACTTAAATAAATCCCTAACCATCTAACATTAATTTAATTTACCCAATAATAAGATCTCTATCTAAAGAATAATGGAGATATTATTCTATAGGAAATTTATTTGAGGTATTTTAATAAGATCTAGGTGGTGATGGGCAACACCAACGAATCTGCACTAAGGAACTCCAACAGTGTAAATAGGGCAACATCGTCGCACGAAGATCGGCACCCATTGCAATCGACGCTGGCCGCGAAGCAAGGGCATCAGACGCAAGGAGATTGAGCTTCAACTTGATTCGAGACGGTAGCGGAGATCCAGCTCTAGAAATTGAGACGAGGATGAGATCGAGATCTTGATTCAGTGAGGAAATGCCCAAAATTGTGATCAAGGATCGACAGCAAAGAGATCGGAAGGAAGAGTTGGCGAAGGAAAATCACGGTGATTGGAAGAAGAAATC
The DNA here is from genome assembly GCA_025175895.1 of Wurfbainia villosa. Lineage (NCBI taxonomy): Eukaryota > Viridiplantae > Streptophyta > Magnoliopsida > Zingiberales > Zingiberaceae > Wurfbainia > Wurfbainia villosa. The sequence goes on along the minus strand of CM046008.1, from coordinate 22,133,136 downwards.
GCGAGATCGGGATTTGGGGGATCGTGGCTGAGAAATTGGGACTAGGATTTAAAAGAGGCGATTGAAGTTGGTTCGGCTAGCTTAGGTTTAGCTTAAATCAAACCTAGGGTTAATAGGAACTTAAGATTAGATCATTAACCCCTTGATAAACCACCCATTAATCTAATGATAACTCACTTAAGCCTATTAATAAAAAAATTTCCCCGGTATCTTACATCAGGTCCCTAAATTAGTGTGAAATGTCGATTGTTGATCGAGCTATGTGATGCTCTGATCTCGACTACAAATGGGGTTGTGGATAAATTTGTGATGGTTGTGGATGTGAGTTAGTACGTTTAAGTGATTTGGGTGGAGTGTACTTAAGAGGTTTAATAATCTAAACCTAGTTGGATGTTGTAGAAGGGTTATGCTTGATGATCGGGAGTTTCTAATTCGTATTCGATAAAGGGATGCGAATATAGGAACGATATAGTAGTGGATTTGTATATTTGTCGTGTGCTTGAATTTAATTATAGTTGATGATATTTGCAGGATATGGATACGAGACAGGTTTGTGGGCGTGAAGATATTTATTTCGAGTTTTATAGCAGGTGGGTAATATTTCTTACCCTAGTCAGGTAGTAGCTAAACCCTAAAGTATATAACTTCATATTGTTGTCACTTTGACCTTGACTCCACTCTAATTTTTCTTATGCTGCCTTTGCACTTAAATACTCTGGCATCATTGTTATCTATTTATTCATCTTTGTTATGAATTGTAGATGTTATGATAAGTGGACCTGTAGTGGTTTACCTATGTGTACGTAACTAAATTCGATTGTAAAACTGAATTATGCAATTTAGATAAATCATCCGGGGGGTGGGTGATGTTCTAGAAGTAAAGTTGAGTTTTCATATCATACCCTAATGTTGTGTATATATCTACTATGGATCATGTAGTCGTGTATGGACGTGTGATTTGTCGATACAGCTTCACTACGAACTGGAGGTCCTAGCTTGGTTGTTGTCAGTTGTATATGCCTCTCTATAGAATAGAGAGTGTGTTGTGGACACGTGTATGTACTGTCATGCATTCATTTCATTTACATGCATGCTGATGACTTGGTCTCCCTTGTGGTTGAGAGGGTCGTCAATCATCCTGCCTCTCAGGTTACTCGTGGAGGAGTAACTAGTGTGAGGGCAGAGCATTTGTTGTGCCACACTCGCCCCACTATTGACAGTGGTTGTTGGAGTAGCATGCAGTTGTCCTGAGTGCATGGCACTCAACCACTCATGGATAGTGTCAGTCGGAGTGACCAGTAGCAGGGACCATCGTTGTGTAGCTAGCTCTTTACGCTTATATGCTACTTCATACTACCCACTCGGCCACTCAAGAGCAGTGGTTGTTGTTGAGTTGGAAAAGTTAGCATGTCGTGCCACCTTGGCCACACTGGGGTCGTGGTAGCAGGTGCACAGGCATGACCATGCATTTGCATTGTTGATGTAGATGGCGTCTTCATATACATATATATACGTATACATGTATATATATATATAGTTGAGTGTGATGAGAATATATATAGCTAGAGTCTATATATATGATGATCGTTGGATGTTGCATTTGTTTGAACTATGTTTGCTACATTTGATTGTACATCATCTTGCATTCCACTTGCATACTTTGTATGGTCGTGTGTGATTACCAGTGTTGAGTTGGTCAAACTGTTGAATACCTTTGACCAGTACCTTGAGATGATACGGGATGGACCCGGCTCATTGTTGTATTTGCCATAGGATGTTAGTATGGCGGTTTGTCGATTATAGAGTTAGTTTTACTTGTTAGTGAAAGCCCTAGAGTCAATCATGTGATGATTGTTGTATGGACTTTATTGTATCATATTTCTATTTATAAAGGCATGGTTATTATATTTACTTGTATTGGTGCCAAATAACTAAATATAATAATGTCCTTGAGTAGTAGGTTCTTATCTATATCAATCAATTGGTTGAATCGATAATGAGATGATATAGAGAACACTACTCTTAATCATTCCTAGTCGAGTATTAACATTCAGGGACAATGTTAATGCGTAGAGACTAGCATGTAGGTCAACAAGATGACTTGATCTCACAAGATATCAAGTCGAGTTGACACATGGGTATGCATTGGAGAATGTATCTTGAATGACCCGCCACGTGAGAAAGTATCATGGATCGTTATATGAGTGTCATATACTTTCTCACGTGGCTATTAGTATGACTATTAGTCCTTAGACTGAAAGTCACCATGGTTCCCTTTACATAAGGAGTCGTATACTTGCTTACAAACGTCACCCGTGAAATGGGTGGACTATAAAGGCGATTAATCGGGTATGTAATCTAATTACGCGAGGGATGTGAGTGATGTAGATCTATCCTCCTATACGACGGGGTGACATCGATATTCTTGATAGAGTGAGACCACGGCATGGTTACGCCCAAATGAGTCAATATGAGATATCGAGCTCATTTGATTAGAGTGAGTCTACTGAGTTCAAGATTTAGATTGTACTGAGGATGACACGGTCCTATGCCTCGATTGGTCAATCTAGATGTCAAGGATAGAGGGACATTGTCACATATTGTGAGAGTCACAATTAGTAGTCACAAAGGTGATGTCGAGCTCAACATTCTTGTAACTTGGGTAGCAATGATGTGTTGCTAGATACCGCCATCGCTTATGTTCCTAAATCGTTTAGTGGACATCGCTAACGCTATAAGAACCTATAGGTCACACACATAAGAGCAATTAGATGGAGATTAGGTTCATATGATGAACCATGAGGATTAGGTTCATGGATGAACCAAATTGGATTAAGAGTAATCCAAATTAGACTAATCGAGTTAGACTCAAGTCGATTCAAGTGTCGAATGAGTCTAATCGAGATTTGATTCATCAAATCAATTTAAATTAATGAATAGAGATTCATTATATTAAATCGACTTGAGTCAAGTGGTTAGATTTGATCAACCATGGAGATTAGAGGTCAAGTTTGACTTGACTTGAGAGGGAAGATGAAAGGTCAAGTTTGACTTGACCAAATGCCATGTCATGATGATGACTAGGCATGGTTTGGCCAATGATGATGCTCCACATCATCATTGACTTGTCAATCGGTGCCACATCATGAGGGAGACCAAGGGTCATGGAGTTACATGCATGCATGTAACCCCTCCATGAAGTGGCCGGCCACTTTGGGGTTATGGGTGGTGAATTCATTTGGTGAGTTACACACTCTTAACTTCATCTTCTTCCTTGGGAATTTTTCTCTCAAGCTCTCCCTCTCCAACCTCATCTTGCCGAGACACCATAGAGGAGTGCTAGCACACTCAAGTGTCTTTTTCTCCACCTATCGCTTAGCGTGATACCACAGGAGAGTGCACTTGACACCTCGAGTTCCATGACTTCGATTGATGATAAGCTTAAGGGCGCCACACGAGGGTAACGTTCTAACCTCTTAGATCTAAGGTAGATCTAGGATTTTTGTAAGCACATACATGTAATTATAATTTTTATACTTCGCACGGATCCGTGGCCGGGGCTTCCGAGGTTTCCGCAACGCAAAAAGCGGTTTTTGCGGCTCGGAAAAACCCAACATTACTCTACCATGTTGTAGGTGTTGTATTATGTTATTTATACTCAGGTTGTATGAGTTGTACCATTGCCGATCTTCAGGTATGTCAATACCTTATGTTGGTATTGTTGGTTAGTTTAGTTATACAGTTGTTATATTATGCTGGCGTATACCTGTTATACCTTTAGACAACATATTGTTGACTCGCATGTGATATATATATATATATATATATATATATATATATATATATATATATATATATATATATATATATATATATATATATATATATATATATGCATGCACTTCTATTCTTATTACCGCTGAGTTTTTACACACCACCACATACCTTGGATTTTCTTGTCGCCCAGGTAACAGGTACTCGATTCTGTGATGGACTTGGAGCAATGTTGGCTGACAACCTCTCATCTCACTTCCGAGGGGCCTGGCTTGGATTTATGTTCCTTTTGTTTTCGGATGTTTCGTATATCGATACGAATTTATATGATCGATGTTGTGTTTGACATTGTTGATGTACGCACTTGTTGATTCGGGTTTTGACGATGCTTTTTTTATGTTATGTTGGTCATACCGGTATGCACTGTATGTAGTTGTTATGTCGTTGTGATAGTCTCTACTGTGTTTTGTTTACATTTATATATGTTGTTGTAATTGTGGCCAGAAGGCCTTGTATCAACAGGATATGTTGCAACGTACAGGACAGATGTTGTCCGTTTGCTTTTCGGCTCGGCATACTCTCGGGGCATGACAAGCACTATGTGCATAGGGCTCAGATCGACAATGGCGAAGAGGAATCGATCGGAAATGAAACAGCGATGCTGACAGGCGACAAACGATAGGCAACGACGGAGATGGGGAAGAGATCGACGACACAACACAAGAAAAAGAGATCGTCAACGATCACTGTCCTCTCGATCGATGGAGCGCGGCAAGGAGGCGGTGGCAGTGGTGGAATTGCAGGGTCGGCGCCACCAATGGCAGGCGACCCTGACGGCCGAAGGCAAGCCAACGACAAGCTAAGTGAAGGTCGATGAATTGGCGTGCGATCGACAAGGGAGGAGGAGGGATGATGGCAGTGATGATGAGAAGGAATTGGGGAAAAACCGGAAGGAATGAGAAGGTTAAGGAAATTAAACATTTAAATCCTTGGGTAAGTTTTAAGGACCAATTAATATTAGAAAAATAAAACTTAGGGTTTGATAAATTAACCCTTAGTTAAATTAATCTATTATTTCTCCATGAAATACCATAGAAATCTATAAGCATTCCTATAAAATTTTATATTACAATTTCCTAATTATCCATGTTATTTTTGTCATGCCCCGAGAGTATATGTGTCCATCAACCGGACGGTACCCTCTAGTGACAATGTAAGATAAACAACGATACAAGGCCCACATAGTTGTCGACATCCATAAACCATATATCATATAATGAAGTAACACTACTAAATAATACAACTACAAAGACACAAAGATGCACATCGGTGTGACTCTAACATAATAACTAAATATAGACAAATCCAACACCCAAACCAAAACTATAACCAACATGCAGAAGCAATAAAGAATAAAATCTAAAACACACCATCAAAAAATAATACAACACGAATCCGGAATACAATCCAAATACTCGAGGTGAGATGGGATCAGCTGGCGAAGCTCCGAGTACTAAAGGAAAACTTCTACCAGTTACCTAGGCGACAAGAAAACCTAAGGTCTGTGGTGGTGAGTATAAAACTCAGCGGTAATATGATAGATAGTGCATAAACAACAATATAAACATATAGAGATCAACAGGTCTATGTATGGAGATCAACAGATAAACCTATGGGGGGTCAAAAGAAAAACACCAGTATAATATAACCAATACGTATACTAAAAGATCAACTGAACAACACAAGGTGCTGATATACCTGGAGCTCTGCAGCGCTACAACTCATACAACTTGAATACATATACCACAATGTAACATATACAATATGGAAGAACAATACTACCTCTGAAATTAACAACCGCCCTACGGACATTCTATGATATACACAATAAAGAACCTGGTCCAACCTACTCAACATCATGATACTGGTCAGATGCGTACAACCTTCCAATCAACTCGTACACTGGTATCCCACACACAACAGTATAGATCATGCAAATAACATGCAAGATGATGTACAACCAAATGCAGCAAAATAGCACAAACAAATGCAACAACACATCAAGCATATATAGACTGTACCTATATATATATATATATATATATATATAAACATAAATATATGTATATGTATATATATGCAAATGCCCTAACACATGGCATTGCAAATGCATGGTCATGCCTGCACACCCCACTCGCTACCACGACAGATGGCACGACATGACAACAATTCCAACTCAACAACAACCACTACTCTCGAGTGGCCAAGTGGGCAGTATGAATAAGTAGCAATAAGCTAAAGAGATATAAGCTACACAACGGAAGTCTCTGCTGCTGGCTACTCCGACTGTCACTATCCATGAGTGGTCGAGTGCCACACACCCAGGATAAACTACACGCAACTTCAACTACCACTATCAATAGTGGTCGAGTGCGGCACAACAAATGAACTGCCCTCACACCATTTACTACTACCACGAGTAACCATGGAGGTAGAATGACTGACGACCCTCTCAACCACAAGGGAGGCCAAGTCGCCAGCATGCATGTAAATGGAATGAATGAACAACCACACATACGTACATTCACAACACACTTTCTATCCCACAAAGAATCGTATACAACTAACAATCGACCATGCTAGGACTTCCAGTCCGTAGCGACACACCGTTGACAACCCACACTATCATGTACAGACATATGATCCGTAAGTTATACAACGAAAGGTAAGATGATACAACCACCAACTCTACATTAAGGACATCACCCACCCCCAGATGATTGTTCTTGATTACACGAGTCAAATCAACAACCATACTCAGCTACCTACCCATGGTTAAACATCTAAAGATCCACATACCATAACATCGGTAATTTATAGCAACGATGAACAAAATATGACAATAACAACAGTATATCTCAAAGTGTAAAGACTAGGTATCAAGCATAGAATAACATGAGTGGAGTCAAGGTACGATATTAACAATATAGTAACTCATGCACTAAGAATAATCAACTACCTAACCAGGGTAGGAAATATTACCCACCTGATATGTAGTTCGTGTTGAGTGTATTCACTTCCACGAACCTGCTCGTAACCAAGCCCTTACACTGCCAATTCAAATCCAGCTTCCCTGCTCAACTCCATCAATTGATCTATCCATTTCCTGAATCACATATACTAGATCATTACAAGAAGGAACAACCTTCCTCCATTAGCTATTATTAACAACCTAATAACCACAAAACAACGACATAATATCCATATCACCATATAATCAAACCCACACTTACCTAGATCTGAACTCACCTATTTCAATCGAACTTCTACAGCTTCTTGTTCCATAATAAGAAAACACCGACCTATACAATTCAAGTGAATGGAGGCATCAACCCATCCCCTTCACCTGAAATCACTGCAACCTCTTAGTCCAATCATAGAGTATCATCAATCCAATTCCAACCTTACTCACCTCGCCCAAAGCTGGAACAAGGTAAGCATCGGCATCACACAAAGGGCAGCACTGACTGTGATCAATGTTGGTTGCAGGGCAGCGCTGTCGTGAGCAGAGTTACAACCGCGATAAAGGAAGAAGAAATACCGGCGGCTAAGGAAGAGATAGCTCATGGCGACAATCGACCGATTCCTCAAGTAATGGTTGATGATAGCGTCGATCAGCTTTTGGACACGAACAGGGGTGACGGCGACCGCCAAACTGAGCTTGCACAAGGAGATCCAACAACGATAGCTCGATCGCTTGCGGCGATAGAAAGTGATGGTTGTTTGCAATGGCCGCTAAGCTGGCTTCGAAGCTTGCTGTAACGGTCAGAAATAGGCTGGAAATGGTCGAAGCGGAGACAAAGCGACCAGTGCGGTGATTACCCGTGAAAGGGGGCGGCGGCGGTGAGGAAGAAGAAGAATCGAAGAAATCGAGAGGGAGGATGAGCAGCGACGACGAGAAGAGAGGATTCACGATGAGAAAGAAGTCGGGATCGGGTTTGGGTTCAGAAGGTTTTTAAAGGCCGACCAATTAGGTTAAGCTAGCTCAAGTCTAACCCAAAGTTAACCTGGTTTAACCCAATCTCCCATTTAGGCTTTAATCTTCCTCTTAAACAGTCGTATGAACTCCTTTTGAATCCAGAAAAATTTCTAAAAATTCCTGAAAAATTCCACAAGTTAATTTCTCAATTAGCAAAGGATTTTATTTTTTTGGTATCTTACATTCTCCTCAACTAATAAAAATTTAGTCCCCAAATTTCCTATTCAAGTACGATGAGTAAGCAATACCACACTGCTCAACTCAAGTACTTGAAGAAAAATCACACACCTCAAGTAACTAAATGGGGGCATTGATAGCCTCTAAAATCTATCATGCATGCTTTCAACAGGCCTTCTAAAGTATGAATAATACCTTCATATCGACCTCCTATCAAAAGGTAAATAATCGTACCAGATGGAGCTCTATATCCATGACATGTTGGAGACTTTTTCAGAATCGTGAGGTTAACCATAAATCTCTATCTGATATGATATTCAAGGATACTCCATAAAATATGGAAATCTCCTTGCAATATAAATCTATCAAGTGATCCATCAAATTCATCTTACGGATCGGAAGAAAATGAACAAACTTAGTTAATCGATCATCGATTACCCCAAATCGTCTTAAGTCCTTTCCGAATTCCAGATAATCTCCTAACACAGTCCATCATACCAGGCTACCACTTCCATCTCGGTACACAACCTTACTCATCACTAGTTTTCCACTTTTACTAGTTGACACACTGAACACCATACTACGAAATTAACCATGTCCTACATGTCGTTCCACCACCATGAACATTTCAAAACTCATTATCTTCAGATACACTCCGAATAAATCACCAATCTCGAATAACGAGTCATCTTGTGTCACGTAGTACCACTAAGACCATGGCTCCAGTATTCCTTCGATGCAAAGCATGCATTCTGATCATAACCAATCCCATGTGGATATGGTGAAATCCTGCTTCTCTGAGTCTTTGATGACTTTCTTGAGTTACTAATGGAAGGTCTACCTGACTTTCTTCAACGCACAGAAGATCTTCTTCAGAATAATGCTGGTATACTCTGTGTCTAGTAGGCTGGAATCCTGTGGAGTATAGTATTTCTGCAGGTACCATATTCGCTCTTCTTGTTCTTGAATTCTCAAGCTGCTCCTCAGGATCTACTTGACTTTCAATAGATCTTCTGTATCTCCTTTGATTAGGAAGTAGCCTTCTTTGAAGATTATAGAGTATTCTCTGCCCTTGCCTATAATCTCGTATCTGATTTTCTGAACTTGGTACTTGGACTGTTGATACAGTGCCCACAGCAGGGGGACGTGTACTGGTAGAATGTCTTGCGCTGGAAGACATTATTTTGACTTCTCGTGATTGAGAATATCTGCAGGGTTTTTGAATACTAAAACAACTCTCCCTAAAACTGAAACAACACTGGGTCACTATCCTTCCCAGAGACGAAGAATTACTTTCTCACAAGAGAAATCAATCTACCGTCCAAAATACACTCTGTTACACAGAAATTAAAAGTGCCTAGGAGACTATAGTGATGAATCTCCATTGTTGCATCTGTCCGTGTCCTAGCAACTTGATAGCAGCTATACAGTAGCTAGCCAAAACTCCATGAGAACTCCTGCTCCATGCATCTACAAAACAAGATAATAACTGCTAAATCCACATCATGTATATGACAGTTTATCTCAAAGATTCTCATCTGACGTAAGCATAAGATATGTCTCATACAACTGCATCGGAATCACTCCAATCCCTGAAATAATGCATCTGCATATAGTACCCTTCCATCCCCTTCTTGGTCAAACAAGTCTGTGGTACAGTAATGCTAAAAACATCCCATCCACAACTGCGGTAATAACTAAATCAAACCCGAGGAAACCACCAACTTCCCTTAAGATTGTGAATATATCCAAAAAATATTGTCTAAAATGACACCCAACAACTGATCCAATCACTTCCAAAATACTCGATTCCTTAAGTCCATGGATGACTACATAATTAATAAGTCTAATAACATTATCAAAAGCTCATAAACATTCATACCAAGTACGAAATGTCGTCCTCTACACACCTGCATCCTTTTACTCTAAGCTGATGATATATCAATCATAACACAGACAATGATAATTGTATGACACCAAGTCACTACAATATCAACACACCAATCATGAATCAACCCTAGAGTATACACAGGTGTCCTTTAGCTGATCTAAATAGATCATCTATCCACAACGAAGGATATTCATTCTCAACAACTACTACATACCATCATCGATAATCGATGCATAATCCCAAAGGTCCATCTCTCTTTTAACAAAGAGTTCCGGATCTTCTCAAGAAAAAAAACACTGGGACAGATAAATCTTCCATCCAATACCTCATATAATTGCAACTTACATTCTTCCAATTCCCATAGTGTTTAGCAACACTAATACCAATAAAATTGTCACCTGGTATGAGGTCTTCAATATCGAAATTATTCTCAAAATCTCTCTGATCGCATACTCCACTTGCCTATGCAATGACAAGACTGAGAGTTCATCCAAAACTACATCTGAATACTCTCGGATTATACGCACATCCGAGAGATATTTTATACCATCATTTCAACATCATAACATCCAAGTTAATATCAAGATATCCATATCCACACAATATCAACTAAGTCAACAATATAGCAACTGTGACAACTCTCCAACACTAAGATAACATCTCCATCAATCAATTTCTAAACATCAGAATCATTATCATAACACTCTAATAATCATCATAGTAATCAAATCAACATCCCACCTGTCGGTGGAAACACAACTAATCAACATGATCCAAATACAGAAATCCTTCTAATCCTATCTATGAATTTTCTAATCATAAATACCTATAAACTACCAGTATCTCTCAATATATATATCAACAAGTAAGGTAAACTACAGTAATACCGCAAATGATCAATCCTTCGACCCTCTACATCTCCTCTCGAGTAAAGATGTAAACCCATTCAACTTCTGTTCTTAACGACTGAGTTCCTGCAAGTGCAAAAGACTACCATAGAGGAACTAAAATCAACTACAGAAACTGAGATACAAACTGAAACAGTTGTAACGAAGATGGTAAACACTGTTGTGCTGGTAAAGAGTATACCACCGACTGTAAAATACTGAATAATCGCTAACATCGTAGCACGCTCCAACTCCGCAAATGGTATAGCTGCAACTGGAGAATACAACATAGATACGACCATCGTCATATACTCTCTCCTCTATACAAAGTATAACCACGCCTAAGGAGGTAATAGTTGTTGTCTGAACGTTTGAGTCTTCTGAGATGTCTTCTACTGATGATGCCGAGTAAATCGCTTCTCCCGGATGAAGTATCAAGGAACTCCAACTATGCCTGAAATAGTAAATCGCTGCTGGTGTGATAACCCAATCTTCTGTGATGTGTAACGCCCGCAAAATTCTAAACTAGGCAAAGTAATTATATAGGTTTTAAGACCATAAAATGGTTAAAAATAAAATAAATAAAAGATGGTTATAGGTATGATTTGAACCATGAACCTCCTAATAAGGAGGTAGCCTTGACACCACTAGACCCTAGGATAATTTATGGATAAGATATATAAAGAATATACAAAGAATATAGATGGGTGTTCATTCCCTAGGTATTAAAGAGGAGAATTAAGAGAAGAGTGGAAGTAAAAACCCCACTTTCCTTCTTCATCCTCCTTCTTCCTCATCCTTGGCCGAATTCCCCATTTCCCTTTCCTCCCTTTTCATCCCAAGCTCTAGAAATTTTATAATAATTTTTGTATAGAATTTAATTTCATGTCTAGGAGATTATATATGGAATCTTGGAAAAAAAAAATGATGATAAAAGAATAAAAGTGGAGAGGTGAGGTTTGAACCTTAAACCTCTTGGTGAGAGTTAACTCTTACCATGCATGTGATGACCAAGTGCTTAGCAATAGCTTACTATTAGAGGAAGAGGGGGAATTATAGATAAGTATGATAAGAGTAAATGAAGAGGCATGACAAAGAGAAGAGAAACTTCTCTTCCTCCCTTTATAAAGAAGAGAGAAGTTCCACTTGGCCACTTCTTTCTTCCTTCTTCCTCTCCTCTTCATCCTCCACCGAAACCCTAAGCCTTCTTCCTTGAAGTTTCGGCCAAAACAAAATAGGGTGTCACCCTAGAGAGTTAGGCAAAGGGAAGGGTTCATCTAAGGGGCTAATAACCATCTAAGGGTCAAGAGTACCAAGAAGGGTACTATGGCAAGATTATTTCTTGTCTCCTCTCCTTCTTCTTCCTTTGGCCGAGAGCCCCATTCAAGATAGGAGAAAGCTAGGTGACTTCTTTAGGTCATCTTCTCCACCCAAAACAAAGCGAAGGAAGTAAGTATCCCTCACCTGCATACGAGTAGCTTCGGTTGACGTTTTATAAAAGAAATTTATATTGTTATATTCGGCCAAGATATGATCTAGGGTTTCCATGAAGTTGTATGCCATGCTTTTGTAATTAGATGATGATGTTAGGGCTTAAAATGGATTAGGTCAAAAGTTAAACCTAGGAAACCCTATGAACCATTCGGCCAACATGGGTTTTGTTGGTGTTTTATTGAAGTTATATCTTGTTTTTGCTTGCAAGTGATGATGTTAGCATGTTATAGGGATTAGGATAAAGATCTAACTCTAGAGGCCTCCATGACCCATTCGGCCAAGTCATGAACTAGGGTCTCAAAGAAGCTCTATGCTATGTTTATGCTATGTTTTATAACTAGATTATGATGTTAGGGTTTAAAGTGGGTTAGAACAAAAGCTAACCCTAATGAACACTTTAGTTCTATTCGGCCAAACCCTACTTTAGGGTTTCAATGAAGTTCCATGCCATATTATGGGAACTAGATGATGATTTTAGGGCTTAAAGTGGGTTAGAGCAAAAGCTAACCCTAATGAACACTATAGTTCTATTCGGCCAAACCCCACTATAGGGTTTCAATGAAGTTCCATACTATGTTTTGTAACTATATGATGAAGTTAAGTTTAAAAAGGGGATTAGGTCAAAAGTTAAACCCAAAGGCCCTACATGGACCATTCGGCCACCTTTGGTTCTTAGGTTACAATGAAGTTCATACCATGAATTTTATGGAATTTGTATGCATATGTATGTTACTTGAATTAGGTTAAAGGTCTAAACCCTAAAAAGCATATAAGGACCATTCGGCCACCTTTGACCTCTTTAGGGTACAATGAAGTTCATACCATGAATTGTATGCTATGTTATGTTAATGAAATCAGTTATGTTGTTATGAAATGAAGCATGCCATGCTATGTTAATGAAATAAGTTATGTGGTTATGAAATGAAGCATGCCATGCTATGTTAATGAAATAAGTTATGTTGTTATGAAATGAAGCATGCCATGCTATGTTAATGAAATAAGTTATGTTGTTATGAAATGAAGCATGCCATGCTATGTTAATGAAATAAGTTATGTTGTTATGAAATGAAGTATGCCATGCTATGTTAATGAAATAAGTTATGTTGTTATGAAATAAAGTATGCCATGACTATGTTAACGAAATAGGATAAGTTGTTATGAAATGAAGTATGCTATGCTATGTGAATGAAATGAAGCATGATGTGTATGAAATGAAGTATGCCATGCTATGTTAATGAAATAAGTTATGTTGTTATGAAATAAAGTATGCCATGCTATGTTAATGAAATAGGATATGTTGTTATGAAATGAAGTATGCCATGCCATGTAAATGAAATGAAGCCTGATGTGTATGAAATGAATTATGCCATGTTATGAAAATGAAATGAAGCATGATGTGTATGAAATGAAGTATGCTATGCTATGTTAATGAAGTGAAGCATGAGGTGTATGAAATGAAGTATGCTACGCTATGTAAATGAAATAAAGCATGATGTGTTATGAAACGAAGTATGCTATGCTATGTTAATAAGACATGTAGTAAAGTAAGCATATAAGTATTTTACCTTCTGCATGGCTTGTACCAAGACCTTAACAAGGTCCAAAGAAGGGATGGGCTCCTAAGATGCCCTAGGTCGATGGAATAAGACTCGGGCCTAGGATGGGCTTCTATGTATGATTGCCCCTAGGTCGATGGAATAAGATTCGGGCCTAGTACGGGATGGGCTCCAAGATGCCTTATGTCGATGGAGTAAGACTCGGGCCTAGGATGGGCTTCTACGCTATGACGATTGCCCCTAGGTCGATGGAATAAGACTCGGGCCTAGAAACCTATTAGGTTCGAGACTTGCTACCTCGGGCCTATTTAGGGATGCGCGCTATGATAATGAAGAAGTGGTACAATGCCGGGCCCAAATATGTTGAGATCTATATTTACGTACCTAATATATATATTTTCAAAAGCATCTTGCATATGTATGTCATGATTGTTAAGTTACATGTTATGTAAATAATATGTCATGATTGTTAAGTTACATGTTATGTTAAATAATATGCCATGATTGTTAAGTTACATGTTATGTTAAATAATATGCCATGATTGTTAAGTTACATGTTATGTTAAATAATATGCCATGATTGTTAAGTTACATGTTATGTTAAACGATATGCCAAGAACGTTAAGTTATATGTTATGAAAGTTATGTTTTATGATATGTTATGAATGTTTACATGCTTACGTTAGATATGTCATGAAAGTTATGTTTTATGATATGTTATGAGTGTTTACATGCTTACGTTAGATACGTTATGAAAGTTATGCTTTACAATATGCTATGAATGTTTACATGTTTACGTTAGATACATTACAAGTTATGTTTGATGATACGGTGATCCATGTTATATTTCACTTACGTTACTTATGCTACATGTTAAGTTGATGACACCAAGTATGTTACATGTTATATTGCTTCTATGTTGTGAATGCTGCATGCCATGATTAATGATAATGTATGGTTTTAGTGAGTAGGACAGGATCTTACTAAGCCTATGTGCTTATAGTTTATCTTTCCCTCGTACTGCAGATAAGGGTAAGGGATGGATAAACTAAAGGGAGCAGCAGGAGGGGCCAATGTGTGTGGTAGTGGCATGGTGGAGAAGATCCGTTAGGTCTAAACATGTTTACCTATGATAAAGATGTCTATTCATGTCCTCACTTATGTCTCCTTATGATGATGATGTTATGAATTTACTAAGCACTAAGTATCTGCATATATGATGCATGCTCTATGTTAAGAAGAAGAAGTAAAGAAGAAGTAAGAAGAAGTATCTATCCACGCTATGAAGCATACTCTATGCTAAGAAGAAGAAGTATATATATATATGTATATATGTGTTGATGCATGTTTATGTTTAAAAGAAAAACAAAAAAAAAAAAAGGTATTAAGAAGTATGTCTAAAGTCTTCCGCTGTGAGAATTAAGAAGTATGTATAAAGTCTTCCGCTGTATGTAATGTATGTACGGTCGCGTCACGCGCCGCCTCTCCGGACATTTAGGGTCCCGGAAGGGCGGGCGTGACATGATGATCTCTGCTGTCAAGATTGTGCATCATCCTCCCGAAACAACATTGATAGTCTTCAACTGAGTCTTCTAAGTACACTTTCTCCTCGTATGTACTAGTTGCTTACAATATCAATAAATGAACTGACCCAACGAATAATCCGACTTTGTGTGTCTTCGTGATCTGCACTACATGCACATAATCCCCTTAGAATCATTCTTTTGATTCCAATATTTGACTTGCAATGTCTGCTTATCAATCTCCAACTCTTAAAACACTTACTACGGAGTCATTTTCATACACATGACTCGATCTATTGCCTTCCGGTAGGATCTGATAGAAGATCCACACATTCTAATCCGAATGTATGCCAATAAACCATGGGTGGCTTAAAACATTCATTCACATTCTTGAGCTATTAGGTAGGCATAAACTCTGTAAGTCTAGCAACTCTGCATGGTACTCCCATTACCGAACAATCACCCTACTTAAAGCTCAAGGATTCCCTAACAATAAATCAAAGAAAATGACACAAAGAAATACTCTCTCACAACATCACTAAACCATAATCAAGTGATATACTATTCCCTGAAAGTTATTTCCTACATCTTCCACCAAGTACCGATTTGATCCCGATAATGGTATACAACCAACCTTACTTTCTCTATATAATACGAGTTAAGTACTCAAAAGTACCTTCAAAATTATACAACCCAACATGATCAAAATCCCCATGAAACAATATCTACTAATCCTTCACTATCTGCATCAGCAATAGTATACTCGCTTATCCATTACCCTACAGGTAATGATCTAACTAGCATAATTAGTGAAAATCCCTAAGATTGTAATGTTTGATCTCCATAAGAAATGTGACACCCTGACCCCTACTTTCTGACTCGGTATCAGTCGGCTCTCAAAGGTAATTCACCTTTTTCGAAAGCAAGTATATGTCTAATAAACTCAACATGTTGTTCCTGTGGTCACCCAAACCACAGTTACAAATAGTAACTAACAAACTACATGTCATTCCCTGTTATAAACAACTAGATGCATAGCCAACAGAAGGATATGTAATAGCAATTATCATACCTTAAACATTGTAGCTCAGAGATGTCCCGCTACAGCCAGATCACAACACTCACAAAACCAAAACCGAGTAAAACAAAATTCGATGTCCAACTGAAATAAAATCCGAAAGTGGTCATCGCAACCTGGGCTCTGATACCAATAAAATTGTCACGCCCCGAGAGTATGTGTTCATCAACCGGACGGTACCCTCTAGTGACAATGTAAGATAAACACCGATACAAGGCTCATATAGCTGTCAACATCCATAAACCATATATCATAATGAAGTAACACTACCAAATAATACAACCACAAAGACACAAAGATACGCACCGGTGCGACTCTAACATATTAACCAAATATAGACTAATCCAACACCCAAACCAAAACTATAACCAACATGCGGAAGCAATAAAGAATAAAATTCAAAAAACACCATCCAAAAATAATACAACACAAATCCGGAATACAATCCAAATACTCGAGGTGAGATGCGATTAGCTAGCAGAGCTCCGAGCACTCAAGGAAAACTTCTACTTGTTACTTGGGCGACAAGAAAATCCAGGGTCTGTGGTGATGAGTATAAAACTCAGCGGTAATATGACAAATAGTGCATAAACAACAATATAAACATATAGAGATCAACAGGTCTATGTATGGAGATCAACAGGTATATGTATAGAGATCAACAAATAAACCTATAGGGGGCCAACAGATAAAAACCAGTATAATATAACCAATGCGTATACTAAAAGATCAACTGAACAACACAAGGTACTGACATACCTGGAGCTATGCAACGCTACAACTCATATAACCTGAACATACACCACAGTGTAACATATACAATATGGAAGAACAACACTACCTCTGTAATCAACAACCGCCCTACGGATATTCTATGATATACACAACAACGAACCTGGTCCAACCGACTCAACATCATGATACTGGTCAGATGCGTACAATTGTCCAATCAACTCGTACACTGATATCCCACACACAACAGTATAGATCATGCAAATAACATACAAGATGATGTACAACCAAATGCAACAAACATAACGCAAACAAATGCAACAACACATCAAGCATATATAGACTGTACCTATATATACTGATCACACTCACACACATATATATATACATAAATATATGTATATGTATATATATGCAAATTCCCTCACACATGGCAATGCAAATACATGGTCATGCTTGCACACCTCACTCGCTACCACGACCCCAGTGTGGCCTAGGTGGCATGACATGACAACTATCCCAACTCAACAACAACCACTACTCTCGAGTGGCCGAATGGGCAGTATGAATAAATAACGATAAGCTAAAGAGCTATAATCTATACAAAGGGGGGTCCCTACTGCTGGTCACTCCGACTGTCACTATCCATGAGTGATCGAGTGTCATACACCCAAGACAAATTGCACGCAACTTCAACTACCACTATCAATAGTGGTCGAGTGTGGCACAACAAATGAACTGCCCTCACACCAGTTACTACTATCACGAGTAACCGTGGAGGTAGGATTACTGATGACTCTCTCAACTACAAGGGAGGCCAAGTCGTCAACATGCATGTAAATGGAATGAATGCACAACCACACATACATACATTCACAACACACTCTCTATCTCACAAAGAGTCGTATACAACTAACAATCGACCGTGGAGGAGTAAATCAGAGACAGAGGGGCGGGAGAAAATCAAAGAGGTGGGAGAAAATCACAGTCGGAGGACCGAAAGAAAATCGCCAAATGTCCGGGAGACAATCGTCGAAGGACCAGGAGAAAATCACAACCAGAGGGCGAGGAGAAAATCGCTAGAGGCTGGGAGAAAATTCGTCGAAGGCGGAGAGGAAAAAGGGATGACGAAGAAATCTAGTTGATCGGGTGGCCACCAAGGATTTTTTTACCGATCTTAGCGATAAATTGAGTTATATTCGTCAACATAAGTAAATATTAGCGACAACTTTGAATATTTCATTGCTAATAAATATATAACTATTAAAAAACTTTTTATTAAAATGTGTTAGCGATGAAAAAAGATAAATGTCTCAAAGTATCATAATATTAGCGACGAATTAGGATATTTCGTCGCTAATATTCTGATATCAACATATTAGCGACGAAGTGTTATTGGTTCGTTGCTAATAGTTTATTTTCTTATAAAAAATATTTTTTAATATGATTATTTCTAACAATCTATTATTTTGTCACTATTAATACTATTTAGCTAAAATTGTTAATCGTCGTTAAAATTCATCAATATATTGATGATTTCTTGGTTCGGGTTTCGGGTTTTCTCATACCACTCTCTTATATTCTTCTGAAATTTTTCACTCATCTCAATCCTATTTACAACTTAGGAACCCATCAAATTTTCATGCTCACTTGACGGACTTGACTACCTGAGAGACTTACAAGTACTGCAGTCTTTTGTAATCAATTAACAGGTTCGGTCGCCTTATCATAGAACTAATGTTGGGACGGATCGAATCGGATGGTCGGCTAGAGGGGGGTGAATAGCCCTCGTTCGTTGGATGTCGTATTTTGTTGTCTACGAAAACGTTAGCGCAAGCGGAAGCAATAAACTAAGACAAGCAAATAGAAATAAAACAAAGACAATACAAACACGGAGATGTAACGTGGTTCACGGCTACGCCGCTAATCCACGGTCCGATTCGTCCACGGTGAATCACTCCGCAATCTATCCACTAGATCTCTCCTTTGCACAAAGCTAGGTGGAGGTAACCTCTTTACAACAATACTCCTCTTACAAATATAATGAAAATAAGCTTGGGTAAGAGGATGGAAAGCTTTAGGGAACTTTTGAAGAGTATTAGAGTATAAGCATTAGCCTTCCAAAGCCTTACCCCCTTCCTTTTTATAGAGGAAGAGGGTTTCTTCCGTGACAGGAGGCCAATCCGATGGCACCCATCGATCGTAGTCTTTAGCTGGCCGCCAATAACGATCGCTTTCCACGTTGGATACTATCCATCCATCGCGGCATCACGATCGATGGCACCCTCATCGATCCGATGTCAACTACCGAGTCCTCAACGAGGTCGGCCGATCGACATCACCGACCGCCCATGCTAGCAATGATCGATCAACTTGATTCAGCCACATTAGACCAATCGATCGAACCATCGACTCAGAGCAGTCGACTGCCGTGACATGGCAGTCGACTGGTGTCGGGAAAACTCATCCGACACTTGGCCAAATGGCCAAGTTTCACCTAAGAGCTACCCTTCCCGGGTTACAATCGCTCACTCTCATCCCTCGGAGTCCCTCGCCTTCGAAGTTTTCTTCGTTCACGGCCACGTCCCTCGGCAGCATCAGGCGTACGACTCTGCAATGCTCCTTCGCATCTCTTGCCTCGAAGTCTACTTCCTCCGGCTTCACTCCAAGCTCCTCGTCCGGCGGTCCCTCGGATGCTCCAAGCGCACGGCTTCCGCAAAGCTATCCTTCACCGACTCAAGGCACGAGTCATGAGATGTGAAACTTGCCATGGCTCCATGTGCGAATTACTAAGTCCTGCACGACTTCAACGCACATATCAAATCAACATATCAAACTAACTTAAACCCTTTGCCACACCATCAAAACCATATTACGGCAAGAGATTGCCCTAACAATCTCCCCCTTTTTGATGTGTGGCAATCCGTTTAAGCTAGGTAAAAACATTTGATATAAATTTTTAAGGAAAGAAAGCATGATCCGAACTGAAGACGAATGGACATGGATCATGCACCCAGAGGTAACCACATCTATTGAGTTTAAATTATTGACTCAGTATGAAGCCCTAGTTGCAGCATCTCCAAAAGACATATTCCCTCCAGAGGAACACGTCAAAAGAAAGAAAATGGCAGACATTGAGGAGGACGCCATTAATCAGCTGTCCACTACTTTTAAAGAGTTGGAGCTTATTCAGCAGGCCAAGGAATCTGACTTTTTATGTAGAAGACATTGGGAAGGTCCGAAGAAAGGATACTTCATGAAGAAGTCTCATGAAATTGGTAAAGTAAGATGTGACATCTGGCGTGTCTCAAATGCTTTACAGGACATATACAGGGACATAAGGCAGATGCCCCCATGAAAGCAATGGTGAGCCCAATGGAAAGGACTGAGGCCTGGGGAGCCATCCTTTTCAAGCATGTGATATGAGTTGTAAAGAATGAGTGAACTGTAAAGTTCTTTATGATAAGAAAGGGCAGTGGAAATGAAGGACGATGGGGCCCAATGAGCACCCGCTTCAGTTCTAATACAACCTTTCTTCATTATAAAAGAACCAGAGTAGTAGGAGGTTTAACAGACTCGAGTATCACTGAGTAAATCATTCCTCAAGTTTCAAGAATTCTTGTCACGCTCCGAGAGCATACCGAGGCGAAAATCAAACGGACGGCACCTCCCCTGTACGTGGCAACATTTCGGGTTAATACAAGGCCCGTAGGCCCACAATAACAACAATATATATATATCCAAACAACAACTACATAAAACACAGCGGAAACATATCACAACAATACAACAATCCCACACATGCATACCGGTATGACTAACACACCATAACAACACAAACCTCGACAAAATCTGAATATACAACATATACATCACGAAAATTCCAAATACATAACACGACGGACAAAAGGCCCAAAACAGAACACGGGAGCCTCGGAGGTGAGATGAGATGATGTCAGCCGGCGGTGCTCTAAGCTGTTACGAAGTCTTCTACCTGTTACCTGGGCGATAGAAAACCCAGGGTCCATGTGGGGTGGTGAGTAAAACTCAGCAGGTAATAGAAAACATGTATATATGTCATATCACATGTATTTCGACAACATAATCTAGAAGTACAATAGGTATATCAGCTTAGTATATAAATACAAGCATCTAACTGAATGAACAACATAAAAATGCAGACATACCTGAAGTCTGCCACGCTACTCTGATCCAACCTGAACATATATCCAACATATATATATATATATATATATATATATATATATATATATAACAGGAAGAGTAGATCAACTCAAAATATACTCTAGCTACAGGTCAAGGTATCTAGTGGTCTGTCCAACACATACCAATATCCGACACAATCATATAACAAATGCAAGAGACATGCATGAATATGATGTCCACCCAAATGCAGCAAGCATAGTACAAACAAATGCAACATCACAATAATCATATATATATAGACTGTATCCATATATATATTAATCTCAACCATCCATATGTAAACATAATCATGATATAGCAACATGCAACTCCCCCTTAATCCATGAAATTCTCTATGTAAATTTCTCCCTATCATAAATTTCTCCCCCTTTTGTAATTAACTTAAACATAATATTTTCTCCCCCTTTGACACCATCAAAAAGATTATCACTAAGTTAAAAACACATGGCATCAAGTCTAAGAGAAAGAAAATACCACAAGTTGATTTAAAATTTGGAATTCAGCCTTTACTGGTCTGATATTCAGGCCATCAGTCGACTGGTTCAAATACCAGTCGACTGGCACGTGAATTTCGAGGTTTTCTGATTTTCAGACCGAATTTCAGAAATGCATTAAAAATTCCAGAAAATTCAAAAAATCATGAAATTTGGGGAACACATTTCTTTTAAGTATATCTATATGTGAAAAATATGTTTTCATGAAAAATCATTATATTTCCACGTATTTGCCAAAAATCCAAAAGCTTTAAAAACTACTAGGTTTTTGATCATTAGAGTATCCATTTTAACACCTAGTCTTGCATCCAATTGTTTCAAAACATGAATACATATATTTTAAAGTAAGAAATTGTTTTGAAAACATATGAAATATCCAACCATGATCTTTGGGCAATATGTCTATGAATTAAACATAAGCCTTCCCCATGATTGGTCTATTATTGCTATTTTGATACTTTAAATGACCATCTAAATGTCATAGGCATTAGTGGACATTTGTATCATCCTAACATCTCACTCATGCTAAGTTTTCAATCAAGTTAGCCTATAGTGAGTGTGAGATGCATCCTAGAGGGTATTTGTGCATACTTAACCAATATATTCATGCAATTCTATCATGGTTAAGTATCAACCTAACATTCATCATGATCATAAAGGCATATATGAATGAATTCTACATTATGATCATGAAATACATGTTTTCATCAAATTATAATCATGCATTAGGTATTATATGATGATAATAAACAAAGTATCACCTAAAGCATGATTCAAACCTATTTCTCCGTGCCAAATTTCAAAAACATAAATCATGATTGTAAATATACATAGGAATTACATCAATCATCATGATTTAAGCAATGTTATCTATTTATGGGTACGTTATCATCACCCAACACTATCTAAAAAATGTTGTCCCGTCATCCTAAGTCAACCAAAATATGATATAGGTTAGGTCCATGTGGTTGACTACCCTAGGGTTATTCTAACCCTTAAGGTTGGATTTTGGAACCCAAAATAAGTTCTTTCCTATTGAGTTCACTAAGTATTCCTTGGGGATCCATTTTCTAGTCCGTAAATGCCAACCATCTGACCCTAGATGGTTTATTTCTAGAAGTTTTGTTATGGAAACTAATTATGGCTTGACAATCCGTTTTGAGCGTTATTTCATCTTTATCCATATAATGAATCTTCAAAGAACTCATTGTCTCCATTACTGCATAAATTTCTGCATCAATGGTTGATTTTACTGTTGGGAATTTTCCGTGTGCATATGCACAGATTCTCTCCGTGCTTCGAGAATCAAACTTGCTTTTCTTCCACTTGCAAATTCCTCCCCAACCTATCATTGAACCATCAGTTTCCAAAATAATATATGCATTTTCTGGGGGTATTTCAAGGTCGGATAATTGTTGGACTTGGGCTTTGATTTGGCGAACAATTTCCCAGTCTGATGTCTTCATCTGCTTATCCCCATGGGGGGATGTCTTCTCGTAAAGTGGTCCCAGCTTAGTGATTAAGTTGGGAATGTAGGTCCTGGCATAATTCAGAATGCCAAGCCAAGACTGAAGGCCACTCTTCGTTTTGAGCTACTCCTCCTTAAATTCAGAAATCTTCTTTATTATGTGAGGTTGAAGTTTCAGCTTTCCTTCGCCAATTTCAGCTCCGAGAAATTCAATCTTTGAGACAGCCAACTTATACTTAGTGGGAGATAGTATTAATCCATTCTCCTCACAAATCTTTAACATTACTTCTAAATGCTTCACATGCTCCTACTCTGATGAAGAAAAGACCAAAATATCATCTATATAAATTGCAATAAAGTTTTCAGTACCTTGAAAGCAGTTGTCCATTTTTCGTTGAAATGCCACGGGAGCATTTTTCAGTCCAAATGGCATAACTAGCCATTCATATAGTCCAGAAGGGCTTATAAAAGTCGTCCATTCCACCGATGCAGGATCCATAGCAATCTGATGGAAGCCAGATTTGAGATCAAACTTGGAATATATTCTTGAATTTCCAACTTTCTTTAGAATAGTGTTGATCCCTGGGAGACTTTATTGGTCTTTGTATGTGTTGTCATTCAGCGTTCTATAATTGAAGACCATTCTTTCCTTTCCTTTGACCTCCTTCTTGGTTACTGGGTCAATACTTGTGCCTGATTGCACGATCATTGCCATGGTTCTATGCCTGCTTTTGCTTGGTCTTATAACCTTCAATTGCAATAAGGCCTTGATGTTCTTATCAAATGTCTGCTTCATAATGGAAGTCACATGGGACAGAGACTTATCCTGAATTGTGATATCAGGATTGATAATATCTATTTTGCACAGAATCTTGTTTTTCAACCAATGCTTCAGAGGATCTTCCCCTATAAATCCTTGATTCCTCATTCTCTTTAGCAAATCTTCATGTTTTCTGAGAATTTTTGTGTTAGATGGGGTCATGGTATAGTAGACTTTCTCCTGAATATCAAGATATTCCTCCTCATCCATACTTAGCTCTTGTATTGCATGAACGGCTACCTCATTGGTTGTTATTGAAGTAACGTTTTTGTAAATAGTGATCAAATTACCTTCAATCCGGAGTCCTCCTTGCATGTTTCTAATGAAGTTGCAGTCGATAACCATTTGAATTCTGTCCCCAAGAGCCATATCAAATGAATAGGTGAAGGGGATTCTGAATTTGTTATCCCCTATAATCATTTGTCCGCCTTTTAATTTCCACTTTGCTAGTTGTTTGGAGTTGACATCATTGATCACAATAGTGTAAGGATTTCTCTCAAGAATCCTTTCTGGAACGGCTCTTTTGTCTATACAGCAGGTTGTAGCTCCTGTATCTAAAATTGCACTAACCTTGATTGGAGCATTATCAGGAATCTCTAATATAACCATCATGTTATAGAGTCTATTTATCATTCTTTCCGGATGGTATTCAGCATTTACTTTAGAGATAATTTTTTCTTCAAGGTAACTAACCTGCTCTTTTCCTTTCCTGGAGTCTTCTGGATTCAACTCCTCAAAGTCTTTCTCAAGGTCTTGATATAATTCTTCATCAATTGCCTTCTTGTTCAGTCGGTCAATCTCCATCATTAATCGCCTATTCTCAGCTAGCAAGTAATCAACATACTCCAGTAGTTCCTTGATTAATGCTTTGTCATTATGCGGAGCTGGTGCTGGTTCTGTTACTACTTCTTGCTTTAAGTAGTAATCTGCACAGGGTGCACAAGCAGTTAACTTACAATGACTACAATGAATTCGGGACCTGATTTTGGTTTCCCTTCCGCAGAATTTACACCCAGCATAAATTGTTTGGACTTCTTGATTATGTAACCATGTATGGTCACAATATGCCTGCTCTTCAGGGATGTTAATCTGAACCTGCCAGCCTTTGTCTTCCCTAAATAATACAAATAAATATTCTTTTGAAGGGAAAGAACTTGTTACCAGGTTACAATGCTGCTCCGTATCCATCTCTCCTTCAGAAATGTTGCAGATTGCATCGCTTTCTGTCTCATCCTGATCTACTGATACAACATCAAATTCTTCTGGCAAGTTTATTTCATTAAGCATAGCAACTCTTTCTTTTTTGCCTGTTTTGTTCCGGTATTCTCTTGCAAAATGCCCTTCCTCACCACAGATGTAGCACTTGCATTTCTTCACCTTTGTTCTGTCATGCTAGTATTTCTTCTTAATCACACAAACGTGTGATTTATGGGGTTTTCCTCGGTAACTTTGAGCTCTTCTTAGGCCATACCTCTTTTGCCCTTGATAAAAACTGGGTAGGGGAATCTGTGAACAGAACTACAAGTCTTTTAAGCTTCTTTGGAGTGAGGCTTGTTTGCACATTTCTGTCAGTTCCTGATATGCATGGTGTATTCTGGGTAGTACTTCTATAGTGTTTCCTAGATAGCACTCCTGAAACTTCTGTTCAAGATAATTACCTATTAGTGGTGGTATTTTTCGATAAAACTTACTTGACAGCTCTTCGTTAATGAACATTCTCCCGGTTTTGGCGGCTAGCTCCTTGTATTGATTCATATAAGTTACCAGCTCTTTGGTACTTGGGCAGGCTAATCTCTCCAGATCAAGATAAGCCTGGTTTTGCTCCGCTGTTGATCCTGTTGTTGGATCTTTCAAAGTAATGATTCTTCTTATCTGAGACAACATCAAATTCTTCTGGCAAGTTTATTTCATTAGAGATGGATACGGAGCAACATTGTAACCTGGTAACAAGTTCTTTCCCTTCAAAAGAATATTTATTTGTATTATTTGGGGAAGACAAAGACTGGCAAGTTCATATTAACATCCCTGAAGAGCAGGCATATTGTGACCATACATGGTTACATAATCAAGAAGTCCAAACAATTTATGCTGGGTGTAAATTCTGCGGAAGGGAAACCAAAATCAGGTCCCGAATTCATTGTAGTCATTGTAAGTTAACTACTTGTGCACCCTATGCAGATTACTACTTAAAGCAAGAAGTAGTAACAGAACCAGCACCAGCTCCGCATAATGACAAAGCATTAATCAAGGAACTATTGGAGTACGTTGATTACTTGCTAGCTGAGAATAGGCGATTAATGATGGAGATCGACCGACTGAACAAGAAGGCAATTGATGAAGAATTGTATCAAGACCTTGAGAAAGACTTTGAGGAGTTGAATCCAGAAGACTCCGGGAAAGGAAAAGAGCAGGTTAGTTACCTTGAAGAAAGAATTATCTCTAAAGTAAATGTTGAATACCATCCGAAAAGAATGATAAATAGACTCTATAACATGAACACGCGACCTTCAGATGCTTGAAAACTAGAAGGAAGAATAGTAGGCTACTTTTTCTTAGGAATCACAGCTCCTTCACCAAGGTTGATACCCGCAATCTTCTTTGTAAGATCGTCAATTGCACCTTCAAGTTCTTTAGAAGGTCTTGCAGCTTGAGTTACTGGTTGCACTTTTAATTGGTTCACTTGAGCTCTTAAGTCCTACACCTGCTTGTGAATATCTATCAGAAAGGATATTATGGTGTTGTTTTGTTTAACAAGGACTCTCTGGAACTCAAAGACAGTTTTATATTGTGATGGTATTGAAAAGCCTACTGATGGTGATTCTAAAAGCTCAATTGCTTTTAAAGCTCTAATATAGGAGTTATCAACGGATTGATTTTCTAAATCGCTCATCCACCTATTAGGCTTTTTACTTCCTGTAGTACTTGTTCTACTTTCCTCACGCTTGCTTTTAATTCTCTGGCTAGGACTTCTTCTTCAGCTAGAATTGGCTGAATTAGGATTTTAATTTCTTCTAGCTTTGGGCTTTTGTTACTAACAACTTCCTTCTCAAGGGAGGCTACTTTTTCTCTTAAAAGGGCTATTTCCCCTTTTAATTTGGTGTTTTCTTCTTTTAGCAGGAAGAAATGTTTTAGCGAAACTTTGCACAAAAGTGAGATTCTATCATAAACAACTTCAAGATTATTGGCTAGAAGCAAGTTTGTGGGTTCTGGATTCTTAGCTAGATCGAGATATTCCAGGTTTCGGGTTTGGGATTTTTCATACCATTGCCTTATGTTGTGCTCAAACCTATCGCTCATCTAGTTTTCTAACTTACTTACGGCTTAGGATCTTGTAAAATTTTCTTGCTCATCCGACGGGTCACGGCTCCCTGGAGTCTTACATACACTGTAGCCTTTTGCAATCAATTAACAAAATCGTTCGCCTTATCATAAATTAAGATAACAATAGATTTGAAATAAGAGAAATGGATGATACCCGTACATATTGGTCCCTAGGAGATTGTATTGGTCTTTGTATGTGTTGTCATTCAGCGTTCTATAATTGAAGACCATTCTTTCCTTTCCTTTGACCTCCTTCTTGGTTACTGGGTCAATACTTGTGCCTGATTACACAGAGCAAAACCAGACTTATCTTGATCTGGAGAGATTAGCCTGCCCAAGTACCAAAGAGCTGGTAACTTATATGAATCAATACAAGGAGCTAGCCGCCAAAACAGGGAGAATGTTCATTAACGAAGAGCTATCAAGTAAGTTTTACCGAAAAATACCACCACTAATCGGTAATTATCTTGAACAGAAGTTCCAGGAGCGCTATCCAGGAAACACTATAGGAGTACTACCCAGAATACACCATGCATATCAGGAACTAACAGAAATGTGCAAACAAGACTCACTCCAAAGAAGCTTAAAAGACTTGCAGTTCTATTCACAGATTCCCC
Organism: Wurfbainia villosa; assembly: GCA_025175895.1. Lineage (NCBI taxonomy): Eukaryota > Viridiplantae > Streptophyta > Magnoliopsida > Zingiberales > Zingiberaceae > Wurfbainia > Wurfbainia villosa. The sequence continues at coordinate 22,105,038 of CM046008.1, read as the reverse complement.
TACCCAGTTTTTATCAAGGGCAAAAGAGGTATGGCCTAAGAAGAGCTCAAAGTTATCGAGGAAAACCCCATAAATCACACGTTCGTGTGATTAAGAAGAAATACCAGCACGACAAAATAAAGGTGAAGAAATGCAAGTGCTACATTTGTGGTGAGGAAGGGCATTTTGCAAGAGAATGTCGGAACAAAACAGGCAACAAAGAAAGACCTAGAATTTGAGACTTTTATCCTTGCATAACTTTAATCAACCAGCTCTAATACCAAAATTGGATCGACTTTCCAAAAATTGAAATGAAAACCTGAGACAGTGCTCGGAGTTTTGATTTCTTTTAGAAAGATTTAGAACAACCTTGCAATCTTGCACACTTGCACATGGACAAACTAAGGAATGGTAGGCTTGGTATTGCTCAAGTCTGCCCAAACCTTCTGCTCTCTTAGCCTTATATAGAGGAATGTGGTTGTATCAATAATTAAAGCGGGTGCTCGTTTATTAGCCCCATCGTCCTTTTATTATGATACCCACGATTCTCCTATGGCTTTATAGCTTTTCCTCACTCTTTTACAGCTAATAATGATAAGACATAAAGATAAAGATAGAGATTCTTCACAGCTTACAGCATTTGCATTTCTTTACTCTAGTTTGATCATTCTGATACTTCCTCTTTATCACTCTTACATGTGACTTATGTGGTTTACCCTTGTATGTGTTAGACTTCCGAAATCTGTACTTCTTTCTTTCTCCCTGATAGCAACTGGGTATTGGAATTTGAGAGCAAAACTGAAGATCCTTTAGGCTTCTCTATAATGTTGCTTGCTTACACATTTCTGTAACCTCTTGATATGCATGATGTATCCGGGGTAAAACTCCAATAGTGTTTCCCCTAAATTTTTCCTGGAATTTTTCTTCCAAATGTCGCCCAATAAGTGGTGGCATCTTTCAATAGAACTTGCTGGATAACTCTTCATTTATAAACATTCGACCCGTACTTGTGGCTAGGTCTTTGTATGTATTCATGTAATTCACCAAATCTTTAGTACCATGGCATACTAACCTTTCAAGAGAAAGGTAGGCTTGATTTTGTTCTGTCGTGGTTCCTGAGGCTGTTCCAGGGTGATAATCCGCCGAATTTGTGATAAAATGTTTTGGGTTTCATCAGCTGCATTGATTAGTTTATCATATTGGTCCTGGAACATCATCCGCCACTAGATGAATGTCTTCTTTTCTATTTCCCCCAATAGATTTTCAACATATTGTACCTTGGTTCTTTTGTCGGGCCAAATCTTTGAGTCTACTACGTTGGTGGTTATGGATTCCCATCTGGATATAACATCATTATATAGCCCAATATTGTTAGGAAGAACTAACACCGCACTTGTTGTCTGCTGGGCTGAAGGAAGTGTCCATTGCTCATTGCTATATGCTTTTCTGAGCTTCCCAATTCTTGCACCCATAAAATCAATATTTTTGTAAGGGTTTGACGTAGCAGGCCTTTCATCTGCAGGACCATACTGTGGTGGTCCCATCATAGTGTCTTCTGGTGGATTGAAGGAAGAAGATACTACTGATGATGCCAGAATTCGCCCTTCTTTTTGTATTGGGTAGTCCATGTCATATTCTCCTTCATTATATGAGCAACTTGTTCATCACAAAGATTAGAATCAGCAGATAAATATTCATCATCACTTCCAGATGCTTTCCAGATGCTTCACATGCTCTTTTTCTGAATTTGAGAAAACAAGAATATCATCAATATATGCATAAATGAATTTTTCTGAATTGCATTTGATAAATGAGGTATTAATTTCTTGATTTACCTGCCATTTATGCTGACAATAAAATTGTTCTTCTGGCAGGTCTACTTGTACTTGCCAACCCTGTAGTTCACCAATCAAAACAAACATTGACTCGTTTATGGGAAGTACGTTGGTTGCAGCATTACAATGTTGCTCAGTTGCATTTTCTCCTTCCGACATACTGCAGATTGCATCGCTGCTGCTCTCATCTGGGTCTACATATACTATATCAAAATCCTCTGGCAAGTCTAGTTCATGAATATGAAAGAATCCTAATTCTCTTAAAGCTTGATGGCTCAGCTCTGTGACGAGTGGTAAATCAACTTGTCCTTCTTCCACACACAAAATATCTTCTTCCGAGTAATGCTGATATACTCGGTGTTGTGTAGGTTGAAAACCAGCTGAATATAGTACCTCAGCAGGTACCATATTCGCTCTTCGAGATCTTGAAATCTCCAACTGCTCCTCTGGATTAACTTGGCTCTCAATTGTTCTTCTGAATCTTCTTTGACTGGGCAAAACTCGTCGTTGCAAGTTGTACATTCTTCTTTGCCCTGTTTTGTAATCTCTGATTTGGTCCTCAGCACTAGGTACCTGGAGATCTGTAGGAGTTGTGACTGTCGGTGGCCTCGTACTTGTAGAAGTTCTTGCCGCCATCACTTTTCCTTTTCTTTTTGGAGAATATCAGAGGGATTTCGGAATACCAATATAGAACCTTTCTTCTTTGGGATTACTGTATCAGTTCCCAAATTTATACCAGAAATCCTTTTGGTTAAATCGTCAATAGCCCCTTCAAGTTCCTTTGGTGCCGATGTTGATGAGTTTGCAGTTTGTTGCTTCAGACTCTTAATTTGATTCTGCAGGTCCTGCAATTGGTTATGAACTTCAATTATAAGTGATATTAAGGTGTTATTTTGTTTTATTAACACCTTTTGAAAATCAAAGGCTAATTTAGATTGTGATGGTATAGAAATCCTTGGGCAGGTGCTTCTATATTTTCTGTAGCCTTTAGTGCAGAAATATAAGCTGAGTTTTCCGACTGCTTATCACTCATCCGCCAATCAAACTCTTTACTTCCTGTAGAATTATTTCTACTTCTTTAACTCTTTTCTTCAAATCTTCTGCTACTTTTAATGCCTCCTTTTCAACTACTTTGGGTTGATTTAGGGCTTCAGCTATGACTATTCTTATTTCCTTTTTAGTCACAAGTTGGTTTAGCAGAATTTCTTTTTCTAAAGAGCTTACGGTTGTTCTGAGTTTAACAATCTCCTTTTTTAACACCTCGTTTTCTTCTTTCAAAGAATAGAAGTGCTTTAATGTTACTTTCGAAAGAAGAGTGACCTTGTTATGGATGGTTTCAAGGTTTTTGGCTAGATCGCTGGTTGTAGGTTTCGAATTTTCAGCAAGATTAAGATATTCTAGGTTCGGGTTTCGGGTTTTCTCATACCACTCTCTTATATTCTTCTCAAATTTTTCACTCATCCCAATCCTATTTACAGCTTTGGAACCCATAAAATTTTCATGCTCACCTGACGGATTTGGCTTCCTGAGAGACTTACAAGTACTGCAGTCTTTTACAATCAATTAACAAGTTCGGTCGTCTTATCATAGAACTAAGACTTACTAACTTTCTGTCTTCTAATTTCTAAATTCATTCTGGAAATATCCCCAATTGTAAAGACTTCAGGCTTACCGTCTTACGCACTTACTGGCCTTGCGGATAATCCGGACCAAGGATACATGTCGAGTCTCCACCTTTCATCTTTGTGGTTCTTTTCCAAAAATTAAATTTGAAATCAAGTAATATTTGATCAGATAAAGAGTGTAGAGGTATGAACCCTTACCGTCACCTAGAATTTGAGACTTTTATCCTTGCATAACTTTAATTCAGCACAACCTGATTCTCTTAAAGCTTGATGGCTCAGCTCTGGGATTACCTTCTTAATTATGCCTGGACATATATTCCAAACTTAAGTGCTAAATTGGGGCCGTTATACGAAAAGACTCCTATTCATGGTGATAAGCGAATGAAGCCATCAGATTGAGCCTTAGTCAAAGAAATCAAAGCCCAAATCCAGCAGTTGCCAAACTTAGAACTTCCACCTGAGCAAGCTTATATTATACTTGAAACCGACGAGTGTATGACAGGATGGGGTGGAGTATGCAAATGGAAAAACTCCAAATATGACTCAAGAAGTACTGAAAAGGTTTGCGCCTATGCTCATGGCAAATTTCCAACAGTAAAATCAGTTATAGATGCGGAAATATTTGCTATCATGGAGACTATGAGTGCCTTGAAAATCTATTATTTGGATAAAGAAGAAATTACCCTGAGAACAGACTGCCAGGTGATAATCAATTTTTATAACAAAATGGTTAGAAATAAACCATCTCGAGTTCGATGGATCGCCTTCACTGATTTTATCACAGGATCAGGTATTAAAGTTAATTTTGAGCACATTGATGCCAAACTGAATGTCTTTGCAGATTCATTGTCAAGACTAATCTCTGAAAAGGAGATAATTTCCGTAATCACAACGGACAAAGGAAAAGAAAAGATGGATGAAGTGACAAGAGGGAAACAAATCACGCAAGGAATCAAATATCGTGATGAGGCAAAAGAAACTGCTACAGAGTTAGCTGCATCTCGACGCCACATGTTGTTAACAGAATATGAAGAAGTGCTACAGGAAGTGGGTAAAAAGATTTTAACCCCACAAGAACACCAGAAGAGAAGAATGTTTGATAGCATTGAGGAACAGACTGCACAGAATCTATACTATGCGCTCCAGGAATTGGAGATGATTGAGCAGATGAAAGAGTCTGATTTCACGAGCAGACGTTACAAAGAGGGAGGATATCAAAACTACTTTCTCAGCGCACTACCGACACTAAAGGAGATAAGAAAGGACCTTTGGAAGGTATCCAATGCTTTAAACTCTATCCTTGGAAAAGTGAAAGCAACACCCCACTTGTCACGCCCCGAAGGAGACCGCGTCAGACGAAAATCCGACTGCATCTCCCCTGTACGGGTGACAATCTCAATTTACATACAAGGCCTACACGACCACTATACATCGGTCAACACAACCGGAATCCAAACTCACACGCAGTTATATAATTTGGCCTCAGGCCATCAACCAAAATAAATGATAAACAGTCTACCATAAATCAACTTACCCCTTCTGCCATCTGGGCAGGAATACTCACCAAAATCCAATCAAACCAAAATCCGAATAAGGTCCGTACGGACACCAAAAATCCAAATACAAAATCAATTTCTAAACCTATACATGTCCTCTAACCAAAATATCCAAACCATAAAGCAAATATCCAAAATAAAACATTCACGACGAGTGGGGTCCGGCAGCTGCACTCTCCTGACAGCTTCATCCTGAAATAGATATAAATCAACGGGGTGAGTTCAAAGAACTCTGCGGGTATAGTAGATATGCATAGTAAGGTATAGCTAACAATAAAAATATCATGTCAGTACAGTCTCACATAAATAGGGTATGAAAGCAAGAAATACAAAATGATCAGATTACTCAATCTCCTACTCGATATAGGAGCATGTGTCGACTAGAAGTAATAGAGTCGACCATATATAAACATGTATCCTATATGCATGACAATCATATGCACATCCAAGGCATCAATACAATAATGCAAAGAAACACAATACAAATGCAATCCGTGCAAAGTGCATGTCGTGCCAATGACATGGTCACCCCTGACGCCAGTCAGCCGCCTCACACGCAATGGTGAAGCCGAGTGGGTAGGGCTATGACAACTGTGCACTCTACCATCACTGCTCCTGAGTGACCGAGTGGACAGGATGCTGTCGGAGTACACCTATCCTCCTGCCCCAAACATAGTGGGGGAGCTAAGCTCTCATCTCCCGGTGTCATAGGCCAGAGGAGGGATCCTCGCTCACCACGCCTCATCGCTACCCATGAGCGGACCAAATGGCTCGACAGAGCAATCGACACACCTCCTCGATGTACCACTAACCCATGAGTGGCTGTAGTGCGAGCCCATGTAACTAGCGGGCTCAACAATAATGGAACCCGTCATCCGGCTAGCATGCAATCATGCAAAATGGTGCATGATACTAAAACATGTAAATCCTACAATCAATATGTACATATCCCTAATCCATATACTATGATCCAAATCAAACAGGAAAATATAATCATATCCTATCACATGCATGTATCTAGTAGGCACCAAAAGTATACCAGGCATATAAACATGAAAAAATTATTGTAAGCTATCCTAACTAGCATATCAACTTGACTTAATCTAAAAGTTAAGTCAAAATACCCGCCTAATAATATATCCGCAAAAGAATCAGATCGTCACGACCGGAGACCTGCCTCGTGACCGAAACCTGCATAATGCATAACTATTATTAAGCACAAAATACCATATACCGACAAATCGAATACATAATCGATTCCTTCCATAACCAATTAATCCAAAGTAAATCCATCCAATCCAAGCACAAGACAACGTGCTAAATACTACTATGTATCACCAAGTAAACCCTCAACCCGTAGGTCACAAATTGTGATTAACTCTTCAATCCCAGAACATATCATTGCAATTAATCTCACCATGATTAATACTCATCATATGAAAATATTATTCATCTCATAACCCAGAATGTATCCGAAATTAACCAACACTCATCCAACCATCCAATATCAACCGTAAAACACCAAAAATAGTGCTTACCAGCCCTAGGATCCCACCGGCAACCAATATCCCCAATTCCTCTGTTCGTCGACCCTAGGTAAACTGCCCAAAATACAAACCGAACTCAACCAATAAATATGATCCACAACAATATACGGAACATCTCACCGATCAGAAGTACAAATCCAACCTAACCCTAGGTGACATATACACAGCTTAACCAAACCTTCCTCTCTCACTCACAGCTACGCAAACCTCCAATTCACAGTCGACATCAACACACCTGACCCCCAAACACTAATCTCATCACAAACATCCACACACAACAGCAATTAAATTCAACAGTACTCAAAATAAAGCTGTAAATACCTCTTACCTTCCTTAGAAGTTCCTCGGAGCAAATTCGCACTCAACCACCACTGCCCTATCAATAGATCAAGCTCAAACAAGAAATCCACGGCTAGGTTTAGAACTTATCCAAAAATCAGGGAAAACAAAACCTCACCTTGCTCCGATGACCACCGGCGCAGTGAAATCCACAATACCGACAGAAAAATCCCCAAATCAGACAACCCCCCCTCGCGACCGCACAACCCAGCGCCTGCTTGTTGTCGCCATGACTGTAGACACCGACGAGGACACGGTGGAGCTGCCACCGACACAACCTCCCTAGCCGTCGACTGCCGCGAGTGCCGACTGCCGCGAGGAGGCCCCTTGCTGTCTCGTCCGCAGGGATCGTCGAGGACGATCCAGTCGCCGCCGTCAGCCGCGGGAAGACTCCCTGCTGCCACTCGTCCGTAGGGATCGTCGAGGACGATCCAGTCGCCACGCGGAAGGAAGAGTGCTCGCAGCTCTAAGAGAGGAGGGTCGACGGAGGAGTTGATCGCGAGGAAGGTATTCGGTGCAAGAGGATCGAGCGAGGAGGTCGGCGCAAGGTGAACCCGTGAGAAGGGCGGAGTTGGGCGAGAGAGGGAACCGCAGAGGGAATCGGCGTCGGGCGCGTGGAACTGCCGAAGGACGAAAGAAAAAGTCGCGACGGGGAAAAAAATAGAAAAATAGAAAAATATAATTTATCCTATTTACTTATCTAAACAGGCCCCTTTAACAGCCTGTTTTCCCTATCCCCGTGATTATCTCGTACGACCTCCGTTTAAATCCAGAAAAATTCTTAAAAAAATCCCGAAAAATTTCCAGGATTATTTTCCTTAACTCTTTGGCCATTTAATTTAATATTTTAACTTTTTTTCAGTATTTAACACCACTAGCCGAAAGCAGTGGTGAGCCCAAAGCAAGACTGAGCCTCGGGGAGCCGTCTTGTCTTTAGGCACAATAATGCAGCAAAAGTAGATGCTGCATGCTGTGAAGAATCTCTATCTTTATCTTTACGTCTTATCATTATTAGCTGTAAAAGAGTGAGGAAAAGCTGTAAATCCATAGGAGAATCGTGGGTATCATAATCAAAGGACGATAGGGCTAATAAACGAGCACCCGCTTTAATTATTGATACAACCACATTCCTCTATATAAGAAAAAAATGTGGAACCGCCACATTAGCAGCCCCACACCGCTGCCCCTACGTGTGGGGGGGTAAATCAGGTCTCAGGTGGCTAGCGCAGAAATGCAGAGTCATCGGTAGTCTGGTCGTCACCTCCAGGAATCGACCTCTTACCCTTTCAAGCTTTAACACGGCTGCGCTAGCCATCTGGGTTTGCCCTGGGGGCTCACATTCCTCTATATAAGGCTAAGAGAGCAGAAGATTTGGGCAGACTTGAGCAATACCAAGCCTACCATTCCTTAGTTTGTCAGTGTGCAAGTGTGCAAGATTGCAAGGTTGTTCTAAATCTTTCTAAAAGAAATCAAAACTCCGAGCACTGTCTCAGGTTTTCATTTCAATTTTTGGAAAGTCACTTAATTTGATTCTGCATGTCCTGCAACTGGTTATGAACTTCAATTATAAGTGATATTAAGGTGTTATTTTGTTTTATTAACACCTTTTGAAAATCAAAGGCTGATTTAGATTGTGATGGTATAGAAAATCCTTAGGCAGGTGCTTCTATATTTTCTGTAGCCTTTAGTGCAGAAATATAAGCTGAGTTTTTCGACTGTTTATCACTCATCCGTCAATCAAACTCTTTACTTCCTGTAGAATTATATATTTTTTACTAAGAAAATCATAGCTTTTATAAGATATTTACAAATCAAACATAAACTCAGTAATTATTTTTATCTATTTTAATCTATAAGTCAAACTTACTAAGACTTATTTATTATCAATTATTTACTTATTTTATTTTTTTTTTAAAGTAACTATATTGTTCTTTATTATTCTATTAATCGACCAAATACTCTTCTTTTTTATCTTATTTTAAACTCAATATATCCTTCAGAAAAATTCCATATGTATTATTTTTATTTCAGATTAGTAGATTTTAAATTTTTAAGCATAGCAATAATAACCTGAAATTATGCCATCTTAACAAAGAAAATTTCTAAGATAAATATTGGATTCACAATTTTAATAATAAAATTTAGAAGACTTGACTATCTTTTTGATAAATTAGCATCTTCTACTAGGTTATTTATTAAAAGTGTGCATCTCCCTATTAAATAGATTATTATTTCATGTGATAAAATATAAAATAAAATATTTATCCATTAATAATTATTAGGACACATTTAATGGAAATTATATACTTATTCATTCTTTAGAAAAAAAAACATATATTTTGATTATTCATTTAGATAAATTTTAAAGCAATTACTAAATATAACACAAAGTTTTCATGTTTTAATAACTTTATACATATACTTTCAATTTCACAACACATAAATTAGCATCTTCTACTAGGTTATTTATTAAAAGTGTGCATCTCCCTATTAAATAGATTATTATTTCATGTGATAAAATATAAAATAAAATATTTATCCATTAATAATTATTAGGACACATTTAATGGAAATTATATACTTATTCATTCTTTAGAAAAAAAAACATATATTTTGATTATTCATTTAGATAAATTTTAAAGCAATTACTAAATATAACACAAAGTTTTCATGTTTTAATAACTTTATACATATACTTTCAATTTCACAACACATGATTTGTTTGATTGTTAGGGTACAGAGAGTATCTTTTCTAGTTAAATAAATATATAAATTGTTTTTCAATAAATAAAATATAACAGAGCACTGTGTCTCCTAAACCTTTTAGCAATCAAATATGCAAGCCATGGCTTCTAAGAAGTATCTTGAGGCGTAGCCGAGATCTTCTTTTCTATCCTTCCCATGCTTTGACTTTGTATGATTTCGCAATCTAGTTGTTGGTAGCTTTTCATCTTTTGACAAATCTCGATGGAGTAGCATGGTAGATAACCATGAGGTGGGTTACTTGTTTCATAGCTCAAGAGAAATCCCTTTGTTGTAGCAAAACAGGTTCAAGAGTATCAATGGAGCACCAAGAATCAAGCAGGAGATGGATACTAGACCCTGAAAGCCTTTCATTCATAGTGTGGAACCGTATCTTCCTTGTTTCATGCTTCATCGCTTTGATCATCGATCCGATGATCTTCTACTGGCCTATGATCCAAGTCATCACCGCCGATGGCTCTTCGTGCATTGACTTGGATCGGAGATTGAGTGTTTCTGTCACTTTGATACGCTCAGTAACTGATCTGTTCTATCTGCTTAACATGGTCGTGAAGTTTCACACTGCATACACTGCGCCCAATTCAAGAGTTTTCACAGAGGGGAAGCTTGTCATGGACAGGAAATGGATTGGAAGACGGTACATCAAATCGGATTTCTCTGCAGATTTAGCCACATCGCTGCCTCTTACTCAATTAAGGTTTCGGATTTAACTAGCTCTGGATAGATTTCAATGTCGCAATAGGACTGATTCATTGCTTTTGCTCTGCAGTTGGTCACTTGGCTGGTGATTCCAGCAGCAAGAAACTCCATCAACGTGATGGTGACTTTGATCGTCCTTGTTCAGTATTCACTAAGATTGTACCGAACCTACACTTTGACTGATGAGATCATAGAAGCCACTGGTGTGATCACCAAGAGTGCCTGGGGAGGAGCTGTATACAATCTCCTGCTGTACCTCCTTGCGAGTCATGTACCTCATCGTTCGTTCGTTCGGTCGATCAATCAAACAAGGATTAATACATCAATATAATACAACTTTCAGACAGATGATTTTTCAAATCTAACACATCTTTTCATCTTTCCTCAAATTTATCAGGACGTTCGTAATTTATAGTCAAATCTAGCTACTGAAACCTAATACAAAAACATCAAAAATCATCGTATAAACTTCTTCACAGAGTTTTTGTTGCAGATAATAGGAGCAATATGGTACCTGTTTACGATAGCAAGGCAGATTACGTGCTGGAAAGAACAGTGCCAGATGGAGGGAATGAACGGAACGACCTGCGAATTCAGGTTTCTGGACTGTAACTTGTCCAGTTTGACAGAGAGGCAGGTCTGGGCAAATGGCACGCAGGTTTTTGCCAAATGTGATGCCAATAATTCGAGCATCGCCTTCAACTATGGCATCTTCTCGACAGCTTTGAGCTTTGGGGTTCCCTCTATCAACTTGGTGGACAGATATTACTATGGCCTCTGGTGGGGGTTTCAACAGTTGGTGTAAGGTTTCTAATTGTTTTAGTTGGTTTGTTTATGTAGCATTTCACTACAAAAAAATGGTTCTCTTGCAGCTCCAGTGGACAGAATCTGGTAGACAGCCCCTTCTTTGGTGAGACACTATTCTCTATAGGCATCACCACGGTCAGCCTCATATTATTGGCTCAATTGATCGGCAACGTGCAGGTGATGATCAGTTCATTTCGCATGTTAAATATTCAGAAAAGAGAGAAAATGCAATCTTGGAGATGAACACTGATGGCTGGCATTGTTCTCAGACATATTTGCAATCCATCATTGCGAGAGTGGACAAATGGAGGCTGCAGCAAGGAGAGACAAAAGAATGGATGCGACACCGCCAGCTCCCGCCTCGCCTTCAACATCGAGTCCGCCGGGTCTACCGGTCCAAATGGCTCGCCACCAGAGGCGTTGACGAGGAATCCATTCTCCAAGGCTTGCCTTCCGATCTCCGCCGCGACATCAAGCATCACCTCTGCATTGATCTCGTCCGACGCGTGCGTATGAACACTGCAGTCGATGGAGAAATGGTGTTACTTTTCCTCTTTCGTTCATGGATTCCGCTTTCGAATTCAGGTTTCTTTCTTCTCCGAGATGGATGACCTTCTCCAAGACGCCATCTGCGAGCGGCTGGTGTCGTTCCAGAGCGCCGCCGGCACGGTGCCGGTGAGGGAGGGCGACCCGGTGACAGAGATGCTGTTCGTGATCCGCGGGAAGCTGCGAAGCTCCACCGCTACTGGCTGCGGCCGGTCGGGGCTTCACTGCTCGACCATCCTGGGGCCGGGCGACTTCTGCGGCGAGGAGCTGCTTCCGTGGGCGCTGCATCCGACACCATTCCGGCTACCAGCCTCCTCGCGGAAGGTGACGGTGGCGGTGCAAGCGGAGGGCTTCGCGCTGCGAGCGGAAGACCTCCGGCGCGTGGCGAACCAGTTCAGGAGGATGCACAGCCAGAGGCTGCAGCACGCGCTCCGGTACTACTCGCACCAGTGTCGGACGTGGGCAGCGTGCCTAGTGCAGGCGGCGTGGCGGCGGCACCGGAGGAGGAAGGCGGCCAGGGAATCGGGGCAGTGGGAGTCGTTCGTGTCGAGATCGGACGAGGTGGAGGGCGGGAAAGGCGAATGTTGCAGACACCAGGAGGATGGTTTTAGCGGGAGCGCAGACTTGAGGTACGACAGCCGTACATGTTCCCGCAGGAAATTTACAAGAGTGGAACCGATGCCGATGGCCAAGCTGGAGAACACTAAACCTGATTTCTCTATTTATCTCCACGGTTGATGGTCTGTGCTATTGAACGATGGCTTTGTGCACAGAAACAATATAATGAGCTCTCTCAACTCTCAAGCCTACATGGACTTTTGAAGGTGTGCTTGTTGCCACCAATTGGCAATTTCCTATCTTGTGTTCGGCTTGTAGATTGACTTCTTCGTAGCTGATTTACGTTCTTGTGTACGATGCTTTTAATCTCTCCGATGTTCTATGCTTGAATTGTAGGAATACAAGTTGGTGTTTAGAGCCTTTTTTTCATAATATTGGACTAATTTCTATAAGCTTAAATCCAAGCCTACATCACAATTGGTTCAATTTCTTGGAAGAGTACCCTCGTGTATATGAAGTAAATGGGCACACTGCTTCAATGCTAGTTCGACATTTTATATGTGATACTGTCATTATTATTTCCTGAATTTGGGCCGTGAAAAGAGGAGGCAAGGGTCTAGGCCAATTAAGGAGGATAAAAAGGTTGTTAGGGGGAGGAGAGAGTCCGCTGTTTAGAGAGGGGCAACAGGAAGGAACAGTCATCCCTCTCCCTTCCATGTCTGCCTTCGCCGATTTCAGAATGCAAAGGGAGGGCTTCGTGAGTTATACTATGGGTGCCTCAACTTTCCCCTTCCTTGATCGAAGTATACTGAAGAGGCTTCGAAGGCTCTAGGTCCTCTCCATCAATCCACATCCTGCTGCATCTCATCTTCTTCACGCGACGCAACTCTTCTTCTGTCGGAACTACCGACTCCTCACCTTGCTTCACCGTCGACCATCATCCTCCACCAAGGGCAGCGGTGGTGGTCTTCTTCATCCTTCTCCATCTCCTCTGTCGTTAGAAGCCTTGCCACAGCCACAACCATCAGCTTCTTCTTCCTCCGCTCTTCGCTCAGCCACCTTCACACTGTCAGTCAGCATCTTCTTCGCTACCAACAACAATCAGAGGAGGGTTCCCCTCTAATTGCCATCTTAGTATCCTCCACTGTCAATCTCCATCCCTTCCATCACCGAAGGGTCATCGAAGAAGGGGATTCCCCTTCGATCGGTCATTTTCCTCTTCGCTTAGCCCTATCACAGCCACCGACTCCAGCATTTCCTCTTCTCGGACAGTTTCAACATCTCTTCCATCTTTCAGACAGCAGCACATTGCAAAAAACTTATGCAGAGATGTTTATCTGAGGTAGAACATGGACGAACAAGGATGAGACAGATGGGTCTCAGTGTCTTTGATTGTTTGTTTTAATAGAGAGGTTAATGTGGTATTCACATGAGCATCATGATTTGAATCAAAATGTTTAATGATCATGTGGGTTCTTTGATTTATCCTCTCTAGGACATTTCTCTTCTAGTTATCCGACGATTTATGCTTCTTCTGGCCTTATCCAAGTATTATTTTGCGCCCTCTCATATGTTTCTGACTAGATAAATTTTTTTCCTCTTCTTTTATATTATTTTTACTACATTTAATATATTTTTCTTCATTAATGTCCAGCCTAATTTAAACATCGGAGTGTCGCCGCCGAATAGATCGACGGTGGTTTAACACGTGTTAATTTTTTTTGGACAAATTTACTGATGCAGGTGGAGAGAACCCCTCTTTGATGGCACAAGATCGAGCGAAAAATCTGAGCCACATCAGTTGACACCGTTTATGAAAAACTCTGAGCAAAACGTTGAGATACGCTATAAGGAGTTCTTTCAACGACTTCCTTATTGAAGGAGGCCCCATCATCATCATGAAATATGCTCCTGGCCGCTCAGTCGAGATAATCTCTGATTCACTCGACTATTAGATTGCATAGCAAGTTGACCAATTGATCGCATATATATAGTTGACAACTCAGTTGTACAGCCAGTTGGCTATGCAATTGCATAGCAAGTCGGTCACTCGGCTGCATAACAAGTCGCCCACTCAGTCGCATAGTCAGTTGACCACTCAACTGCATAGCAAGTAAGCTACTCGATCGCATAGTCAATCAACCACTTGGTTGCATGACAAGTCAATCACTCGACCGTATAGTTAGTCGACCACTCGACCACATAGTTAGTCGACCATTCGATTGCATAGTCATTCAACCATTCAATCGAAATAAGTTGTTTCACTTAGTAGCTCGGCCGAGAGCATGCTTGATTTCATCCGCCCACTCGGCCGAGTTAAGCGATTTCACTCGGTAGCTCATCCAAGAACATATTTCACCCCCTTCCGGCTACTCGACCAGGGTAAATACTTGCACTCAACTACTTGGCTGAGTTACTCACCTGCATGGGATCCATCTCCCACGATCCCTGCGATGGTCGCCAAGTATATTGGATGTTAGGACACCCGAAAATCTTATCTCGTCATTAAGAGAAGAGTTGACGATCCAAGATTGACAGCTTGAATTGATCTGCTCAAACCTATCTACAGAGAAGACCTTGCTCAGTTGTTCATTCACTTTGTAGTTTATTTATTATCCACTGGTATTCTCAACTCCAACATTTCTAAATATAAGTAGATTTTCTCAAAGTTCTCAGTGAAATAACTCCGAAATTAATATATTATGGACTACGCTTATTTATCATACAGGGACTTATTTTCTTTATGGGGTCTGGAGCTACATATAACGTCTTTAGGATTTATTTTTTTTTATTTTCCCCTTGCGATGGTGGATGGGAGGAGTCGAGTTTAAGGTAGAATACACTTTTGAAAGAACGGCGGAATTTATTATCACGATCGACCGAGGCAGTTCGTAAGCTCTCAGGTCAAGTCTACATATTTCTACACAGCTCGGCGCTGGCTGAATCTACAATCCCCTGCGGTGGTGGATGGAAGGAGTCAAGTTTAAGGTAGAATGCACTTTGGAAGAATAGCAAAGTTTATTATCATGACCAACCGAGATAGTTCGTAAGCCCTCAGATCAGGTCTACATATTTTTACACAATTCGGCACTGGCTGAAGCTACAATCCCCCTGCGGTGGTGGATGGGAGGAGTCAGGTTTATGGTAGAATGCACTTTAAACGAACGGAGGAGTTTATTATCGCGGTCGATTAAGACAATTCGTAAGCCCTCAAGTCAGGTATGCATATTTCTACATAGCTTGACGTTGACTGAAGCTACAATCCCCCTGCAGTGGTGGATGGGAGGAGTCGGATTTAAGGTAGAATGCACTTTGGAAGAATAGCGGAGTTTATTATCACGACCGACAAAGGCAGTTCGTAAGCCCTCAAATCAGGTCTGTATATTTCTACACAGTTCGGTGCTGACCGAAGCTACAATCTCCCTGTGGTGGTGGATGGGAGAAGTCAGATTTAAGGTAAAATGTATTTTGTAAGAACGGCAGAGTTTATTATCACGATCGACAGAGACAGTTCATGAGCCCTCAATCCGATTTGCATTCTTATTCAACTCAGCCCTGGCCGAAGCTTACATTCCTCATGCAGTGGCGAACCGAGAGGAGTACAGTTTTATATTCAATTGGTCAATGAGAGGAGTATTCCATTTGTCTACCTATGAAGTATTGGTATTATTCAGTTCAACCCAAGCATTGTTGGACGATTCTTATCTTGTTAAAGTGGTGTGGGTCGAATATTATTCAATACAGTCGAGTCGTGTCACGCAATTGTTATTTTATTTCCTTATGTTAAATTGATTTGAGCTAAGCTGCTCCAGGTTTACTGTATGTTATTCGGTCGAACTGAGCTGGAGGAAATATTATTTTATTTTCATCGAGGCGCTCCGAGTCAAACATTATTTTATTCCTCCGAGATGTTCTGAAGTGGATATAAGTTATTTAATTGAGGTGTTCGCAACTAGCTCTTAATCTATTCCTCAGAGGTGTTCTGAACGGGATATTATGTTATTCGGTCGAGACACTTTGGGACAGTTCTTATTCTATGTAGCCTAAATGTTATGAGGCGGATATTATTTTATTCAGCCCAAGTATTTCGGGTCATCTCTTATTTTATTAGGTTGAAGTGTTCTTGAACTAGTTATTATTTCATCTGGCCGAGGCGTGCCGAGTTGATTGTTATTTTATTTCTTTATGCTGAAGTGGTCCAAGCCAGGGCGCTTCAAGTCGATTGTTATTTTATTCTGTCGAATTGAGTTATAGCAAATATTATTTCATTCCACCAAGGTGCTCCGAGTCTACCATAATATTATTCATCCGAGGTGCTCTAAAGAGGATATTATTTCATTCAGTTGAGACCTTCCTAGCCAGCTCTTATTTTATTCATCCTAGGTATTTTGAAACGAATATTATTTTATTCAGTCGGGTGGGCCTTCTCTTATCTACTCGAGGCGAGCAACGGAGTCATACGAAGTGTTGTTTTTCACTCCCGATAGGTGAGCAGCGGAATTATACGAAGTATTATTTTTCACTTCCGATGGACAAGCAATGGAATTATACAAAGTATGATTTTTCATTCCCAGTGGGCGAGAAGCGGAGGCATATAAAGCATGTGGTATTCTTCCTATAAGGTGAGGAGTGGGGATATATGAAGTGTGGTCTTTTCCTCTAGACAGATGGGAAATGACGAGTGATAGAGGTGTCAACCTTTTTCATTATTCGGCCAACCTTCTTCATTATTTGGTCGACCATCTTAGTATTTGACTGAGACAATTCGTAAGTCCTCATAATGGGCCTACCTTATTCCCATATCCGATTAAGTTCATTCGTAAGTCCTCGAGTCGATCATCTCATTATATTCATTCGAGGCTATTCGTAAGCCCTTGAATTTGTTATCTCATTATATTCATTAGAGGCATATCATAAGACCTCGTGTCGACCAATTTATTCAACCGATCTTCTAATTATTTGGCAAATCGGACATTATGGATAGGTATAATATCTCTGAATAGAGCAATAATGAGTAGAGATGTGATCCGATTCAAGGTGGTGGAGTGATAAAGTTGAAGTTAGAATGATCAGAGTGACTCGTCTGACTATTCAAAAGGGTTACTTATGATACTGTGATTATTATTTTCTGGATTTGGGTTGTGAAAAGAGGAGGCAAGGGTCTGGCCTAATTAGGGAGGATAAAAAGGTTGTTAGGGGGAGGAGGAGAGGGATTGTTGTTTAGAGGGAGGCAACGGGAAGGAGCATTCGTCCCTCTCTCTTCCCTGGCTGCCTCAGCTTTCCCCTTCCTTGATCGAGGTCTACTGAAGAAGCTTCGAAGGCCCTATCTCCTCTCCATCAATCCACATCCTATCGCATCTCATCCTCTTCACGTGATGCAGCTCTTCTTCTATCGAAACTACTACCTCCTCACCTTGCTCCATCATCGGTCATCATCCTCCACCAAGGGCGGCGATGGTCTTCTTCATCCTTCTCCATCTCCTCTGTCGCTAGAAGCTCGTCATAGTCGCAAACATCAACTTCTTCCTTCGCTCTTCGCTCTTCGCTCTGCCACCTTCACAATGCCGACCAGCATCTTCTTCACTGCCAGCAGCAATCAGAGAAGGAGATCTCCCCTCCGATTGCCATCTTATTATCCTCCACTGTCGATCTCCATTCCTTCCATCACCGGACAATTGCCCTTATCCAAGTATTATTTTGTAGGCTTTCATATGTTTCTGACTGCACATGAGATAAATTCTTTTCCTCTTTTTTCATATTTTTTTTACTGCATTTAATATATATTTTTTTCATTTATGTCAGACCTAATTTAGGGATCGAAGTGTCGCCGCCGGATAGGCCGACAGTGGTTTAATACGTGTTACTTTTTCAAGATAAATTTACTGATGCGGTCGGACAAAACCCCTCTTCGATAGTACAAACTCGAGGAGCGAAAAACCTAAATCGCATCAATATGATTTGTGATATATGAGCTGTTAAATACGAAAAATTTAAAATACCAAAATAAATAACCAAAAATTTAGAGAAATAATCCTAGAAATTTTTCGGATTTTTTAGGGAATTTTAAGAATTTTTTTCAAAATTTTTCTGAATTTAAACGGAGTTCTTATGATATTATATATGGAAAGAGTTAACAGGCTTTTAAAAGGCTTGTTTGGTTTATCTGTATTGAGGGGTTAATAAATTTTATTAACCTATAGTTTTAAATAGAAGGTAGCATTTGGCAGTTTCATTTTTTGTTTTATGTTTTCATTTTCCAAAAAACAGAAAATAATTTTTTAGTGTTTTCTAATTTTCCAAAAAATATTTTTTTATTTTTTGGAAAACGAAAACGAAAACAGAAAACGATTTTTTGGAGTTTTTCAGTTTTCCAGAAAACGCTCCTTTATTTTCTAGAAAACGAAGATGGAAAATGTCAACCAAACGCGTTTTCTCATTTTCTCAGAAAATGAAAACAGAAAATGAAAAATTTTCTCTCTACCAAACACCCTAAGTTTTTCTATTTCCTTTTTCTTTTCCCCCGCCGCGCCCGACGAATCTTCCTCACGCAACGCGACGGTTTCTTCTTCCCACCGCAACCAACAACCGACGCCGCCCTCCTCGCCTCTGACCGCCGCGCGCCACACCCTCCTTTCTTCCGCGAGTTTCCCCTCTTCGCCATTGCCGCCCGAGCCAGCCTTGCCGACCTCAGCCACCCGAGTCCTCGCGGTCGGTCGCTCCTCCGCAAGCGTCGGCAGCACCGCCCTTCCCTGTGTCTAGGCCGCCGATCGAGCCTGCGACTGCCTTCTCCACTCGGTCCCGTCGCGACGCGTCCGTAGCCACCGCAGCGCCACCTTCTCCACTCGCCCCCGTCGCCGTAGATTTCTCCTCCGCACGAATTGATCAGCGTCGATGGTCGTCGGAGCAAGGTAAGGGGTCGACTTGTGTTTTGTCTAACCCCTGCGGTATTTTTACGCGATTTGACAGTGGATTGGGTTTAGGCAGTGATTTAGGGCAACAAGGAAGTTTGCCGGCGAATTGAGCAATTGGGAGATTCCAATCGCAGGTATATCTCGAGCTATCTCCTGTTTGTCTACTGTTTGGTTTTGGTTCGATTGATGGTGGTTGTGGGTGGATATGGTCGGCTGTGAACAATGTTTGAGCCGGTTGTAAATTGAGTTGGGGATTTGATTTGGAGGAAGGATTGGCTGCTAGTGGGATCCTAGGGCTGGTAAGCACGATTTTGGTGTTATGCGGTTGATCGTATTGTATTCGGTTGATATTGGATGGTTGGATGATATTTTGTTGATTTCGGATAAATTTTGAGTTGTGGGATGGATCTACTTTCGATGAGTTAGCTATGAGATTTTGTTTGGATGTTGTACACATGATGATAGGGGTTGAGAAATTATATTCGAGTAATTGGACGAAAAGATGATTATATTAGGTGGAAGGTGATCGAGATTTTATTAAGCCTTTGGGTTAATTGGTTATGTAAGAAATCGATTAAGTATTCGATTTGTCGGTGGATTGTATTTTTGTGCTTAACAATAGTTATGTTGTATGCAGGTTTCGGTCACGAGGCAGGTCCACGGTCGTGACGATTTCATTTTTTTCAGGCATTTTATCATACAGGTATTTTGACTTATCTCTTAGATATAGTCATGTTGATATGCTAGTTAGTTTAGCTTGCAATAATTTTCATGTTTATCTATCTTGCATGTTATTGTGCCTGCTTGATACATGCATCGATCGCTTTATAGCTTATATCTTCCCCGTTACTACTTGATCATCGATATGTACTTATTGGTTGTGCATATTATTCTGATACGATTTTTGCTGGTATACATGCTTTAGTATCATGCATCATCTTGCATTTATCAAGTATCACGGATGACAGTGGTTCCTTTATAGTCGAGCCCGCAGCCTGCACATACGGTGACGCACAATCGCCACTCATGCGTTAGCGGTACATCGTATGGGTGTGCTAATTGTTCACGTTCTACCGGGTCCGCTTCATAGTAGCGATGAGACAACGTGGTAACAGACAGAATCCTCCTCCGTCACGACACACGAGACGAGAGCTTTGCTCCCACTTGCTTCGTGGCAGAGGATAGTGTACTCGACAACATCATGTCCACTTGGCCACTCAGAGCAAAGTGATGGCAAAGTGCACAATTTGTCATACTCTACCCACTCCTGGGCCTCCATCGCTACAGAGGCAATCGACCGGGCCGTGGTGACCATGTCATTTGCATCGCATGCATTTTGCATGGATAGCATTTGTATTGTGTTTGCTGCATTTTTACTGCTGCCTTGGATGTTGCATATGATTGTCATGCATACAGGATACATATTTGTATATGGTTTGACGATTTTATTTCTTCTAGTATGGTACATGCTCGTATATCAAGGTAGGAGATTCAAAAAGATACCTTTTGTATTTCTTTCAGATACCCTATATATGAGATCAGATCGCATTTATCATATTATCATAGTTATATCTTACTTTGCATATCGATTATATCCACTGAGTTCTTTGAACTTATACTGTTGTTTTATATCTATTTCAGGATGAAGCTGTCAAGAGAGTCCAACTGCCAAACCCCCTCGTCGTGATAGTTTATTAGTTATTTGATTATGGTTTTGGATTTTATCTAGAAGATATGTTTAGGTCTGATGTTTGATTTATGTACTCGTGGATATTTGGTATGTCCTTATGGACCTTTATTCAGATTTTTATTCGATTAGATTTGGATGAGTATTTCTGCCCATGTGACAGAAGAGGTAAGTCTAGATGTGATAGACTTTATTTATTTACTTTGATTGATGGCCTGAGGCCTATTTATGACCTGCGTGTGTTGTTTGAATTTCAGTCGTGTTGACCGATGTATAGTGGTCGTGTAAACCTTGTATGCAAGATTGACATTGTTACCCGTACAAAGGAGATGTTGTCGGATTTTTATCTGACGGAGACTCCCTCGGGGCGTGACATGAGCTCTCTAACTTGGCTGGCAAACTTTGTCTCCCATTTGATCTCCTTGTTCATCTTCATGGTTCGCACCACCTGTATGCCTGTTCTTATACTGTATTTCAATGATGTCGTTAGCTGATACCACTTTTCCAAGGTTGAAAGGCATCGATTCATCCATGTCTACAAGGAAATAAGGTAACACGAGGCACTGAAAATTTCTGGTTCGGCCGGGATTGGCGGCCAACAAGTAATCTTAGTACAAAAAAAGCAAAACATGATCTATTTCAATGATGAACTCTCTCACCCTCTCTAAACCCATAAATGTTTAATTCCCCTAACCAAGCAAATCAAGCTTTTGATCTCAACATGCATTTTTGACAGCTTAACCTCTCCGAAGTCTGTAGATATACACTAGCATTTTGTGTTTCTATTTGCGCCATAAAAAGTCCTAGTTTTCATCAAGAGCCATCTTAATTGAGATTTGTTTTTTGTTTTATTTTGTCTAAGCATGCCCATCGACTTTCATCTACCATCAAAGGACTCCACAGAGATCCATGATCAGGTAACTCTTTTGCTTTCCGGATTATGTGCCCCTTGTCGCATGATATTGATTTTTTAGCAATAGATGAGGTGTTTCGACTACTAAAACAAAACTCTATTGACAAAACGATGATCACAAAACCAGGATATTTCAAGAAAAAAAGAAAAGAAATAAAAGTTGTCTTTTCTTATTATGCTACCGTATCAGTGTCTGATGGATTAGACCAGACCGCCCATGATATGATTTTGCGGAGCGGACCGTACTTGATATCCCTTGCCTGTCATTTTGTGTCATTGCCCAGCCTTGCCCATAGATCGGGCTGAGAAAAGACTTATTGATCAACTGGTCAAGCTAGACACAACTGGGTGTTATTCAATATCTTTCACTGTCAAATGGGTATTTGCATATAGCTTGCCATTAAGTAAACTCTAGATGGCTCAAGAACAAGATGCACCGGCAAGTATCAATACCAATTTCAAACTCACTAACAGTGACGTCAAAGTCATGTTTTCTCAGGATTTATCTGATATATAGCACCTACAAGATCAAGGCAGAATTTTAACATTTAATTTAAAACTCTGATGTAGCTGACCCAAGTGATGAGTAAGATCAGTCTAACATAATCTTTAAGAAAGGCATTTGAAATATTAATAAAATGGACTAAGAACAAGAAACTCTTAGAAAGCGAAAATCAACACAAAAATAGGATTGGAATTTCAATCTTTCTCTGGATCACAAACAGAAATTGGATATAACTGCTTTCCTTTGTTTCTCCGGTTCAATTCCACCTCAATATATTGACAAACAAAAAAGGATTATACCTGGAGAAATTGGCCACGGGAGGGATGTGATTATATATCAGTACAATACCTAAATTGTAAATCATATTCTGTTGTTTGCTCAATATTCTCTAGCTCAGTATGCTACTCAAGAAGCCCCTGACATGCAGATATAAATAGATAAGGTTTTGTTCTCAGTTACTGGTGTTAGTTATTCAAATGTTTGTAAATTGAACAACCGTACCAGACTCCAGCAGCTCTTTTCTCTCTATTTATGCAGAAATAATCACATGCATCAAATTCAAACAAACCATTATTTAGGATCATACATGATATCGAACATTAATTCAATAGTTTTAACTACTATTTGTTTAAAAAAATAAACTTAAAAAAATTAAAAATTAAAAATAAAACTTGATATTTAAATTCATGAAAATAATTATGGCAAAAATCTAATGAGGTATAAAAATGACAAGCATGCCACAAAGTGAAGATACATAATAGATATAACAGATTTGATAATAGCTTTAAAGTTTATGATTGATTGTTAATTAACCCTTACATTTACATAATGTTTCGTACAAAAATTGTACTGATTTTCCACAACAGAAATGGATTTTCCATAAGTGTGATTTCTTACCTTGGCTTTCCTTCAAAAGCATCGTTGATCTCCTCGCCAGTTGGCTTTTTAGGAAATGTTGCTATAAGAAGATACTTCTCCTTCCCCAATGATACATCGATCCTCTTGTAAAGTTCATAAACCTGTGGGTAAGACATCCTGCAGCAAATATTTTATGACCACATTTGTCTATTTTAAGATACAGTCTTCATAATGGTCCCATTTTAACAGCAACCGATGCAAAGCAGGCAAACCAAAAAGGACGTGTTAATCCTAAGATTAGTGGTAAGGATCCTATTAGTGCAATCGGTCCAGGTTACGATTGACCAAACTTGAGTGAAACTTGAGTAGTATTTTGATATTTGACAATGGAATTGTCAATGTGTTTATCAATATAGTTTGACTATATGTTGACCATATGACTAGTGGATGATTGGGATATTCTAAGATCATATGGGGGAGATTGTGATGAGAAGATTGTTAGAGCAATCGGCCTTAGATTATGGTTGACCAAGCTCGAGTGAGACTTGAGGAAAAGTTCAAGTATGGATACTTGACAATGGAAAGTCTAAGATTGGATTCTTGGCAATAGAAAAGTCCAAGTTTAGATACTTAGTAAATGAAAAGTCCAAGGGTGTAGTTTTGGTCATGTAAGTCCAAGTGTATAGTCTTGGCAGTGAAAGTCTAAATTTGGAAACTTGGCAAATGAAAAGTCCAAGGGTGTAGTCTTGGTCACGTAAGTCCAAGTGTGTAGTCTTGGCAGTGAAAGTCCAAATTTGGATACTTGGCAAATGAAAAGTCCAAAGGTGTAGTCTTAGCCACGTAAGTCTAAGTATGTAGTCTTGGCGGTGAAAGTCCAAGTTTAGATACAAATGGAAAGTCCAAGGGTGTAATCTTGACCAAGGAAGTTCAAGTGTGTAGTCATGACGGTGAAAGTCTAAATTTTGATACTTGGCAAGGAAGTCCAAGGGTAAGATTTTGGCAATATAAAATTCAAGTATGTAGTTTTGCTGGTATAAGTCCAAATGAACTTTGACAAAGGAGACCGGTTAGCATGACATAGCCAATGGAAGCGTCTAAAGGCTAACACAAAGGGTGAAGGAGTCGTGGAGGACTCGGATGGACCCTAAGGGTGTAAGGCTGATGGAAGTGGTTAGAAGGCTTAGATCTAGACTAAGGGTGCTCGATCAAGTATGAGTAGATCATACTTAGATTAAACCTCACGTTTGAGGTTTACCAGTCGACTGGCCAAGGCACTTGGAAGCCTAGTTTGACTCAAGCAGTCGATTGGGGTTATGACCCAATCGACTAGTAGAGTAGTCGACTACAGCTCGACTGCTGCTGTGGCTCTAGCAATCGACTGGTGTGCTATGTCAGTCGACTGGTCACTAGCAATCAACTGCCATGGATGGACAGTCGATTGGCCGTAAGTGAGCAGAGCACAGAAGGTCTCGTAGTCGACTGAGAAGTCGACTACTGGCTTGACACTCGATTGCTGGTAAGAGCAGTCGACTGCTAGGATATCCGTTAGACGAAAGCCTACGTGAATTAGTCCGTTGTGAGATAATGAATAGGCGAGCAATCAACTAGGGTCTTTTGGCAGTCGACTGCTAGGCACGAAATCAATCAGCAGCATGCTTTAAATGGAGCTCGAGATGGAGGATTTCGACGGCGGTTCTAGGGCGATTTTGAGGTGAAGTGTTGTTGCATTTCAGGTCTTCAAAGGCATCCCAAAGTAACCAAATTATCAAGCAAGTAAAGCTCCCATTTGTAAAGTGTTTTCACTTGTATTTTTTATTTACTTTTGTATTTATTGCATTTGGTTGTTTATTATTGTAAGGTGTTATACTGAGAAGGAGAAGTTTATAGTGAGTGCAGATCACTAGAGCGTCGCTGTGGAGTATGAACCATAAGTTTCGAACCACATAAAACTCGTTGTGTTGTGATTGTGAGTTGTTATTTCTATTTGTTTCCAATGTGCACTAACAACTTGTAGACAAAAACGACGCAATCAAATGAAAAAAATCGAGAATCGCTATTCATCCCCTATAGCACGTCAAATCGGTCCCAACAGATCCATCCAAAAATCAAATTGAACAATAGATAACAAAATTCTCTGTTCGCAGAAATACTTGTGGTACCAAGCCAATTAAGCACTCATAAATACTAATGGCAGAAAATCAAGGCAATGCCCTTCTTTATTCAGATCATCAAAAGGGCCTTCCTCTCTCAAAAATTTTCAAAATAGCACCCAATCTATATTTTTCTACCTAAAATACCTCTCCATGCTCTATCTTGGAGTCTTTTGTATATTTTTTCCGTTTTTATTTTCTGTTTTATGTTTCTATTTTTCTTTTCTCTCTTTTCCTTTTTTACTTTTGTTTCCTTTTCCTTTTTTATCTTCTAATTAACTTTTAGAAAAAAAAAATAGCTTTTTATTTAGATTTTATGCTCTATTTTCTTTTCTTTTTCCTTTTTCCTTTTACTTTTTATCAGTACGAAGGATATTTTAGGCAGAAAAATAAAGGTGGGGCACTATTTTGATAATTTTTGAAAGAAGAGCGCCCTTTTGATGATACGGATAAAGAAGGGTGCTGTTTGATTTTCTGGATGCTTAGTGTAAAAACAAGATGATTATGAGGATAACACTTGATTGAAGATATTCATTATTGTATATATGACATCATATTTTATAGCCTGTGACATAACACGGAAGTACAAAAATTCTAACATTCTAAATGGAAAGATATCATTGCTAATCAGAAAACTATCTGAGGAAGATCAGAAAATAATCAAAGAGAACAATGCAAATCAGCAGATTATTAGATAATTTCTTTATTTTACCACCCCTTTCAAACTAAATATGCTGCAAGTAGCTTCAGTCAGTGTTGAACCAAAAGAAGATAAGGCTTATTAACAAACAATATTATATAAGGGCATAAAAGAAGTTCTGCCAGATCAAAGAGATCTGAGGAAACAAACACCAATAACTATGTTGTTCATGAGAATCCTGGCCTTGGCAAAGCGATGACCAGGAGGAAAACTAATCACGAGAATGGCGAGGATTAGCCATGCATGCAACCTCTCCTCGACACCAGCTCTCAAGAGGTTTAGGAGATGATCAGTGATGGCTCTGATATCATATAAAAGAACAACCCTTTAACACTTAAGAACTTAGATGCCCTCATCAATTATTCTGATGAAACAGAGAGCTGAAAAAAGAGAAGTCAGCACAAGTTCTGTAGGTCTCCTAAATTTGACTAAGGAGATCCTAGGCAACATGGAAGGGCAACCATATCAGGTCCCTAATAAACAGAAACTTCCAGAACCTCCGACGAAAATTTCCACTGTCCTAAAGTATCTTATTTTTCCATTGTCATTTCACCAAACAGTTTGACAAACTATAATTTAAATTAAATTTGTGCTAAAACTCACCGATACACCTAGTTTCTGGTATCAACATTAATTTCAACACAGTTTTGATACAAATTGTTGTTCACCAAGCTGACTGAAAGTTTGCCAATTTTATACTTTTGACAGTTCATCTAGATGTTTGAGCATATTGGAATCATCTAAATCAATTTGGATGAATATCATTTATTAATTTGGGGACCAGTTTGAGGGTTATAAAAGGATACTTGGTAAAATGGAGCAGAGTTGTAAAGTTAATAGCAATTTAGTTCCCTTTGAACTAGTGGTTTTCTCTGTTGTATTATAAATTTTTGAATTATAAATTACTACAACATACAAGAAAGTGAAATGCAAAAGAGATTGATAACCTTAAAGCGCCCATGATAGGATACTGTGTTCCAGCATAATACAGCAGCCGAAAGGAGTAGCAGTTCTCAAATGACGCAGCATATTCTAATCTCTCTGCTCTTCCCATTGTCTTCAAAAATTCAAATAATGCTCAGAAACAACACAGATGAATCTTTTAGCAAATTGCGAGTGCAAGTCAAGTTTCACATACTTGCATTATGCCACTTGATCCTGGCAAATCCTGCAAGTCTCAGATGTGGGAAAATAGTATCAAAATGAGATAAATTTCTAAGCGACATGTGCCATAAATTCCTGAGAACATGAGAAAAAAATGGCAAGCAATACATAGGTACAGTAGAATCTTTTCAAGTACTTGAAGCAATGATTATTTCATAGTCTGTACATCACAATAAACAATTACTGTGAGGAGGAAAAATCAAACTACATGGCCACCAGCAGCATGTTAAGCTGCTTCTTGCATAAAAAAAAACAAGTGGTGCATTTGGTTCATAGGAATAGCTATAATTCCCATGGAATAAACATTCAAAAGTGGCATTGAAATACCAATTCATACTGAATTATTAACCACCAATTCATAAGGCAACAATTCTTGAGTAGCAATTCCTTATATCTATTTCATCCCTGATTGACCAGAAAGGCCTACCTGAGTTGGCAAGTTGGGCAGGTTGAACGCAGTGGGGCTAGAGAGATTGAATGGACCATCAAGCTAGCTGCGCCGGATAAGTCAGATCAAAGCAGGCCAGTGGAATGGGCCAGGCTCAGGCATCCGGTCCAATTGAATATGTTGAGCAAATTGAGTTTTTTGGGCAAGTAGGTCAGGTAAGCCTAAGTGGTTGGGCGACTAGTTAATCGAATGGTTGGGGAAGATAGGCGAACTAGGTGAGGTTGGGTGAACTGGGATGTCACATTATCAAGTTGGTTGGGTGAATTGATCAAGTTGGATGAGCCAATTGCAGCAAGCAACCAAATCATGTCAATTGGGGCTGACGGTTGAAAGGCTAGTTGGGGTGAATAGGCAAATCAGTCTGAATGTGCCAAGAGATGTGAGGCATGGCTTATGAACCTGGACTAACTAATCGAATCGATTGGTCTGCTTCTGCCAGTTATGCCAATTGGGTTGGTCAGGAGAACATGACAAATGGACTGATCATGCTAGATGACCGCATGAGCAAATCATGTGAACTAAATGAGTCGAACACAATATTTAAGGAGAGAAATTTTTCATTATGAAAAATTATTATTTACTTATTTTTTATAATATTTCTACTAATCAAACATTAGAATAGTTATTTTATGCCTATTTCATTATGCAAACCAAACTAAGGAATACATATTTCCATTTTATTCCCTAAAATATTAACACATCCATAGTTTTGAAAGTTTACATCTAAGAACAAGCTAAAGCTCGAATACATTATTCATTGGTGTAATTATATCTGTTAAATAGTAGAACTTAATATCACAACTTTATCATTCAAGATTATTAATTTTCTGAGAGTTCTATGATGCAAATAGGCTTTTAATCCAGATATTGAGGGGAAGTGTTTGATATACAATGGATCGTCATTTTCGTTGGTACCTAAGGGGAGAGAGAACTGATTTAATCTGAATTTATGTCTTGATCAGTTAAGTGTGCAAAAACAAAACCCAGTATCACCATTTCATCAATTAATATTTATTCTCTAAAAATTCTATTGTGCAGTTACACTGTGCTTAAACATAAGTTGTATTAAGTGTTTGAGATACCATAATCGGTACAGCTGTTCAAGTGCCCACACTACAGAAAGTGGTTTCAATGCATCTGAGATGATTGAGAAAGCAATTGAGAAAACATATCTTTGATATGAGAGAAGTTGCAGAATGCTAAGAAATATTTGTACAACCTTAAGGCGGGGATTGACAAGAATCACAGGACGTTCGCCGGCGGCATCTGTCATAGCTTTCATGTCCTAAGCACACAATCAGCAGTTAGCAAAAATTTTACTATATTAACATGAAAATAAAATAATGACTTTTCAGATAATCGCTCACATCAATTATACAGTTTCCAACAGCATTTTGCGGAGCTACAAGAATAAATATATCATCTTGTTCTTCAACCTCTTTAGGACCTAGTTTCTGACAGAAGATTAATTAACCGTGCAAAAATTTGTTTATAATAGCTATCTAAGCTACCAAGTTCCTGAAAGAAAACCACATGGATGCCGTAAGGAAATAATGCATGAAAAACTGTAACAGAACATGGGCAATGGATTGCCAGGTGCACACATGTGAAAAATGATATATTGGTTTTAATGTATCAAACTTTGTGTGAGTTAACCCTGTTTTGGCTTTAAAATCACCGATTAATATGCTTTCTAGCTGTGAACCATTATTAAGAGGATGGTTGGTGGCTTGATGCATGTTTTAGGAGAGAAACAATTTCAGGGGAAAGATTAATTACTTAATTTTAGATAATTAAATGTTTTATTCAAACACAAAATATGCTCTCATCTGCTATTCAGGATGACAATTCAGTTTATGCTACCTATGATCAAATATCCAGGACTGAATTGTTGATGAAGTTGGTTACATTACAGCTACTTTGACCTTACTATAATGTTGGTGCCAACCCAGTTAATGAAATAATAAGCTACTGAACATGATGACAAGCAATTAAGCATTTCAACATGAAGTAATGCTGGTACAAAAAAGAAATTAGCTTTTAGTGGCAGACCTATTGAGCCAATTTTAACAAAGGTTCCTAGAGCACCATATTCACCCCAATCCATAAATTCCAGAATCTTTCGGGTTCCTGCAAGCTGCAATGGCATTCCAGAAAGTGCACCTTCACCCATCGATCCTTGAACACAAACCTATGAATGATAGACAATTGGTAACTCTTAAACACGAACAATTTAAAACCATTTTTACAGCCCTAATCCAGAATTAACAACTTACTTTGACGCACTTTCCATCGTCAGCAAATGAAAGAGCAAGAGTTCGTACGAGTTCCATAAGAGTTCCAATTCTGTAAACATCCTGGGCAGCACAAAGGAACAGTAAGGTACGAAGCAAATTTGTGGAGAAACATTGACTATATTGGTTACCATTTCTGGGTTAAGTTCGGGAATGTTGATCTCCACCTGTGTATAGAATAAAGCACTAGTTTCAACTTTCAACAAAATAATTTGTGACAATGTGCAGAAAGTTATGCATTATATCCTCAATTATACAACTAATTAATGTCTCTTCGCTGCTAAATCATCAGATATAGCATTCTTCTAAGATTTATTCCCAGTAAGAATAAATCTGTAACTCTTTTTCCATTGAAGCCACGTGAGCACCTTGAGAGTTTGTCATTTGTGCATCATTAGATATCATGAGCACCATATGATCTAAAAGAAGATAAATTCACAAAAGATCATCATTGAAGAGAGTTGCATTGAATTTGATTCATGTTAACCAAATCGAATAAAAAATAATAAAATAAATATTTCTATTGCTTGGGTACATTTTAGAGTGAAGGAGAGTCTTAGTCAAAGGTAAAATTGCTGCTGTGTGACACTGAAGTCACGGATTCGAGTCGTGGAAATAGTCTCTTGCATTTGTAACATAAGACTGTGTACAATAGATTTAATGTGGTCCAATCTTTCCCTAAGATCTCCCATTGGAGAGAGTTTTGTGCACCAGACTGCCCTTTTGGGTACATTT
This sequence comes from Wurfbainia villosa, assembly GCA_025175895.1. Classification (NCBI taxonomy): domain Eukaryota; kingdom Viridiplantae; phylum Streptophyta; class Magnoliopsida; order Zingiberales; family Zingiberaceae; genus Wurfbainia; species Wurfbainia villosa. The sequence goes on along the minus strand of CM046008.1, from coordinate 22,074,419 downwards.
TAGTGTATTGTGTCCAGTTTCAAAACCTAAAGCGAGTCTAAATACAAGTAGGCATCAACATGGTAGTGTTGTGTAATTTGTCCTCATAATTGGCATCTTAGTCTTGTCAACATGGCAGGGTTGTGTAATTTGTCCTTATAATTGGATCTTAGTCTTGTCAACATGGTTGGTGTTAAATCTAAAATACCCTACTTCACCAAAAATAATTATAGAGATTGGAGTCCAGTCAGATGGAAAAAATTGTTTGCCTAAGAAAACATGAAAGTAGAGAAAGCCTAAGAGTCTCATGTTGATTAATTAACCCTTAAAACATGTCAAACAGACATGATAAAACATTGAGGGAAACTAGACATTCTTTCTTCATCTATGAGGCCAGCATAAGGGTATCCAAAAGTTGTATTTGTCAACAACTTCATGGAAGCACGAGGAATCTAAAGAATGATATGAGATCATCAAGGCTGTAAGAATTGCAATTCAATTTTTTCTCATTGAACTGAAGAAAATATGCAAACAAATTCATCCAAGACCATTTTGGACTTTACAAGGGAATGAAATCTACAGGTCTATCCCCAAAACGTGACTGACTTCACCTGAAATTCAGGTTTTCTCCTTGAGTCGTTTTAGTTAATTCAGGATTTTTTTTAAAAAAAAAGATTTCTATACAAACACTGAAAATTTCTAACCTGACATTTTCTTTTTTTTTGACATTTAGATTTCAATACAAAAACTGAAAACTTCTAATCTGAAAAAGATTTTAGTAATAAAAATAAAGTCCACATGTCTGATAATTATATTATTCATAAGATACAACAACATCCAAGTCCACATATGTTCACATATCTCACTAAATGAGGTCGCCTATATGAATTCTCCTACTCCATTGAGCTCGATTCTCTATTATATTATCATTTAAATGAATTTTATCATATTTTATTATTGTTAACCGAACCTTATTTAGTCTCCTTCCTTAATTAATATTGTCACAGTCTCACATCGCCGAACTATGGCATATATTGGTCGCACAAGTACATATCTATACCATCTTAAATGCATCTCTTGGCCTTTTCCCTCAATAGGTGTAACCCTTACTTTTTCTTTAACGTTCTCATTTCTTATCATATGCATTTTCTTATGTCTGTACATCCAACTTAACGTTCTCATTTTTATAACTTCATCTTTTGCTCGTGTGTTTACTTCATAACTCTTAATTTAGCTTCATATAATATAGCAGGTCTAACTATTGTTTTATAGACCTTTTTCTTTAAGTTTTAGAGGTATCTTACAAAAACATAGAATAGTTAACATCTTTCTTCATTTCAACCATTCTGCTTGTATTATATTATTCTTAAAGATATGGTTTTAAAATAAAAATAACACAATGACTTGTCCCAAGAAGGGGAGCTTTGACGCAACGGTAAAATTATTGTCTTGTGACCTAGATGTCATGGGTTCGAGTCCTGAAAACCACCTCTTACAAAATAGGATAAGACTGCATACAATAGGCCCTTCCCCATGACAGCTCGACAGCTAGACTCCAACACAAGAAAAAACTCAATAACTAGATCCACATTATAAGGTAGAGGCGCATTTAACTGTAAATGCATCTTACTTCATGGTTCTTAACTAACATTGTGAATTCTACAAAAGCAAATGGATAAGTATGGAAATTCAATTTTCTACAACTCAACCAACTATTCAAGTTCTTCACAAGAAAAATAGTTCTTAGTATCTGACCTTCACTCTTCTTCTTTTATCATTTATAGCATTTTGAGTAGCTTGTAGCACATCAGCATAGAAATATTTCCGTATCTCTTTGGAATGAGGAACATTATTCAGTCTAGTAGGAATACCTCTCCATTCATCCTGAGGCAGAGCATTTAAAACAAAAATGAATCTTTTAACCTTCTTGATGCATTGTTGTCCAACTACAGTAATAAGATTGATACATACCTTGCTTGATGAAGAGAATTTCAGAGTGCCCTCTGAGTTACCTAGTGAAGTAAAATGCAACAGAAACCATGATATGCGATTGCTTAAATGACAGACATGGGCCAATATGAAAGTTCTAAATAACTATATTCACATGGAATTTTACAGGGAGAAATGAAAAAACTGAATCAAGCAAAATTAATTCAACTAAATTCTTCAGATTTGGACCTATGGATTTTATAAAGGATATTTGAAATCTTTCCAGTAACTAAAGTAAAAGGCAAAAGCAAAGACTTGCAAATCAAGGATAAAAAATGCTCAAGTTTTGAACGCTTCAATAATTTCATATTTCCTATATAACCAAGTAAAAAATCCTGGGAAAGGGAGGGTATGCCCCACCCACTTAATTTTGCAAATATAAAAAACGTATGCTATACTTCCAAATACTAAAGATGACATGATTAAATGTTGTATTTAGCCTCAGGGAACAAAATCACAATATAATAGAGGATCTAGATTGCATGTGCCCACAGCAGTTTTTGCCGAGCCTCTGAGCTGTTTGAAGATGCAACAATTTCTTTTGCTTCAAATGGTTCGTGCCAAACGAACAATCAGTCTGCGTAAGGTGATCATAATCCTCTTTGAAACAGACCTGGAGATGTACAAGACTGTGTCTAAAAGACACACGGGGAACTTTGTTGAGCAAGGTTGACTATCCAAGAAGAGTATAAGAGCAGGTGAAGCATAGTTGTTCTTGTGTTTTGTCCTGGGAATCCCACACTATGCAAATTGGGGTGTGCAAAGGGGGCGTCAAACAGGACTATCCAAGCATAGCATAAGGGCAGGTGAAGCATAGTTGTTCTAGTATTTTGTCCTGGGAATTACACACTATGCAAATTGAAGGAATAATGATGTTGCAAGGTCTAGGAAGGCTTTTGACAGCAGTCAAGTGTACCACCATCCATCCAGAAAAGTTGACCTCTGGTGTGGTCCTCACCTTCTTGAGTAAGGAGGGCAATGGAAACAAAGGCCGCCAAAGGATATGATATCTAAGCTAATTTCATAGAGAAGCAATCATCTGGGGCCAGCAGCCCGATAAGTGGATCCTTCCCGTGGAAAGGTTCAGGGATTATAATAGGTTAGCTAAAACTTTAAATGAGGGATGGGAAGAACTGAATTCTTGCTTTTCCAAAGAAAAAGAGCATTCATCTGAGATAAAATATAAAGAAGTATCAACTATCAAGTGCAGAAATCTCCCCGAGAACAAATTGACTTTTCTCTTGTAGGACAAGGTATAGAAGCTACTAGGAATATGATTCATACATATTAGTTTCAGAAAATATCACAATAATGTGCAATCCTCAATTCCTCATATTCTTCCAATAAAAATCTAAAAGTTGCAAGCAATAATGAATTTGTTGAAATACTCACCTTGTCATTATCATTTCATAATGTGACAATGAAGATGCAAATCAGAATTAATTTTTTCTTGTGAGTTCTATAGTGTTTACCATCAATTACCTCCAAGTATTGGGTCTTTGCAAAACCATCACTAATCTGCTGCAACAAAGAGTCAATATCGGCAAACACATTCTCTTTTGGACGATTTCCATTGACCTATGTTATTCAAGGATTTGGATAAATTATGTCACAATCTTTTCCCCTTTTTGGTACAAAATTGATATGGAATCTAATAGTTAAAATATACACCTTCCTCAACAAGTCCTTGTATATCGGCAAAATGGAGTCACGATTCCTCTTATATGTCTCTAGACGTGATTTGACCTGGCCATAGAAAAACACTCTCCATTTAGATGATGCTATTTGTTTATAAAAGAAAAGGGACATAGCCGGTTGATAATCAATTACATTCCACAATGCATGGATTCCCGAGTGCAAAAAACACTCATGATTTGATGTCGTCAACTAGAACACAACATGCTGTTAAAACTCAAAGCACTTTGAAATTACAGAATGGAAATACACGTGATATGCAAGAAACTTATTGAGTGACGCAATTTCAATATGCATGACGACCATTAGGTTTTCAGTTGTAATTGATACCAATGCTGTGTTATCTGGAGAATTATTAAGATGCTATGACACTTCAGAAACCACAAACTAGCTTGATTAAAAAGAAAAAATCTCTAACTAACTAACATCATTCTTCTGACCACCATTAGGTTTTCAGTGGCATTAATGTCACACTTGAAACAGAAAGCACAAACTAATTAGATTTTTTTTATAAAAAAATCTCTAATTAGCAAAAATAGCAAGAATTTGGAAGATCTAATATAAATAGTATAAATTCCAGTTCGATATACCACATTGAGACATGCGCAAAACCTTGGTAAAATTTACATACAAGTGTCATAAAAGAATATAAAAAGCATCAATTCATCACCAAACATAAAGCATTGTTTAGAAGGAAGAATAACTTATTGGTTTCTTGCCGTCATTTGCTGTTAACTATCATTTTCTATAAGCATAATATATGGCATGCACCAGAAGTAATGTAGAATCGCTTTCATAAACATAATAGATGAAAGGTAGATAGTTTATGATATGAAAGATACACAAGCATGAGCATCCACGGAATACAGACCATCAAAATTGTTTGGAAGTTGATCTTTGACATCAAATTACCTAAGGAATTTGGCCCTAAGTTCTAATGTAAACAAGGAAACAAATAATCAGTGAAGAAATTCAGCTACATTGGTACATCTCGAAGTCAAGGTACAAAAAGAGAACAAAGTGCATTGATTTTTTCTCATTGGAAGAGGCGTCCGAAGAATAAAAATAATAAAGCAATGTTGCTAAGCAAAGTTACTAAAACATTGTTCCTTATGCTTAAACAACTACCTAAAAAGAGAAGCCAACAATTTGTCATGAGTTGAGTTCTTCTCGGTGAGAGAGAATAATGTAGATAAGAAATTAAATAACATAAAGAAGAAAAGAATTTTAGAGAAAACAAATGCAAGATAAATTTCAAATTGTCGCATCCACGATGAAACGAAAGAAATTGCAAAATATTCAAGATTCATGCATTTGCAAAAAAATAACTCTTTTTATTATTTAGTATATTTATTGTCAAGTAAAGTCTATAAAAGAAGTCGAGAGTCCAATCTTGCATTTTAATTATCTTTAAATTAATACAATTTTCAATTTAACTTTTTTGCGTTAGAGTTTTTCTCTAGTTGAGGTTATTATCTTCTTCACTTCATCAACTTCGTTCTAAATTCCATGATAATTTAACGGTTAGATTTTGATGTTGTGTCAAGTTACAACAAAGAAAAACATGAAAATGGTGGGAAAAGATAAGGGTAAGCTAAGGGCAAAAGCATAATAAATAGTAAGGAGAGAGAAGAGTACAATGACCTTTTCCTCACTATCATCAGATCGAGTTGTTAACCGTGCAGAAATTTCTTCTGTCTCGGGAGGGAAGTTCTTAAGATGATAAATCTTTCCAGTCACTGGATCCAGCCTTCTTCCGATGCATCTGTCGATTAGAATTTCATCAGGAACCTGAATGTTAACAGAAGTATGAGAAAAATCAAGCCTGTTAAGCTTTGAGTGTTGTTACAGAGCATTCAGCAGGTACTATACAAATTTGAAATCAATTAAATTTACATGTACCTATCCACATGTCTGAAATAAATCTCATTGTGAAAAATTAACTAAATCTCTTTGACCTAACTCCATGAAATACGCTAGAAACTAGGAAGCAGGAATGGAGAATTTTTGGTCATAAACGTTTTACAAATCTATCTGTGGATATAAACAAGGTTCTGTAACTACCCAACCAATTCTCTATTTGATGACTATATTTGTGGAAAGATTCTAACAAAGAATGTTTTGTAATCAGTTTAAATTTCCATGAAATTTTACAGAGGCTCGTCAAATAGCATGTCTTTTAAAAATTAAAAATTACCTTTTGATAGAGTATAGATAATTTTATCCCCAAATATAGTTAGGGATAATTATTTCTTAGGATAAGATTTGATTTATTCTTAGGATAGAATTTGATTTATTCCTTTAAATAAGCCCTAACTTTGTATATAAATAGGACATCTTCCATGTAATAAAGTAGATTCTCTTTTTATGAAAATAACATGGTATCAGAGCCATTAGGAGAGCATTAGGGTTCCACGTCATCCCCTTCGCGACTTTCTTTCTTCCCAGCGCGATTCCTGATTCCTCACGGGCGCCAACCTCGCATCTGCCTTCAAAGCCAATCCTGTGAGCGCCAACCTCGCGTCTGCCTCGCCTCGTCGGCTTCTACATCCATGCGCAGAAGCTCACACGTCCTCTCCGCAAGTTGCTACGCGACAGGATTTCCGCGCGTCTGGCGTTCCTCCAGCGTGTCTGCTTTGCCTCGCTCCGTCAATCCTCCCCACCTCCAGCGTCGCCTCCAGCAAAAATCGTCGGTTCCGCACCACCTCCAGCGCCGCCTTCAACAACAATCGTCGGTTCCGCACCGCCTCCAGCGCCTCGCTCCATTGCCCCTCCCGCAAGCACATTCCTCCACTGTGCAGCATGCCAGATTTTGATTAACCGCCATACTGCGACAGACGCCGGCGCCCAACTCTGAGACCTCCGCCCCTCATGAAAATGGCTCGTTGGAGAACCGGAGAGATGAACCATCGCAGCTGGAGGTACTGAAGATCCAGCATAAGCTACTTGTTGATCTGGCTCAGTTGCTTTCTGGTCCGCGTGGTCACCCACCACCTCCTCCGCCGCCGCCCTCTTTCGCCCGCTAAACCCACCGACAGCAGTCTTTCTCCGGCACTTTGAAGTAGGACGGTCCAACCCTCATCTTCTCATCTGATCAACACCTGCTTCATTCATCTCTTCCATTTTCCGGTGGCGCCTCCCACGACCTCGAGCTCGCGGTGTTCCAGAAGCATGCGGCTGACCTCTTCTACGACCTCTCTTCCATTTTCCGGGTTTGCTGCGCCTCGAACCTTTCATCCGCCTTCAGGGGCAGCTCTCCCAACGTCGTTTGTAGGTCCACCTGCATCTCAACCGTTTGGAAGGATGTCTATCTCTCAATCACTCTTTTCCAAACCTCCACCTCGTAATAGTGGCAAAAGACGTCTTTGGTGTGATCATTGTCACCGACCAGGACACACGATTGATAAATGTTGGAGTCTCCATGGTTGATCTCCTCGTGCTGCTCAGATCGCCCAGAGTTCGGTCACTTCTTCAGCTTCCACTTCACAGTTGACACCGGATCCAACTCCACCGCCTTCCTATGATGACTTTCTGAAATGGTATGAGGATCGACGGGATTCTAATTCCCCTACTGTTGTTACACAAGCTGGTAATTCCTTTACTAGCATATCTCACTCTTCAAGTCCTTGGGTACTTGACTCTGGGGCCACTGATCATATCACTGGTAATAAATCTCTTTTTTTCTTCACTATCTACTTCCGGTTATTTACCCTTTGTCTTCATGGAAAATGGTTCTCAAATTCAGTCCCAAGGTATTGGTGTTGTTCATCCTTCTCCATCTCTTTCCATTCATAATGTTCTTTATGTTCCCGGAGCTCCCTTTAATTTGTTATCAATATGTCAACTTACTCGATCTCTTGATTATGTCATCTCATTTACTAAATCTTCTGTGTCATTACAGGACCGAAGTACGGGGAGGATGATTGGCTTCGGATGTGAGTCTCATGGCCTATATCGACTTCACCAAGCCTCTCTTGTTGGTTTGGCGGCAGCATCTCCGCTTGTTATTCATGCTCAGTTGGAACATCCTAGTCCTGATAAGTTAAAACAATTACATCCTAGTCTTTCTCACTTAGAGTCTTTATCTTGTGAGTCGTGTCAGTTAGGCAAGCATATTCGTAGTTCGTTTTCTCCTCGCATTATAAGTCGGGCTACGTCTCCCTTTGCTTTGGTTCATTCCGATGTTTGGGGTCCGAGTCGTGTTTCTTCTACATTGGGGTCACGATATTTTGTTACCTTTATAGACGATTTTCCCATTGTACTTAGTTATATCTGATGAAGGATCGTTCGGAATTATTTTCTATTTTCCAATATTTTTTTAATGAAGTCAAAACACAATTTGGTATCACTCTTCGATCCTTGCAGAGTGATAATGCACGTGAGTATCTATCTACTCCATTTCAGACCTTCTTGGCATCTCACGGCATGTTACATCGGACGTCTTGTCCTCATACCCCCCAACAGAATGGAGTTGCAGAACGCAAGAATCGTCATCTTCTCGAGACCACCCAGACTCTTCTCCTCCACTCTCACGTTCCTCTTCGTTTTTTGGATCACGTCATACTTACTGCATGTTATCTCATCAATCGCATGTCTTCCTCTACTTTACAAGGTCAAATACCTCATCATGTACTTTATCCAAATCGGTCCCTTCATCCTTTACCACCTAGGGTCTTTGGTTATACATGTTTTGCTCATGCTCTTGATCTTGGCATTGATAAACTCTCTCCTCGGTCGCATAAATGTATTTTCCTTGGGTACCTACGGTCTCAGAAAGGATACAAGTGTTATTCTCCTATTCGATTCCTTTCTTTGGGCCTCCAGAGTCATCGTCCGAATTTCCCCTTTCTATGTCTGCGTCAGTCTTTTATCCTCCGGAGGATTCTCTATCACCCCTAGCCTCAATTTCTCCTCCGTTGCAGATTTATCGCTGCCCTCAAAGATGCTTCACGCCAACACCGATCGCCATGGAATCATCTCTCGAGTCAGTCCTCCGCCTCTTCCTCCCAGATCCTTACTCAACTGATATTCCATCAGCCGGAAGGTATACGTTTCACTCGTAATCCTTCTCCTCATTATGTGTCTTTGAGTTATCATCGTCTTTCTCCTTCCTATTATTTTTGTCTTTTCTACTTGTCATTTGTTTCTCTTCCGAAGACTGCAGGAGATGTATTTGCCCATCCAGGATGGAAACAGGCTATGCTGGACGAAATGAGTGTCTTACGAAGCTGTAAGACTTGGGACCTCGTTCCTCTACCACCAGGAAAGTCAGTTGTTGGTTGTCGATGGCTATATACTATAAAGGTTGGTCCATATGGAATGGTTGACCGGCTTAAGGCTCGTCTCGTTGCTAAAGGTTATACTCAGATCTTCGGATTGGATTATGGGGACACCTTTTCTTTTGTTGCCAAGATGTCCTCTATACGCTTCTTCATGTTCATTGTTGCAATTCGACACTGGCCTCTTTATCAGTTGGACATCAAGAATGCATTCTTACATGGTGACCTGCTCGAAGAAGTCTACATGGAGCAACCTTCGTATTTTGTTGCTCAGGGGGAGTCTTCTGGTATTGTGTGCCGCTTGCGAAAATCTTTATATGGTCTCAAACAGTCACCCAGAGCATGGTTCAGTAGATTCAGTATTGTAATTCAATAGTTCAGTATGACTCGGCGCGAGGCTGACCATTCTGTTTTTTATCGCCACTCATCTACTGGTTGCATCTATCTAATGGTTTATGTTGATGATATTGTCATCACAGGTAGTGATCATCTCGGGATCTCACAGGTGAAACATCTTTTCAAACATTTTCAGACAAAAGATCTCGGCAGACTTAAGTATTTCTTGGGGATAGAAGTAACACAGTCTAGAAATGAGATCATTATATCCCAAAGGAAGTATGCAATGGATATTCTAGAAGAAACAGGAATGTTAAACTCAAAGACAATTGACAGCCCTATGGATCCTAATGTCAAGCTCTTACCAAATCAGGGGAAGCCTCTACCAGATCCTGAACGATACAGGCGATTAGTAGGGAGACTAAACTACCTTACTGTTACTCGTCCAGATATCTCATTTGCAGTAAGTGTAGTAAGTCAGTTTCTCAACTCTCCATGTAAAGAACATTGGGATGTTATTCGCATTGTTCGATATATTAGAAGCGCTCCAGGAAAGGGTCTTTTGTACGAAGACAAAGGACATACTAGAGTCATAGGGTATTCTGATGTAGACTGGGCAGGATCTCCCATTGATAGGAGATCTACTTCTGGTTTTTGTATATTTATCGGAGATAACTTTGTTTCTTGGAAAAGCAAAAAGCAGAATGTTGTGGCGAGATCCAATGCAGAGGCAGAGTATTGAGCTATGGCCATAGCCAGTCAAGAGTTCATATGGCTCAAACAGTTACTTCATGAGCTAAGGTTTGGAGATGTTACACAAATGTCATTTATATGTGATAACCAGGCCACCATACATATCACCTCAAATCCTGTTTTTCATGAGAGGACAAAGCATATCGAAGTTGACTGTCACTCTGTCAGAGAAAAAGTCATATCTGAAGAAATATCTACTAGTTTTGTTAACTCACATGATCAACTAACAGATATACTTACTAAGTCACTGAGAGGTCCCCGAATTGACTACATATGTAACAAGCTGAGTGCATATAATTTATATTCTACAGCTTGAGGGGGAGTGTTAGAGTATAGATAATTTTATCTCCAAATATAGTTAGGGATAATTATTTATTAGGATAAGATTTGATTTATTCTTAGGATAGAATTTGATTTATTCCTTTGAATAAGCCCTAACTTTGTATATAAATAGGGCATCTTCCATGTAATAAAGTAGATTCTCTTTTTATGAAAATAACACCTTTTAATTGTCAAGTACTAATCATGCTTCTTTCATTGCTGTTTTTATCCTTACCTAAGCTCTCGAGAGAAATTCCAAATTTGGGTATGTGCCATGTGTCAAGTTACTACTATCTTTCTAATTTTACCATTTTAAGTTGTCATTAACCATTATATGCAGATACAAGAACTTGAAACGAAAATTAGATTGCAAATTCAGATACAACACTTTGATAAGGAATACCATATTGTTTGTAAGGTGGATAAATTAAAATGATCACGTTTTAGATATAAATGTCCTTTCCATTGCAAGGCTCAACAGATGAGAAGGCAAGATCTTCCACAAAAACAATTAATATGGATTACTGAACGCACACTTTCCATGCATCAATGAGATTGTATTAAATGATCAGGAGTTAATTTTATCTAGCAAAAAGAAACAAACAAATACTATGACCACAAATGACATACATCTAGGAGAATGAATGCATCAGGTCTTATTTTCGCCCCCTCAAGGCTCTTTGCTTGCGATGAACTCCTTGGATACCCATCAAGGAGCCATCCTTTCTCTCTCACATCATCTTGTGACAGCCGTGATAAAACCATCTGACCATGAAAAGCAGTTCAGTTAGAAGTCTTTGCAATGAAATGCAAAGGTGCAAGAAGCTTAAGAGTATACATTTGTAACTATTTCATCTGGGACAAGCATCCCCTTATCCATGAATTCTTTTGCCTTCTTTCCAATCTCTGTCTCTGCAGCAACTTCTGATCGCAGAAGATCTCCAGTTGAGATGTGCACCAACCCATACTAGAATATAGATTAACACCAAATGAGAATCTTTAAGACGTAAACAATAATTGAAAACGAAGTGCAATTGAAGTTTCAGTGACTCGGTTAATATTGCAATTGAACTACAGCCTACATAATAGTTCAGATAAAAGATATCAAATAGGTGATTGTAAATTCTAATAGAGCTTATAGATGAGGCACATGGACAATTATGGATATTATATATACTAGGCATGTTTTAGATCCCAGAAAAGTTCAATTTAAGAATTAGATGAGTGTAATGAGGCACAACGCATATACAATTATGGACATCAAGACTGCAGCCATAAAAATTACAGAGAAAATGAGTAACAGATCCATCTTGTTTGAGACAAGCATGACTTGACTACGACGATGATTTTGAAGCCATGTAGATGAAATACAAGTAGAAAGACATTCTAGATCTGGAGATGCATTGATTATCGGGGGGCAAACGCACAGTTACCCTTTGAAAACGACGAAATTGCATATTTAACATTATAGAATCTAATATTTCATATATATCTTTCTAAATTTACAAATCTCTCATAAATACCATTGATTTGGATTAAACTTAGGTTAATGATGTTTGGTCAAAATCATATACCCAAAATATCCTTGTTATTATTTTGAGAATTGTTTAATTTCATTTTGTCCCCTTCCTTTTCATTTTTTCCTTATATATTGTTCCAATCATCTACTCATATTTAAATGTAATTGGCAAATTTCCTAAAAGACACTTAAAACTCACAATTTCCAACAGATGCACCTGGTTTAAAAAACTCCTGAAGAGCACACTTCCTCCCTCTTTCTTTTAGAAATCCAAATTATCTTTAATGTTATGAGCATTTTTTTTCCCATTCCATTTTGAGGACCTCAACATTATCATTTTGGACAAGGGTACCATTGAGATATATTTGATTTGTTGGTTGTTTTAGGCCATTAAGGTGTAAAATATCGAAAAAATAAAATAAAAATAATGTTTGTTAATTAGTAAAATACCCTATAAAATTTTCCAAGAATTTTTAGAAATTTTCTTTGACTTAAATGAAAATTTCTATGGCAGTTGCGGGGAAAAATTTAATAGGCTTTGGGAAAGCCTGTTTGGGTCATCTGCTTATGAGGGATTAATAGGGTTTAATTGACCTAAGTTTAAATATAAAAACCCTAAATTAAATGGGTGGATAAGAGCTGGTGTAAGCTCGAACCCAACCCGTTTGTTGCAAACTCAACCCATTTGCGAAACCCAACCCGCTTACCTGTTCCTTTATTTCCCCGCCGGTTTCATTACCTGCGCCGAACATTTTCTCCCCGACTCTTCCTTTTCGAAACGCACGACTCCATCTTTCCTCCGATTCTTCTTCCCTTCGAAATCGCAAACCTTTCTCCTCCCTCTCGGTTTCTCGTGCGCCGCCCTCTTCACCTCTTCACCGCCGTCGTTCGAACGCTCCTCACTGCCGTCGGTGCCGATCTCCGCCTGATCTCGTTGCCACCTGCTCGAGCCGCTTGTCGTCCACAGTAACATCTGGTCGCCGCTGTCGCATAGCCGCGACACCAGCCGACCATGGCCAGCCACGCAAGCATCGTCGCCCTTGCGCATCGCACACTTGCTGCGCCACTCGTCGTCGCCGCGCCACTCGTCGCGACCGCAAGAGATATGATGTCGGCTGTCGCCGTAGCCCTCTTCCACCGCGTGATTTCCTGATCTCCGCCGCCGGATAGACAGCGTCGTCGCCGAAGCAAGGTTAGGGCACGATTCTTTACTGGTTTTCAGTCGATCTCTGCCATTACTGGGCTCGTCGCCACCCTTACACCTCTCACTGTGAGCATTGGATCCAGGGTTGCCCTCTTGCGGTTGCTACTGCGACGATCGCCAAGAGCTCAATTTCACAGTCACAAGCAAATCTATGGCACCCTTCGTTGATAGCCTCTGCTCTGACGTCCCCAACCTAGCTCGTTGTTGCTTCTCCCCACAGCAAGTTGTGACCATATCGAAGAGGTCATGAGTCATTTTGTGCTGGATCGGTAGTAAGTGTTGTGGATGGAAGTATGATAGTTGAGATTAGCTAATTGTTAGATTATATAGCTATGTGATTTCTACAGGATTAGGGTTGCTTTGTCATTTCGAAGATGAAGATTTGTTTTCCTGTAGTTTTGGTGATGATCCAAGGAAGGAGGCATTAGGCTTGGATCATAGATTAATACATGAAGCAGTGGGATAGAAGCTTGAGAAATAGGTAAGGAAATTGGGATGTGTTAAGTTTATGCAAGCAAATCTTGTTTTGTTATAGTGGATTGGTATATTGAATTGTTTATGGACGTGCTGAAGGTTGTAGGTTGGCCGCGTTGTAATTATAGTTTTGATTGTACAGAGCTGATTTTTTACTGTGGATCAAGAAGCTTTTATCATGGATTTGAAAGGTAAATGCTATGAATTGTTATTTTAACTGTAGATTGAGATGTTATTTAGTTAGTTTGATTAGCTATGACTAAATTGATAGTTAGTACGGTGATTAAGAGCTAATGAAAGAAACTATTCAGTTAGTTGATGTAGGATAAGGATTTGATCCTAATATTGGAATTGATAGCATAATCTAGTTGTATATGTTGATTTCAGGACCTTGATTCAAGATAGGTTCATGGACGTGAAGACTATCGACATAGTCTACATAACTGGTGGGTAATTTCCTACCCTGGTCAAGTAGTTTTAATGCATGCAAATTTAGATATATGATCATCTTATATGATCATGTTACCTTGACTCCGCTCTTATTTACTCTTGCGCTTGATACCTTATCTTTAGTTGTTATACTCTATTGTTGTTATCGTATCTCACTTCATCGTGATTAGGAGTTACAGATGTGATGTAAGTAACCTAGAATTTGTTTAGTTAGGTGCAAATAGTAAAGTTCGGATGACGACCTGATTGTAAAGGCAAAAAGGTCATCCGTGGGTAGGTAATGTTGTGAACGTAGGGTGAATTCTAATACCCTTAGGTTGTATGTTTACTAAGGACCATGTATTGTGTAAATGGTCAAGTGAGTTGTGCTTAGTGTGTCGCTACGAACCAGTGGTCCTAACTTGTTATGATCAGTTGAGTACTACATGATAGAGAGTGCGTCGATCAGTAAGTACGACTCTCTACCGGATAGGATAGAGAGTGTTATGATTAGTTAAGTACGACTCTCTACAGGATAGAGAGTGCGTCGATCAGTTGAGTACGACTCTCTACAGGATAGAGAGTGTTATGATCAGTTGAGTACGACTCTCTACATGATAGAAAGTACATAGATCAGATTGGATGACATGACTCGCAGAATAGAGAGTCGTGGTGGATGTCTCAGATGCGCGACTTCAGATTCACGCCATTTGCATGCACGCCGCGACGCTGGTCTTCCTTATGGTTAAGAGGGTCGCCAACCATCTCACCCACGCTACTCACAGGAGTAACCCAGGCGAGGGCAGAGCATCAGCCGCACTCTACCACTATAGACGGTAGTAGTTGGATTTGCGTGTCATAGTCCTGCGTGTGTGGCACTCGACCACTCATGAGTAGTGACTGTCGGAGTGGCCAACAGCAGGGATCCCCGTCGAGTAGCTTGCTCTTCACGCTTATATGCTACTCGATCATACTGCCCACTCAGCTACTCGAGATTAGTGGTTGATGTTGAGTTGGGACAGTTGTCATGTCGAGCCACCGAGGTCACACTGAGGTCATGGTAGCTTTAGGGTGAGCCGACATGACCATGCATGCTGTATTGCCGCGACTTATGGCATTTTTGCATTTTGTCATATATATACATATATGCATGCATATATATATATATATATATATATAGATGATTGTGATTAGTATATGTATATAGATGCAGTTTATATATATATGTTTATCGCGACGCAGATTCGATCAGACTACGCTTATTGCATTCGACCGACATCATCTTCATCATGCGCTACCCGCATCACTTATATGGTGTGTCTGACACCGTGATATTCGCTGGTTAGTCTATCGTGATTCTTCGACCAGATTTACGATTGTATGGTTTAGACCGCACTTCCCATTATTATATACATACATCAGGGATACGCGTGGATCGATAGTGTAGCGAGCGCACTTTCGTATGTCTGCATTTTACGTTGGCTATTTGGTTAGAAGGTATATACATGGATATGTTTATCATGTCAATGTTACCTGATGTACCTATAGATTTTTTCTGTTGAATTACATGTGATATTTAATATATACATGTTTTTCCTATTACCTACTGAGTTTTACTCACCACCACGGACCCTGGGTTTTTCTGTCGCCTGTAATGTAGAGTCTTCACGACGGCTGAGCATCACGGCCAAGCATCGCCTCATCTCAACTCCAAGGGTCCGAGCTGTCTTTGGTTTTTATTCGATGATTTGTAGGGTGACACTATTGATGTCAGACGCGCTTTTTTTGTTACGTGATTTTCTTAGTTCGTGTTAGTCATACAGATGCATAGCAGGATGTAGTTGTATTATGTTTCCGCTGTATTTTATTGTGTTATTATGGTTACATTTATATATATTTTGCTTATTATGTTGTAGTCATGGCCTACAGCCCAGATTAACACGAGATATTATACTGGAGATGTCGTCCTGCCTAAGACTGATACCTCGAGGCGAATAACTTTATCGCATCGTGAGCCGAAGGTTCTGCGATGTCATACAATGATTTATTTTTTAGTCTTGGATTCTCGAGAGTCGGTTTATTTTTCGGTTTTAGTTATGTGAGATGGGATTGACAGCGGCATGAGCTCCGAGCAGCACGAAGTAAGTATTCATGATAACTTATTTTCTAGTTGGATACTTATCTGGACTTGATTAACAAGTGTATACAGTTAGAGTTATGACACCTGTATAGACTCGTAGTAGGGGTCGTCCACCGAGGCGACCAACTGGAGTTACCTTTAGTGTTTATACTCCCGATTATGTTGACTATGTATTTAATGTTTAAACAGGGAATAACATATAGTGTGTTGGTTATTATTCAGAATCGCTGGTACGAGTCGACTACGGAACGACTCGCTGAGTCCGCGTAGTCTCAACTCGCGTGGTGATTTATCTTCGAGCCAACTAATACCGAGTCGTAAAATAGGTCGAAGTCCGTCACATTTAGATACGCCACGGCCCGTTCGTCCGTCCGGTCGAAACCACGGGTCCGCCGATAAAATATCGACTTTAACCGCCCGCTGGGTCGGCATTACGGCCCGTCCATGGAATCACGGCCCGGCCCGTCCGGTCCGGCCAAGTCCGGCCGACACGCTCGCGTTTCGGGCCCAAAGTCTGCATGCGGTGTCGACGACGACACGCCTACTGCGTTCGCGGCGACACGCCCGCGTAACGGAAATAGTGACACGGGCGCGGTTTCCGCGGCGACACGCCCGCGTTTCCTAAATTTTTTTTTTTTAAATGCCGTTTTTTTTTCCGCTCGTTTAAATGAACCGACCGCTTAATAGCGGTCCGGCCACGGTCCGGTTAAACCTGCTGACGCTAACCTGACTTGACCACGGTCCCGGCCCGCCGGGTCCGGTTCGACCGACCGCGCCAGTTCAGTCACATTTCGTGGAAATCGACATTACGCCTTAGAGATTTTCACTAATCAGATTAATCGATCATTACACCATGGTAATGGATTAAGTGTGTATAATATTATTGCTACAGCAAGCGGAGGGTAAGTATAAGGTATTTCATAGGGATTTTGATCCCTGAGTTGTTCGTACTGAGTTGTATAACTTTGAAGGTACTTTTGAGTACTTAACTCGTATTATACAGAGAAAGTAGAGTTATTTGCATACCATTATCGGGATCAAGCCAGTACTTGGTGGTAAATGCAGAAAATAATCTTCGGAGAATAATATATCACTTATCATGGATAGTAATGTTGAGAGATAGTAATTCCCCACGTCACTTTCTGTGACACATTATAGGAAATTCTTGAGCTTCAAGTTGGGTGATCGTCGGTAACGGGAATACCATGCAAAGTCGCCAGACTTGCAGAGTTTACGCTCACCTAATAGCTCAAGAATGTGAATGGATGTTTTAAGTCATTCACGGTTATTGGCTTACTTTTGGAGTAAGATGACTGGATCTTCTATTAGATCCTGCCGGAAGATATTGGATTGAGTCAGGAGTTTAGAAAATGACTTCGTACAAGTGTTTAGGAGATGAAGATCGATAAGCAGAGATTGCAAGTCAGATGTTGGAATAAGAAGCCTCCGAATGTTGGACAAAAGGAGCAAGATCGGAGTCATAGGCCACGAGCTACTAGTGGAGAGTTTTTTTCGATCATAGAAGACCCACCGCAGATCGTCAGAACTGTCTGATGTTATCAACGAAATCGTAACAAAGACTGGGATTATACGCGCATGATCACGAAGTCACGCAAAGTCGGATTATCCATTGGATCAGATCATTTGTTGCTATTGTAAGCAACCAGTACAGTTGAGGAGGTGTATTTTGAAGACTCAGTTGAAGACTATCGATGGTATCCCAGGAGGATGATGCACCATCTCGACAGCAGAGATCAACACAGAAGTTTAGATTATCTCACCAGCAGCAACCTACTATCTCAGGCGTGGTTGGAGTTCCGTGATACTTCCCTTCAAGGGAAGTGATTTACGCAGCAAAGACGCCAGAAGACATCATGTAAGACTCATACGCATAACAACAACAGCTTACCCCCTGCATACGGATTGATTTTTCAGACAGAGGAGAGAGTATACGACGATGATCGTATCTATTCAGTATTCTATAGTTGTAGCTCGTAGGATTAAGTGATGGGATCAGATGATCTAGGAAAATCCCCGGGTCATTCGTCGCAGAAATGCGACCGAATTGTCACGGATTGTTGGATCTGATCTTGTTCTCTTCGAAGAAAGGCCAAGACCTGCGGGGAGCCTTGGATCGGATCGACAGATAATTGATCGTTAAGGATATTACTTTAGTGTACCCTCTGGGTTAATATTTTGACAGATACTTGTAGTTTACAGATATCTTTGTCTAGAACATTCTTTGTTTGGATTAGAAGGGTCTTTTACATCGACTTATGGGTCGGTGGTATCTCGACCGTCAGGTGAGATGGGGATCAACAATTAAGAAGTCAAGGGATGCCCTTAGACTTTGATAGACATACTTTCACTATAGACATATCTTTACGGATGGTCAAATGGTTGAAATTATGGTATGATTATGTCTCTAAGATGTGCGAATAATCCGAGAGTAGTCGGATGTAGTTTTGGATGAACTCTTAGGCTTGCCGCTGCATAAGCAAGTGGAGTAGACGATCAGAGTGATTTCGAAGATAGTATCGATATTGAATACCTCATACGAGGGATAATGTTGTTGGTATCAGTGTTGCTAAACACTATGGAAATTGGAAGAATTTAAGTTGCGATTATAGAAGATGCCGGATGAGATATTTATCTGTTCCAGTATTTCTTTAGAAAGGATCCGTAACTCTTTGTTAAAAGAGAGATGGACCTTTAAGACTATGCATCGATTATCGATGATGGAGTGCGATAGTTGTTGAAAGCGAATATCCTTCGTTATGGATAACTGATCTGTTTAGATCAGCTAAGGACACCTGTGTATACTCTATGATTGATTTACGACTGGAGTGTTGATATTGTAGTGACATGGTGTCATACAATTATCATTGTCGTTGTGATGATTGATATATCATCAGCTTAGAGTAAATAGGATGCAGGTGTATGGAGAACGACATTTCATACTTAGTATGAATTTACGAGCTGTTGTTAATGATATTAGACGTATTTAACGATTTAGTCGTCCTTGGATTTGAGAATCGTGTACTCTGGACACAATCGATCAGCCGGTCGCCAAGTGCGTGAACTCGCCATCATTGATGGTGGTAGTTAGAGTCGCGCAACCACCACCGTAGTCATGTTTCCTCAGTATTGATTCGCTTATTCCTACGAACGTGGATGGGATGCTTTGCCGCTTAGTATATCACTGACTTGTTTCGACAAAGGTGATGATGGAAATCATTTAGCCTAAGTCGGTGAAACCATTTATAGACCTAGATGGCGGTTAACTTTACACAAGTATTAGTTAATCCTTCCGGTGGATAAAAGGACGCTGTACGCAAATGCATTGCTTTGTGGATCGGAGCGATTCGACGCAAATAACGAGGCGATCTTACGCTATTTACGGCTTAAGAAACTACGAGATAGGTTGTCATATATATGACATGGCTTTAGTAGTAATTATCTGGATTTGTGGATGTATGGAGCAGAAATGCTCATTGAATTTAACTAGCTACTGGGTAGCTACTATAGAGTTGTTGGAACGCGAACAGTTGCAACTTGTGAGATTGGTCACTATATTCTTCCATGCACTTACCGAGTGTGTGGAGTGGATTGTGGACAGTAGATGGAACTCTCTTGTGAGAAGATAATCCCCCGTCTCTGATAGGGATAGTGGGTTCCGGAGTTGCATAGTTAAGGAAGAGTTGCTACAGGAAGCATATCATTCGAGATTTGTTATACACCCTGGTGGTACTCGTATATACCAAGATTTGAAACGCTTATACTGGTGGAACGAACTCGTTGGATCGTCTACAGAGTTGTACTGCCGAAGATTATCAGATTTCATAAGGTACTTTTGAGTGTCATATCTGATAGAGACCCACGATTTACCTCGCAATTTTGAAAGAGGTTGCATCCGACCATGGGCATAGAGCTTCGACTCAGTACAACATTTAATCCGCACACAGATGGACAGTCTGAGCGTAACATTTAGACTCTGGGGGACCTATTAAGATCTTGTGTCATGGATTTTAGAGGAAGTTGAGAGGACCACGTTCATTTAGTGGAATCTGCCTATAACAAAGCTACCACTCTTATATTCAAATGGCTCCATTCGAGGCCCTATACGATAGACCCTGTGGATCTCCCGTGTTGTGGGAGGAAGTCGGGGAACGACAGCTATAGGGGCCACAGAGTATCCAACATGATGCAGAGTTGGAGCGCGTCATCGGATGATGGTTACTAGAGGCACAAGGTCGACAAAAGAGTTACGCAGACCGGAGGCGAATGCCTTTGGAATTCTCAATTGGGGCTTAGGTATTTCTGCGTGTTTCACCTACGAAATGGGTGAAATGATTTGGGCTAAAAGGGAAATTAATTCCATGTTATATTGGCCTATTTGAGATATTGGAGCGGATTAAAGGTGTAGTTTACCGGTTGGCTTTACCTCCGGCACTTGCGGGTGTTCATAACATATTTTATGTTTCTATGCTGAGGAAATACATTCCGCATTCAGATCATGTTCTGAAAGAGGTTCCGATTTTACCTCAGTCTAATGCGACCTATGATGAGATTCCGATGCGAATTCTTGGTCGCAAGGAGCGACAGTACAGAACAAACAATCCGACTTGTAAAGGTTAGATGACAGCATCATACGAATGAGGAGGCTACATAGGAGCTGGAAGTACTATCCGAGCTCGATACCCTCATCTGTTCACTTGAGGTATGTGATGATTCCGGAAATAGCTTGTGTTGGTTCTTACATTTAAGTACGAAATTTGGGGACCAAATTTTTATTAGTGGGGGAGAATGTAAAATACCAAAAAAAAATAAAAATAATGCTTGTTAATTAGGAAAATACCCTATAAAATTTTCTAAAAATTTTTAGAAATTTTCCTTGACTTAAATGAAAATTTCTATGGCAGTTGCGGGGAAAAATTTAATAGGCTTTGGGAAAGCCTGTTTGGGTCATCTACTTATGAGGGATTAATAGGGTTTAATTGACCTAAGTTTAAATATAAAAACCCT
Source organism: Wurfbainia villosa (assembly GCA_025175895.1). NCBI lineage: Eukaryota > Viridiplantae > Streptophyta > Magnoliopsida > Zingiberales > Zingiberaceae > Wurfbainia > Wurfbainia villosa. The sequence continues at coordinate 22,053,276 of CM046008.1, read as the reverse complement.
AAATTAAATGGGTGGATAAGAGCTGGTGTAAGCTCGAACCCAACCCGTTTGTTGTAAACTCAACCCGTTTGCGAAACCCGACCCGCTTACCCATTCCTTTATTTCCCCGCCGGTTTCATTACCTGCGCCGAACGTTCCCCCCCCCCGACTCTTCCTTTTCGAAACGCGCGACTCCATCTTTCCTCCGATTCTTCTTCCCTTTGAAATCGCAAACCTTTCTCCTCTCTTCACCTCTTCGCCATCGCCGCTCAACGCCTCACCGCGCGCGGCCGATCTCCGCCGATCTCGCTGCTACCGCCGAGCCACTTGTCGCCCAATCGTCGCACATCCGTCGCCATCGCCGCTTAGTCGCGACACCACCGACTACGGCCGACCACGCAAGCATCGCCGCCTCGCAGATCGTGACACTTCCGCGCACCACTCGTCGCCGCCGCGCCACTCGTCGCGACCGCGAGAGATCTGATGTCGACTGTCGCCGTAGCCCTCTTCCACCGCGTGATTTCCTTATCTCCGCCCGATATGACAAAGATCGCCGCCAAGCAAGGTTAGGCACGATTCTTTACCGTTTTCACCGATTCGCCATTACTAGGCTCGCCGCCGCCTTACACCTCTCACCGCGAGCATCGATCCGTGGTTGCCTCTGCGGCTTTTCGCCGCGACGATCCCCAAGAACTCAATTTCGCAGTCATAAGCAAATCTATGGCACCCTTCGTTCATAGCCTCTGCTCTGACGTCCCCAGCCTAGCTCGCCGTTGCTTCTCCCCACAGCAAGCTGTGACCATATCGAAGAGGTCATGAGTCATTTTGTGCTGGATCGGTAGTAAGTGTTGTGGATGGAAGTATAATATGTGAGATTAGCTAATTGTTAGATTATATAGCTATGTGATTTCTGCAGGATTGGAGTTGCTTAGTCATTTCGAAGATGAAGATTTGTTTTCCTGTAGTTTTGGTGATGATCCGAGGAAGAAGGCATTAGGCTTGGATCATAGATTAATACATGAAGCAGTGGGATAGAAGCTTGAGAAATAGGTAAGAAAATTGGGATGTGTTAAGTTTATGCAAGCAAATCTTGTTTTGTTATAGTGGATTGGTATATTGAATTATTTATGGACGTGCTGAAGGTTGTAGGTTGGCCGCGTTGTAATTATAGATTTGATTGTACAGAGCTGATTTTCCACTGTGGATCAAGAAGCTCTTATCATGGATTTGAAACTAGGTAAATGCTATGAATTGTTATTTTAACTGTAGATCGAGATGTTATTTAGTTAGCTTGATTAGCTATGACTAAATCGATAGTCGGTACGGTGATTAAGAGTTAATGAAAGAAACTATTCAGTTAGTTGATGTAGGATAAGGATTTGATCCTAATATTGGAATTGATAGCATAATCTAGTTGTATATGTTGATTTCAGGACCTTGATTCAAGATAGGTTCATGGACGTGAAGACTTGATTCAAGATAGGTTCATGGACGTGAAGACTATCGACATAGTCTACATAACTGATGGGTAATTTCCTATCCTGGTCAGATAGTTTTAATGCATGCAGATTTAGATATATAATCATCTTATATGATCATGTTACCCTGACTCCGCTCTTATTTACTCTTGCGCTTGATACCTTATCTTTGGCTGTTATACTCTATTGCCGTTATCGTATCTCACTTCATCATGATTAGGAGTTACAGATGTGATATAAGTAACCTATAATTTGTTTAGTTAGGTGCAAATAGTAAAGTCCGGATGACGATCTGATTGTAAATTGGGCAAAAAGGTCATCCGTGGGTAGGTAATGTCTTGAACGTAGGATTAATTCTAATACCCTTAGGTTGCATGTTTACTACTGACCATGTATTGTGTAAATGGTCAGGTGAGTTGTGCTTAGTGTATCGCTACGGACCGGTGGTCCTAGCTTGTTATGATCAGTTGAGTACGACTCTCTACAGGATAGAGAGTGCGTCGATCAGTAAGTATGACTCTCTACCGGATAGAGAGTGTTATGATTAGTTAAGTACGACTCTCTACAGGATAGAGAATGCGTCGATCAGTTGAGTACGACTCTCTACAGAATAAAGAGTGCTATGATCAGTTGAGTACAACTCTCTGCAGGATAGAGAGTGCGTAGATCAGATTGTTATGACTCTCTGTAGAATAGAGAGTCTGTGGTGGATGTCTGTATATGTGACTTTGCATTCATATCATTGCATGCATGCTGGCGACGTGGTTTTCCTTATGGTTGTTAGAGTCGTCAGTCATCTTGCCTCCACGGTTACTCATAGGAGTAACCGGTGTGAGGGCAGATCATTGTGGTGTCGCACCCTACCACTATAGACGGTGGTAGTTGGATTTGCGTGTCATAGTCCTGCGTGTATGGCACTCGACCACTCATGGGTAGTGACTGTCGAAGTGGCCAACAGCAGGGACCCCCGTCGAGTAACTTACTCTTCACGCTTATATGCTACTCGATCATACTGCCCACTCGGCCACTCGAGAGTAGTTGTTGGTGTTGAGTTGGGACAGTTGTCATGTCGAGCCACCGAGACCACACTAGGGTCGTGGTAGCTTTAGAGTGAGGCGGCATGACCATGCATGCTGTATTGCCGTGACTTATGGCATTTTTGCATATTGCCATATATATACATATATGCATGTATATATATATATATATGGATGATTGTGATTAGTATATGTATATAGATGGAGTTTTTATATATATGCTTATTGTAATGCTGCATTTAATTGTACTATGCTTGTTGCATTTGGCTGTACATCATCTTCATACATGCTACCCGCATCACTTATATGGTTGTGTCGGATACCTGTATATTTGTTGGTTAGTCTATTGCATTCTTTGACCTGTATTTATGACGTTGTATGGTTTAGACCAGACTTCCTATTATATACATACATTGTGGATATGTGCTCAGGATTGGATAGGTGTAGCGTAGCAGACTTTCAGATATGTCTACATTTTACATTGGCTATTTGGTTAGAAGGTATATACATGGATATGTTTATCATGCTAGTGTTACCTGATGTACCTGTAGATTTTTTTCTGTTGAATTACATGTGATATTTGATATATACATATTTTTCCTATTACCTACTGAGTTTTACTCACCACCACGGACCCTAGATTTTTCTGTCGCCCAGGTAACAGGTAGGAGTCTTCATGACGGCTTGGAGCATCGCCGGCTAGCATCGTCTCATCTCAACTCCAAGGGTCCGAGCTTTTGGGATTTGTCGTTGATGTTGCGATGTCTTTGGTTTTTATTTGATGATTTGTAGTCGGTGACACTATTGATGTTGTACCGTGCTTTTTGGTTTTGTTACAGCATTTTCTTAGTTTGGTGTTAGTCATACCGATATGCATAGTTTGTGATGTAGTTGTATTATGTTTCAGCTGTGTTTTGTTGTGTTATTATGGTTACATTTATATATATTTTGCTTATTATGTTGTGGTTGCGGGCCTACGGGCCTTGTATTAATATAAGATGTTGCCACGTACAGGGGAGATGTCGTCCGGTTGTTTTTCGGCACGGCATACTCTCGGGGCGTGACATAAGGTGACTAAACAAATCACCTTGATGACCTCCCATGATGATATACAAAAATAAAGCATGGACATGTTCCCCGGACAACATTGATTTTAAATATGGTCTTCCTTTTGCATTTTGACATGTTTATGTTAGTTCCTTGACCAAATTACCTTGATGTTCTTCTCGTGCATGAAATGCAAAAGTAAGAGCATGAATGTGCTCTTGAGATAGTGATTCGAAAGTTCTACCAGGGTTCAGTCCCTTAGGTAGGATCACTAAAGGAGGAGGGGGTGAATAGCATGCCTACAAATCTTAAAATCATCTTTCATTTTTTACGATTTTAGCAAGATAAACACACAAGTTAGTGGAAGTTCAAATACAAGCACATACCAGAGAACATATCAATTTACATGGTCCACAATTCCTTAGAATTTCTAGTCCATAGTCTATGCACACGAAGTTCACTATCTTTCTCCTCTTCGGTAAAGTGTCAGAGGCGGAGAAACCTTTACAATAGCAAGCAAGTGAAATAATAAAAAACACTAACTATGTATAAGTTGTGCTCCGGATTTATCCGATAGGTAAACTATGAGGGAAGGTAGTCAACCTTCAAGAATAGTCGGGTGAAACCCGGACAACTGAATTGTCAAAAAGAAAAAAAGTAAAACAATAAATAAAACATTTAAAGGCTTTAAAAAAGTAGAATACAATTCTTGATTTCTATGTGCGCGTCTATGTTTTGCTTCAAGTTTGCGGTCCTATTAACAAGCTTCCTATACGAAGTAACTTGCTGTCAAGAAGTTGCTGATGTGGCAAGGTTCTGGTCGCCCACAATACTTTTCGATTGACTGCTCTTTCGATCGCCTAGCTCTGACTTCTTTAGTTGGTTTCATCCATGAGTCCTTCCAGTTGCCCAAATACTTCTTTCAATCGCCCGCAACTCCAATCAATAAGGACCTTTGATTGCCTCATTTGGATCGGATATGGATTCACACTCCATGTGTGTCTCCAATCAATCCATTTTCGATCGCTTGAATCTCCTATATCGTTTGATTCCATATCTTATTCATCAAGATAACTCCTTATCCTATTCAACGATTGACCGCACATAGTTCCGATTGTCTGAAAAACCTTTTCAATCGCCTGGAACTTTGACTTCAGCCTTCTAAGGTTAAGTCTGCCTAGATTGAGTTTTACACTTCATTTGAGTACAAGTTCACTCAACCTTCATAACACAATACCTTGTGCAGTCTTCCACTTGACTTCTCATCCCTTGGATGCATTGAGCCCTCCGACTCATTCCTCGTGCTTCCTTCTCGCTCCATTGATTTACTCTTTCGCCAAGCTTCTCTCCCTTTGGATGCACTAAGAATCTCAACTCCCTTCCCGTACTATTCTTCCTCTTGATTATGTCTTCTACTATAGGTGTACCTACCTCCAATACTCCTCGTCCTCTGGCCCTCAGGTATCTCATACCACTCTTCTCTATACTTCCACAAACCCTAAGTTATCAAATATACCTATGTGTATTCCCAAGTCCCTACGCACTTAAACATGCACATTAGATCACTATACAAGGCCTAACTTAAACCTTTTGCTCAATATCAAAATCCAAGGCCAAAGCACTTGGAGTACAACATTTTCAGATTACCAAGGTGACTTGACCAGGCCACCATGATGGCTCCTGCACATGACGGGATAATGGGACTAAAGGGGTATTTGTTGGTATCGAAAAGAAAAAGGTGAGAGAAAATGCCTTTGGAAACTTTTGATATCAAATGCTTTTGTTGAGAAATTTCTAACTTTGTGTATCATTTGTGAAATTTACCAATGTCATTCTAGAAATATTAATATGTCATTTCAAAATACTAAACAAATAAAGTATATTGAAGAAAAAAATGTATTATTGATAAGTGATATATTTAAAACTTTATTTCAAATATCGAAAAAGTAGGATAATATTACTAAATGTAACTTTATTTACTATCTTAAGAAAAAGAATTCCCCGATGACATATATGCAAAATTTTAATTTTAGAATGGAATATTACATACTAAAATTATGTGGTAAATATGCAAAATTGTATTTGCAAGGATGTTCATACGATATTGTCTAATTATTTTGTCACACTGCACCTAGTGAGATCCAATACCATAGAACAAAAACCAAGTCACACTATTTGGTGTGGCTATAGAGATTTTGTCTAGCCAATGAATTCTATGAAAGGTCATAGAGCAATGTAGAGTTGTATTGGGTCTTCCCCTACATCTAACCTCTTTAATTCTATAATTCATCGTGTCTTTGAATAAGCTCATCGCATTTTATATGCATTTTCTATCATTTGACCATCTTTTGGAACTCCATCTAGCTACTCACATGTGGTAATATTTTATCTAATCCAATCTCGTTACTCCTTATATTCATCTTAACAAATCTTCTACACAACCTTTTTTTCTCCGTGACATTTTTTTCTGACTCAAATACAATTGGTACCACACTTCAATCAATACCTTGGTTGTGCAAATTGTTAGGGTCAACAATAGAAAACTTTTAGAGAATTCCAGTCCGTGTGTATTGTCAAGTCTCCAACAGTTGGGGAGACTGATCCTCCTATGTAAACTTTCAGACTGAAAATTGCATAGCGGTGTGACATAAAGATAGAGAACGCACCTTCTTCACGATCATCTCACACTGAGTTCCTTTTCCGGAGGCAGGAGCCCCCGATATCATCACTTTGAGCGGCTCCTTGGCGGCATAACAGACCAACCGTAAGTCCTGCGCAAGTGTTAAAAGAAGAGCAGCATCAGCAATTGCGGCAAATATCTTCAATCAAGAATATAGAAGAACATACCCTATAATTAGGGCTTCTTTTCCACGAAGGATTCCCGGGCCGGAGACGGAACGGGCGATGGAGGCGATGACGACGAGAAGGATAGGAGGAAGAGGAGGAAAGAGGGCCGGCTGAGGCGCATGTGCCGGCAGGTCTCCTGCGGTAGGTTATGGTGGAGGAGGCGGGGACGAAGCCGACGGCAGTGGCCATTGCCTCTCCGTTCTCGTGGCCAAGTCGGAGGTCGGAGGGAGGGCGGAAGGGAGAATGATTACGAGCGAATTACTGACCACTCGTAGCACGCGGCTTCTAGTTTGGATAAGCCAAGGAAAGCGTTGCGTGGGCCTTTAATGGGATATAAACCTATTTTTGAGAAACATTAAAATGGAGCATCATTTTCTTTAAAAGAGTTTTTTTTTTCTTTTTTTTATTTTATAATAAAAAGGGCACCTTCCTCTTTTTTTTTTCCGTCTAAATTTGCCTTTCAAAGCCCGTTGGAGCTCAACCCGGTTACCTAAAAAGATCAGACCAGCCATCGAATCGGTCTTTATAAACTAGGGTTATGTAGTAAACTTATTTAACAGAATTACAAAAACTCTACATGAATTATACATTTTAAAAAATATATCAAAAAACTTTAAAATAAATTTTTTTACAAAAAAAGAAAAAAAAATGATTTAAATATACTATAAAATTCTAAAAATTGATACATAAATTTTAATTTTAAATTTTTTTAAAAAAACTTTTTTTTTTCATTTTTAAATTAAGATCACGTAGCAATTTTAAACAACTATTATATGATATAAACGGTCATGTATTCACAAACAATTGAACAAGTATCGTTTTGCGTTATGTAGACCATTGATATTTTATATATGATTTTTTTTCAATTTAAAGTAGTTTATGGATCTATATTAATTTTATTCAAAAATGCTACGTGACCTCTAAATTGCTCTAATTTAACAAATAAGCACTTAAATGCATTCCCTAAATCCTTGTAGAGTTGATATATGATTTTTTTTAATTTAAACTATTTTAGGATCACATATTAAATTTATTCAAAATTACTATATAGTCTTAAACTACTCTATATTTTAAAAAAATGAACACTCTTACATCGGGTGCCTTTTTTTAGAATTAATATATATCTTTCGTTTTCAATTTAAAGTAATTTTATGGCCATAGAATATAATTAAACTTCTCTAAATTTAGAAATAAACTTCCATGCATTCCCTAAATCATCTCAAATCCCTACATACATTCCTTTTCTATTTTAAAGTAATTTAGAATCATATATGATACTGTTGCTACCTAATTTAAGGATTAGGACGATAAAGACCATACATGGAACACTGACTGAATCGGAGGACCTGGACCCTAGGGGGTTGATTGGGCTAGCAAGATGAAGATATGGGAAAGGAGAGATAAGCTCTATGGCTAAAGGGAGATCAAATGAGTGGTTCGAGGTACGGATCTGAGAGTTGATTCGGTAAGTAAGTCTGGGAGTTGACTCGGTAAGCAAGTTGAGGGTGATTCGATAGGTGAGTCGGGAATTGATTCGGTAAATGAGTCGGAAGTTGACTCGGGTCATTATGAAAGGTCTAAGATATTGAGTCTCAGAGCTAAAGTAAGCCTAGGTATTAATAAGTGAGATGTGCCTTGGTGGCAATGAACTAAGAGGATCCCGCTGAGAGGGGGCCGAGCCAATAGTTTACCTAACAAAGGAAGAGAGGATGAAGAGGAAGGGTAGGATGTTTCCCGAAGCGTCTATTGAGAGGAGTTTGTTATATAACAAATTAGGATCTCACATAATATTCGGAGGAGCCTCCACTCATTATCTCCTTAACAGAATAATTCTCCAGAAAAGCAGGGTTGTCACGTGGATGGTGATGAAGACGGTTGGTTACGTTACAGCTAATCTGGAAGGGAGAGGAGGATAAAAGACAGAAGGAGAAGGAGAAGGAGAAGGAGAGAGGGGGATTCGGATTCCAATCCTGAACATATGAGAGCTTCAAGAAGAGAGGACATCGCTGGAGGAGAAGAAGGAAAAAGGGGAGAGGGGACGACGAAAAAGAGCTAGCTCCATCTTTCTGTTCTGGGATACTGCGCATATTGTAAGGGATTTTTCCTCCACCTCTGGAAATATTTTCCAAGAAGGAGAAGTTTTATAGTGAAAGTGTCTTGGCACCATAGCTCGTGATAGGAGCTTATCCCGTGGAATAGGAATCTCAATTCCGAACCACGTAAAACTCTGTGTCTTCGCTCTTTACTTTGGTTTTCTGTACTATTTGCTCGTTTTCTATTACTGTTGCGGCGGAAAGAACCCTAAGCCTCCTAAACGTTCTTTGACGCTGAAAAGAGGTGAGAAAATCTGCGTACGTCCGCATCAGTTGGCGCCATCTGTGGGAACATCACTGAGTAAGATGTCGAGATGCAGCCAGAGGAGATACAACATCCAGTAACCTCTTCCATTGAAGAAAACCCCATTACATTATTGTCATCACAACTGAAGACTATGGTGGGCACTGCCGTAGCTGAAGCCTTGGCCAAGGAAAAGAGCAGGACAGGATATCTTCATTCTCATTCCGACGAACCCTCTCCCTGAGAACAGCTGCATGAGAGGCCTCCTCCAATTCAATCGATGACAATGTCATACGGTGAAGTACTACCGGGTGATGGGCCTGTGGGAAGAATATATCAAAATATCATACCGGTAACGCAAACTAGGCGAGAAGAGCAAGGAGAGAGTCAGTCCACTAGAGCTCCAGAAACCTATGAGCCTAGTTTGTTCACCATCGACATTCTTTCTGAGCTGTCACTTTCATACTTCAGAAATCCCCAAGTAGAGAAGTATGATGGCACAACTGATCCATAGGAACATCTGTCACAATTTACTGGAGCTGCCTCTCTTCACTGCTATACAGATACTCTCAAGTGCTGAGTTTTTCACACTACATTAACCGGCTCTGCGTAGAGATGGTTCAGTGCCCTGCTTCCGGGATCTATCACTTGCTTCACTGATTTGCAGGGAGTTTTCTGCCAAGAGTTTGCTAGCTGCAAAACCTATAAGAGTTTGCTAGCTGCAAAACCTATAAGCACTTGCTTCACTGCATATTAGGCAAGAACCTTCAGAATCGCTCAGAGATTATCTTCATCGATTCACCTCCACTGTCAAGAATATCCCTTCGACGGGATCTTATATTCTGAGGGTGGTCATCCCACATAGGCTAAGAGAGGAACCTTTCCTCAGCTCTGTATTGAGAAAACCAGCAGCCAACTATGAGGAATTGCTAAACCGCGCCAAAGAATACATCAATGAAGAAGAAGGGCCGAACAGAGGCCTGCAGCCGTCCCAACAGAAAGAAGACGTCCCCCAGCTCCGCAAGCGCTCCCCCGAAGAGAATATGGGTGGTCTTTCATACCGGAAGCTTCTAGGCCCTGACTATTGATGTCAGGGGCTCGTCCGGCCCCTTCCTTATAGACCATGGCTGCTGACACCATCCCTCCTCCGCGGACATGGAAGGAGCGGGAAATGGAAGCTTACGATCAACAGGGCATCCTCCAACGCCCCATTGGATACCGAGTTCCCCAGAATCCTCCCACCCCTTATTTCTGTCAATACCACATGGAGTACGACCATACTGTTGGTGCAATCGGCCCAGGTCACGATTGACCAGGACTCGAGTTTGGCTCGAGTGATGTTTTGATGTGTTTTGATGTTTCGACAAAAACATATGACAATGTAATTGTCATTTGGTAAAGTCCAAGTCTTGAGTACTTGGCATGGAAAGTCCAAGTGGGACACTTGGCATTGGGAAAAGTCCAAGCATGGGTCTTGGCAATGTAAAGTCCAACATGGGTTGGCAAGGGAAAGTCCAAGCATGGTCTTGGCATTTGAGAAGTCCAAGCATGGTCTTGGCATGGAAAGTCCAACATGGGTTGGCATTTGAAGTCCAAGGGGATTGATATTGGCGGCGTAAAGTCCAAGCGGTAGTCTTGGCAGCATAAGTCCAATGGTTGGCGGCGTAAAGTCCAAGCGGAGTCTTGGCGGCGTAAGTCGATGTGCCTTGGCGGTGTAGACAGTTAGCATGACATAGCCGGCGGAAGCACACAGAAGGCTAAGCGCGATGGATGAACAAGTCATGGATGACTTGGAGGATCCGAGGCGTGAGGTGATGGAGGTGACTAGAAGGCTTAGGTGCAGGCTAAGGGTGGTCTAGCAAGTACGGGGAACCATACTTGAGTTAAAACCTCATGTTTGAGGTGTGCCCGGTGCCATGCCATGTAGCGATCGGTGGACCGAGTCAACTAGGGTTTGACTACGGGTTATGGCCTAGCGATCATTGCCATAGGTTGCGGTCGGTGATGCTCAGCGATCGGCCGATCGTCTTATCGGTCGTGGTGCTCGAATCGGCCGCGAGAATGGAGTCGAGACTCGACTGGTCGAGTGAGGACTCCATCAGTCGACTGATGGTCACAATCAGTCGACTGATGGTAGTTCCGTTGGACTTATCCAACGTGGAACTAGCCGTTGTCTCACGACAATGATGACATCGATCGTGATGGTCTCGATCGATCCGATCGACTTTTTCCAAAGACGAGTTGAAGCTATATATGGAGCTCGTGGTGGAAGAAAAAGGCATGGTTCTTTAAAGCGATTTGGGGCGAGTTCTTTGCTGCGAATTGGGTCTACAAGTGCTACTCGATAAAACAAGTGATCAAGCATTCAAAGAGCATTTGTAAAGTGTTTCCTTTACTTGTATTGCTTTGTATTTAACTATATTGCTTGTATTCATTTGATTATTGTTGTAATCATATTGTACGAGGTTTCTCCACCTCCGGATTGTTCCGAGAAGGAGTTATTTGATAGTGGTGTGTGATTGGCATCGCTAGGGCTCATTTGAGCCCGATCAGTGGAGTAGGAACCGTGCGGTTCCGAACCACGTTATATACTCGTGTTAGCGTGTTGTGTTTTCATTATTGTTATTGTATTATCTATATTCCGCTGCGCTAACGAATTTGTAGACACAACCGCGATTGAATTCCATTGACGCTAATCACCCCCCCTCTAGCGTTACAAAGGTCCTAACAAGTGGTATCAGAGACCGGGGCTCTTATACGGACTAACCGACGAGAGTTGAAGAAGCTAGAGTGAAGAATATGGAATTTCAAGAAAAATTGGGTGGCACGCGTCAACATCCCACCTTCCTTCAACCGTGAACATTTCGCGTATTGGAAAGGTAGAATGCAATATTTTCTAATGACAAATATAGAAAATTGGTTTGCCGTGACTATAGGTTTTGATGCTCGAGAGGAGAAAGCGGCGAAATCCTCAAGATGAAGAGATGGACCGAGGAGCAACGGGAAAATTCAAGACAACCGATTAAGGTAACAAAAATGCTAATTGATTTGATACCTAACGATATTTTGTCTAGATTAGGAAGCTATAGGGATGCAAGGAATTGTGGAACAAGTTGATCAAGTTCCACGAAAATCCCGAATCGGTCAAGAAGATTCGGAAGAGGAGGAGACCGAAGAAGAGAGCTCATCCTCAAGTGAAAGTGAGGAATCGAGGAGGAAGTGAGAGTCAACTTCCGGATCGGAAGAGGAAATAGAAGAAGAGGAGAGACCATCCTCGTCGAGCAACCTCAAGAAGAGCCTTCAACATCGGTCAAGATGAAGAAGCTCAAAGTCCAATTCGGTCTCCACCACCATCGTAACTCAAACACCTCAATTCAAAATAAAAATAATATAATGTGTTTTGAGTGTAGGGAGTATGGGCATTATAAGAGCAAATGCCCAAAGAGGATCAAGAAAGCTCCTCGGCACCTAAAAGTCAAGAAAAGTCAAAGGATGCCGGTTCCCAAGTCAAAAGAGCAAGGAGCACGTGGTGTGCTTCAGTGTCGAACCGGGACATTTCCGGAGTCAATGCCCAAGGGGAAAGAAGAAAGGGCAAGAAGGAGCAACACGTGTAGGGGGAGCCTCTAAGGCAAACCCTAAGGTAAAATTTGTTAATGCACCTTCAATTTCTAGGCAAAAGCATGCTTTTAATTCTCTTGCTATTTATCATAAAGAGCATGCTAGAAATAACAAACATATTTGTTTAGGAGCTAAGAAGGTACACCTTAATAATAAGAAGAAATTTGGGACTAATGTCCCTAGAAAAACCATACCTAGGGAATCTATTAAGAAAATACAAGAACATCTAGGTATTAACCCTAAATGGACTAGGCATATGCCTAAGAAGTCCAATGCCCAAGATTTAAATCAAAATTCTAAAATTGGGCAATTAGAATTAGAGAACCAAGCCTTGAGGTCAAGGCTTGAGAAATTGGAAAAGACCCTAAACAAGATACAAAATCAATTTCAAGGGTCTAATTGTCAAACTTTTAGGTCAAGAAGTCAAAGTCAACATCTAGGACCTAAGAGTCAAAAGTCAACCAAGGGCAAGAAAGGTTTGGGTCACAAACCTAAGCCTAAGGTGGCTTACCATAGTGTTCCATTTGACTATGGAACACTAACTAGGTCTAGGAAGACCAAGGTCAATAGGGAAGTCATCTCTAGAGTTGACCATGGTGTGTGCCTAGTGGCTAGGGTTTCTAGGAAACCTAGGGTGGCCACTAAGAAGGTTGCAAGGGGAGTTACCCCTAGAGTCAACCTAGGTAAGACCCAAATAACCAAGGCTACCAAGCCTAGGAGGGTCATTAGGAAGGTATCTAGGGAGGTTATCCATAAGGAATACCTAATTAACCCTAGGAGCTCAAATAGGTTTTGGGTTCCTAAGAGCGTGATTGATTCACGCTAGATGGGTTAGGGTGTGCCAACTTTAAATGGAAGGGTAGTTAACCTAACCATGGTTAAGGTGACACTTTAGGTCATTGTCAAGGATGAGGTGACCTTGGAAATGTAATTGAATCATAATCCTAAAAGATTTTAGGATGTGCCAATATTAATTATGAAGTTTGATAAAATGATCAAATTGACACAATTTAGATTTAGAGGTTAGTGTGCCATTTTGGGTTTTGGCACACTTGGGAGAAAAATAGTAATATGGCAAAATGAACTTAATCCCAACAAATGACAATTAATATTAAAATTTAGATATTGCTATACCTATATATTTTATATGCCATGCTTTGTTTGTCATATAACATGCCATGACATCATGCTTACTTCTATCATTTATATGTCATGTGTATGCTTAGGGTTAGATAAATGTCATGTGTTTTAGATTTTATCTTATGCCATGACATCATGATTATGAGCATATGTCTATTTATATTATTTCAAATGACATAATCATTCATGCATTTAGGATAATTTGATTAAAATTGATTTAAGGACAATGGCATGACTTGAAGTCCCATTTATAAGGGAATCAAGTAGGGTTGCCTAGAAAAATGCATGAAACCCTAGTTTAGGGTGAGCAAAACCCATATCTCACATCCAATTGACATGTATGTGTATGTATACACCCTAAATACATGTGAGATGCTAGGATAATAGGTTAGGTAGGTGCATCTAGATGAACTCAAACTTATTTTAATTATCACCAAAAATCATAAGGAAAGCTAATATACAAGCTATGTATATTTAGCCAATAAATTATGGTCCAAGATAAGGTTTGAAAACATTTTAAAATCATTTTGAAAAACCTTGGTGAACATCTTCGATGTGATCACCATTGATGAAGTTGATACAAAGTAGGGCCAAAACATTGTAAATTTCAATGTTCTTGAACTTTGTACCAATGTCACTATTTAATGGGTAAAATAATTTTCAAACATTTTTCACCCATTGTATTGGTCATAAGTATTATACGTATCAAATTTTGTGATTTTTCGATAAACGTATAATTATTTATGATTTTTGAAATTATTTCGATAATCGAAAATCGGATTTTAGATTATCGACTACGCCTTGGTTGCCGATCGGTGATGGGTATGGCAATCATCGTTATCCGAGAGTCGATCGCCAAGGCCGATTTTGGGTTGACAAGGTTTGTTTAACCCGAATTGACTCTGATAAAGGTCCCTAACCACTCTAACCCTAGGATATGCTTTGGGAAGCATTATGAAGGGTGAAAATTCATTGGATATGGATTTGGAGAGGTGTTAGGTCAAAGTATCAAATTGAGGTGGTGGAAAGTTCAATGTTGAATTTCCAACCTTAATTTTGATGATTTAGAGTTCCTATTGGCTTAGGGACTCCCAAGGACATTGTTGGTGCAATGGTCAAGGGGAGCAAACCTTTAGGGAGGTATCCATCTTGGGATGATGGATGTGTTTTTCTCCTTGAAAAGGAGAAGTTATGGGAATGTTATCAATTTGGGAAATTGATGGATTTTTAGAAACCCAATTTGGAAATTGGGAGAGTGATTAGGATTGCCTCTCTTGAGTGATATGAGACTTATCACTAGGAAGATGGTAGGCATCCTAGGTATTTTGAACCAAGGGGAGATTGTAAGATCTCATTGGGACATGAGACATTGACCTCCTTGAGAGAAAACCTTTTGATGTTAGTCAAAAAGGAGAGAATGTTTGGGGAGAACATTTGGGATAATTGGTAAAGGATTTGAGTTAGTATTCTAACTCGATTATTTGTTTAGTTTTTGTCGAACATCAAAGGGGAGATTGTTGGTGCAATCGGCCAGTCACGATGACGGGACTCGAGTTTGGCTCGAGTGATGTTTTGATGTGTTTTGATGTTTCGACAAAAACATATGACAATGTAATTGTCATTTGGTAAAGTCCAAGTCTTGAGTACTTGGCATGGAAAGTCCAAGTGGGACACTTGGCATTGGGAAAAAGTCCAAGCATGGGTCTTGCGATGTAAAGTCCAACATGGGTTGGCAAGGAAAGTCAAGCATGGTCTTGGCATTTGAGAAGTCCAAGCATGGTCTTGGCATGGAAAGTCCAACATGGGTTGGCATTTGAAGTCCAAGGGATTGATATTGGCGGCGTAAAGTCAGCGGTAGTCTTGGCGGCGATAAGTCCAATGGTTGGCGGCGTAAAGTCCAAGCGGAGTCTTGGCGGCGTAAGTCCAATGTGCCTTGGCGGTGTAGACACCGTTAGCATGACATAGCCGACGAGCACTGAAGGCTAGCGCGATGGATGAACAAGTCATGGATGACTTGGAGGGATCCGAGAGGCGTGAGGTGATGGAGGTGACTAGAAGGCTTAGGTCTAGGCTAAGGGTGGTCTAGCAAGTATGGGGAACCATACTTGAGTTAAAACCTCATGTTTGAGGTGTGCCCGGTCGGCCAGTGTCATGTGGCGATCGGACGAGTCAACTAGGGTTTATGCGGGTTATGGCCTAGCGATCATTGCCATAGGTTAGCGGTCGGTGATGGCTCAGCGATCGATCGATCGTCTTATCGGTCGGCGGTGCTCGAGAATTCGACGCGAGAATCGGAGTCGAGACTCCGGTCGAGTGAGGACTCCATCGATCGACCGATGGTCACAATCGATCGATCGATGGTAGTTCCAGTTGGACTTATCCAACGTGGAACCAGCCGTTGTCTCACGACAGCAATGATGGCATCACGATCGATGGTCTCGATCGACCGATCGACTTTTTCCAAGCGAGTTGAAGCTATATATGGAGCTCGTGGTGGAAGAAAAAGGCATGGTTCTTTGAGGCGATTTGGGGCGAGTTGCTGCTGCAATTCAGGGTCTCCAAGTGCTACTCGATCAACCAAGTGATCAAGCATTCAAAGAGCATTTGTAAAGTGTTTCCTTTACTTGTATTGCTTTGTATTTCACTATATTGCTTGTATTCATTTGATTATTGTTGTAATCATATTGTACGAGGTTTCTCCACCTCCGGATTGTTCCGAGAAGGAGTTATTTGATAGTGGTGTGTGATTGACATCGCTAGGGCTCATTTGAGCCCGATCCGTGGAGTAGGAACCGTGCGGTTCCGAACCACATTATATACTCGTGTTAGCGTGTTGTGTTTTCATTATTGTTATTGTATTATCTATATTCCGCTGCGCTAACGAATTTGTAGACACAACTGCGATTGAATTCCATTGACGCTAATCACCTCCCCTCTAGCGTTACAAAGGTCCTAACACATACCAGTGGCCGTTGTTTCAAATTACAAGAGGAGTTAGAGCACTTTCGGGTCGCTTATCCATAGCTACGACCTCAGGCGGGAGGACTGGCAAGAAGAAGTCAAGGATCTAATGCAGCACGCCCAGGACCCTATAACAAAAGACCTCAAGTTCTCCTCCAGTCGAACCAGCAAATTCCGATTCGGGAGGGTACTTCACAAGGAGGGTCAGCAGGTGAAGGCCCTTCATCTGCCCCGAATGACATCCCCACACGGGGAATTATTCATGTTATTGCAGGAGGACCTACTGATGGGGACTCCAATAGGGCTCGCAAATCCTATGCTCGCCTCATGGAAAAGTTTAGCCATTGGAATAAAAGAGCAAGATATTCAGAACACGCCACCAATATCTTTTGGGTTAGAAGATCTGCGAGGCGTCCTGTTACCTCACACGGACGCTTTGGTAATTCAGATTTCTCTCGCCAATTATGAGGTAGCCCGAGTCCTAGTCGACTCGGGAAGTTCAATTAACATCCTTTTTCAGGAGGCATTTGGACAGATGCAGTTGTGAAATGCACAACTGGAGGACGTGTTACTCCCTTGTTCGAATTTGCGGGACATATGGTGCATCCCATAGGGCAAATTTCTTTGCCTCTTACTCTGGGGGAAAACCCCATTCAAAATACCAATATCATTCCTTTTCTCATAGTGGATGCTCCATCCACTTATAATGTTATTTTGGGTCATCCTTTTCTATCTATTTTTCAGGCGATGGCTTCTCCCTATCATCAGAAGGTGAAGTTTCAGTCGGGCAGCTGATTGGGGAAGCAAGGGGAGAACAGAAAGCTGCTCAAAATTGTTATGTGCAAATGGTCAGGGGCAACCAAAAGAAAGCCAGAGTTAACGACCCCAAAGGAAAAGCTATCATTATTTCTGATGTATGTGTGCTGGAAGAGTCACCTCCCAGAGTTGAAAAAATAGAAGAAGGGGAGGGGAGTCTGTAGAAATCGCCCCAGCAAAGTCACTCGGGTGTCTCAGCAACTAGAGACAAAGGAAGAACTGGTGGCCTGTTTGAAGAAGAATGAAGATATCTTTGTCAAGGATGTGCATGATCTAACGGGAATAGATCCCCGCATTACTGAACATCACCTCAACATCACTCGGGGAGTCCGATCCGTGCAACAGAAGCGGCGACACTTCGAGCCCGAGAAGGATAAAGTTATAGCTGAAGAAGTAGATAAATTATTACAAGCGGGGCATGTTAGAAAAATTCAATTCCCTGAATGGGTGTCTAATGTAGTTCTGGTCCCCAAGACTTCTAGGCAGTGGAGGATGTGTATTGACTTTCGTGATTTAAATAAAGCATGCTCTAAAGACTGCTACCCCTTGTCTCATATTGATCAGTTGGTTGACTCTACCATGGGGTACGAAGTTGTGTATCTTTTGGATGCCTACTAAGGGTACCATCAGATACCACTAGCGAAAGAGGACCAGAAGCGTGTCAGCTTTGTGATAGCTGGAGGGTTGTATGCCTATATAGTGATACCTTTTGGCTTAACGAACGCATGAGCTACTTATCAACGACTCATGGATAAAATTTTCGTAGAACAGAAAGGCAGGAATGTGAAAGTGTATGTTGATGATATTCTTGTCAAGTCCAAAACCACTCGGGATCTAGTTACAGACCTGGAGGAGACTTTTGTCACTCTTAGGCGGTACAACATGAAGCTCAATCCCATGAAGTGTTTGTTCGGGGTGAAGAGTGGGAAATTCCTGGGTATATTGTAACAAAGAAGGGACTGCAAGCCAATACAGAGAAAGTGCAAGCATTATGTAACATTAAGTCACCTACCAATCTGCGGGAGACTCAAAGGTTAGTAGAAAGAATAGTTTCCTTGTCTCGATTTATAGCCAGATCGGCAGACAAGGGGTTACCCTTCTTTCGGATCCTGTGCAAGACCACTAAATTCTAATGGGATGATCAGTGTGAGCAAGCCTTTAAAGAACTAAAGAAGTATTTAGTTGAACTTCCTCTGTTAGCCAAACCGGTCTTGGGAGAGCCATTGTGGATATATTTAGCTGTTTCAGAGGGAGCTATCAATTCAGTATTGTTAAAGCAGGAAGGTTCTCAGTAGCATCCTATTTATTATACCAGTTATATCTTGAAAGGAGCAGAGTCATGGTATACTGAGCTGGAAAAATTGGCATACATCTTAATTCTGATAGCCCGTAAATTGAGGTCATACTTCCTAGCCCATCCAATCAATGTCTTAACGCACATCGAATTGGGTAAAGTGGTGACTAAGCCTAATTTTTCAGGGAGGCTCGAAAAGTGGGCTGTGGAACTAGGTGAATATGACATTCACTACCATCCTCGAACCGCTGTCAAGGCTCAATCGTTAGCTGATTTTCTAGTAAAGGTACCTATCGGTCCAGAAAATAGTTCGACTGAAAAAGAGGAAAGGATTAAGGTGTGGAATGTTTTTGTAGATGGATATTCTGGATCTACCAGCAGTGAAGTGGGGGTATTGTTGGTCTCCCCCGAAGAAGAAGAAACCCACATAGTCGTTCGTCTTGGATATCGAACATCCAATAATGAAGCAGAATATGAAGTCATCCTAGCTGGATTGCAAGCCGTCAGAGCTGTTGGAGCGACTTAAATTGTCATGCATTCAGATTCCCAGTTAGCAGTGTCGCAACTTCAAAGTGCTTTTGTTGTTCGGGAAGAAAGATTGCAGAAATACTTAGTGGTTTTTGGAAAAGAAAAAACTCATTTCAAGGAGGTCATCCTGCAGTAGATTCCAAGAGAAAACAATCGAAAGGCGGATAAATTGGCTCGGCTAGCTAGTGTTGGACTATCCGAGCCGTAAAAACCGCTTTTTGCGTTGCGGAAACCTCGGAAGCCCGGCCACGGATCCGTGCGAAGATATAAAAAAATTAAAACTACATGTATGTGTTATGGAAAACTTAGATCTACAATAGATCTATATGATGAGAGCGTTACCCTCGTAGCGACGCCCTTCGCTTATCTCGCTCATCCAAATGCTTTGTCGGATCTCGAAGAGTGTCAAGTGTACACTCCTCTACAAGTATCTACATGGACAAATGATGGAGAAGACACCTTAGAGTGTGCTAGCACCCTTTAGGAATCTCGGCAAGAAGAGGATTGGGAGAGCAAGAGAGGAAGAACCAAGGAAGAATATGAAGTTAATCACACAAAAATAACTTCACACCATAACATCTCCAGGGGGGGTTATGCATGCATGTGACTCCAAGAGCCAATGGCTCTTGGTCTCCCTCATGAGGTGATAAGTCCATGATGATGTGGAACATCCTCATTTGTCGACCCCCATGCCAAGTCACCATGACATGACAATTGGTCAAGTCAAAATTGACCATTCATCTTCCCTCTCAAGTCAAGTCAAACTTGACCTCTTATCTCCCATGGTTGATCAAATCTAACCGCTTGATTCAAGTCAATTTGATTTAATCAATCTCTATTCATTAATATAAATTACTCAATGAATCAAATCTAAATTAGACTCATTCAACACTTGAATCAAATTGAGTCTAACTCAATTAGTCTAATTTGGATTACTCTTAATCCAATTTGGTTCATCCCATGAACCTAATCCTCATGGTTCATCATATGAACCTAATCTCCATCTAATTGCCCTTTGCGTGTGACCCTATAGGTTATTGTAAAGTTGGCAATGCTCCTAAACCGATTTAGGAATATAAGCAATGAGTGATATCTAGCAACACATCATTGCTACCCAAGTTACAAGAATGTTGAGATCCAACATCACCTTTGTGACTACTAATTGTGACTCTCACAATATGTGACAATGTCCCTCTATCCTTGACATCTAGATCGACCAATTGAGGCATAAACCGTATCATCCTCGGTACAATCTATATCTTGAACTCCAAGTAGACTCACTCTAATCAAATGAGCTCAATATCTCATATTGACTCATTTGGGCATGGTCATACACTTTGTGGTCTCACTCTATCAAGAATATCGATGTCACCCCCGTCATATAGGAGGGATAGATCCCATCTACATCACTCACATCCCTCCGCATAATTTGTTACATACCCAGTAATCGCCTTTATAGTCCACCCATTTATGGTTGACATTTGACGAAGCCAAAGTATGCAATTCTTTATGTAGGGAACCATGGTAACTTCAGGTCCAAGGACTAATAGTCACATGAAAAAGTATATGACACTCATATAATGATCCATGATACTTTCTCATGGCGGGTCATTCATTATATATTCTCTAATGCATACCCATGTGTCAACTTGATATTTCATATCCATGACTTGTGAGATCAAGTCATCGAGTTGACCTACATGCTAGTCTCTACGCATTAACATTGTCCCTAAATGTTAATACTTGACTAGGAATGATTAAGAGTAGTGTTCTCTATATCATCTCATTATCGATTCAACCAATCGATTGATATAGATAAGAACCTTCTACTCAAGGACGTTATTATACTTAGTTATTTGGCACCAATACAAGTAAATATAAGAACTATGCCTTTATAAATAGGAATATGATACAATAAAGTCCATACAACAATCATCACATGATTGACTCTAGGGCTTTCACTAATAATCTCTCACTAGCACTAGTGTCAATCACCGTAGTATCTAATACCCAATGACCTAGTGTGACCATCATGCCTTTTCTGTGCCAAAGCCTTGGTCAAGGGATCTGCGATGTTAGTCTCTGTGGGTACTCTACAAATCTTCACATCTCCTCTATTGATAATCTCTCGAATGAGATGGAAGCGTCGTAGTATGTGTTTGGCCCGCTGGTGCGAGAAAGGTTCCTTAGCCTGTGCAATCGCTCCATTGTTGTCACAATAGAGCTTTATAGGATCTGCTATGCTAGGAACCACCCCAAGCTCAGTAATGAACTTGCGAATCCAAACTGCCTCCTTTGTTGCCTCTGATGCAGCGATATACTCGGCTTCTGTTGTAGAATTAGCAACTGTGTCCTGCTTCGAACTCTTCTAGCTCACAGCGCTACCATTCAAGCAAAACATGAACCCTGACTGTGATCTATAATCATCCTGGTCAGTTTGGAAGCTGACATCGCTATAACCCTTTATAATAGCTCCTCATCCCCTCCAAATATCAAGAAATATTCTTTAGTCCTTCTTAAGTACTTAAGAATATTCTTGACTGTTATCCAGTGACGTTCACCTGGATCTGACTGGTATCTACTCGTCATGCTCAAAGCATACGAGACATCAGGATGAGTACATAGCATGGCGTACATGATAGATCCTTTAGCAGATGTATAAGGGATCTTATCTATGCGGTCTCTCTCCTCTCTAGAAAAGGGACTTTAAGTCTTCGAAAGACTCACACCATGTGACATCGGCAGAAGTCCCTTCTTGAAATTCTGCATGGCAAACTGTAGTAATACCATGTCATTATATGTACTCTGACTTAGGCCAAGCAATCTCTTAGATCTATCTCTATAGATCTTGATGCATAGAATACAGGCTGCTTCACCTAAGTCCTTCATTGAGAAGCACGTCCCCAGCCAAGTCTTCACAGACTATAGCGAAGGGATGTCATTCCCAATGAGTAGTATGTCATCCACATACAATACAAGGAAGGCAACTGTGTTCCCATTAACCATCTTGTAGACACAGGGTTCATCTTCATTCTTGATGAAACCAAACTGTTTGATCGCATCATCGAATCGAAGATTCCAGCTCCAAGAAGCTTGCTTTAGCCCATAAATGAACCTTTGCAGCTTGCATACTTTCCCAATATGTTGTGGATCTACAAAACCCTCAGGTTGTGTCATGTACATCCTCGAGCAAGTTTCCATTCAGAAATGCGATTTTGACATCCATCTGCCTGATTTCATAATCGTGGTATGCTGCAATAGCAAGCATGATCCGAATGGACTTAAACATCACCACTGGAGAAAAAGTTTCATCATAGTCAATACCATGAATTTGCTTGAAACCTTTAGCTACCAATTGGCCCTTATAGGTATGTGTAAGTCCATCCATGTTAGTCTTTCTCTTAAAGACTCACTTACACACAATGGGTTTGATACCTTCAGGTGGATCAACCAAAGTCCATACTTGGTTAGTGTACATGGATTCCATCTCGGATCTCATGACCTCTAGCCATTTCTCAGAATCTGAGCTCATCACAGCTTCCTAATAAGAGGTAGGCTCATTCTCAATGAGCATAACATCATCATGGTCAGATAAGAGAAATGAGTATCTCTCAGGCTGACGACGTACCTGATCAGACCTGCGAAGAGGTAGGTCTACCTGAACAGGTGGTTGTTCCACAACTCTTTGTGCAACAATCTTTTCACCCACAACACTTTGTAGTTCCTGTTCAACCTCCATCAAGGCCTCAGTGCTATGGTCATTATCTTGAATTTCTTCAAGATCGAACGTACTCTCACTAGTTTTTCTAAAAACAAAATCCCTTTCTAGAAAAACCCCAGTCTTTGCCACAAACACTTTGTACTGACTGGGAATGTAGAAGTAATATCCCTTCATCTCCTTAGGATATCCAACAAAATAGCACTTATCAGATTTGGGTCTCAGTTTGTCTGAGACTTGATGTCGAACGTAAGCCTCACAACCCTAAATCCTCATGAAAGACATCTTGGAATTTCTCCCTGTCCATATCGTATATGGTGTCTTTATCACAGCCTTGGATGGTACACGGTTAAGTGTAAAGGCTGCTGTGTCTAGAGCATATCTCCAAAAGGATATAGGAAGATCTGTGTGACTCATCATAGATCGTACCATATCTAATAGGGTACGATTCCTCCTTTCGGATACACCATTCCACTGTAGTGTTCCAGGAGGAGTGAGTTGGGATAGAATCACACACTCAGCTAGATAGTCACGAAACTCATGGCTAAGGTATTCACCACCTCGATCTGATCGAAGTATCTTAATACTCTTGCCAAGCTGGTTTTGTACTTCATTCTTGAATTCTTTAAACTTTTCAAAGGATTCTAATTTATGTGTCATGAGATACACATAACCATATTTACTGAAGTCATCAGTAAATGTAATGAAATACCTGTAACCACCTCTAGCAGTAACATTGAAAGGGCCACATACATCACTATGTATATGTTGGCAATGTGCTATTCCTCGAAGGCTCATAGGCTCCCATGTCCCCGGATTAAAATTTTCACTAATGAAAATTAATCCGGATGGGATGAGTTTCCTAAGCACAATCAATTCTTCGTCGTGCCAACGACACGAGTGATCGCTTGAACAAACTAGTTGTTCAAGTAACCAAACTCTTCTAGTCGATTAGCCGCGAAAGAGACGACGGACGGATCGCCGGTTTTTGTGTTTCTTATTCGGGGTCCATGATTATACAAATACATGCAAATGCAAACTAGTATAATCAACATATACTAACATAAAGAACATAAGCTAGCATATCAAATAAGAACATGAAAAGAACAATAATAAAAGTTGTGAAACTTTTATACATCTTGATCTTCTATCGTATGTCCTAACCTCCTTGTAGACTTCGTGTGGGCGAAGATCCTCCACAAGTTGAAGCTTCCTAGGTCTGCTTCAATCCAAAGAAAGAAGAACTCTCTTTCCCTTCTTGCTTGAGCCAACCACCAATCCATCAAAGGATTGATGCCGCCGGCCCCAAGAATAGAGAGAATATAATGGAAACAACTAAGGAACCAAACTAGGGACAAACCCTAGTTTTGGTGCCGCCGGCCAAGATGGAATGAAGAGGATAAAGGGAATTCGGTTGAGCCCCGACCAAGGTAGAAGGAATAGAGATAGGTCCCGGCAACACCTTAGGAATAAGAAGAGAACTTCTCCTATAGTTGCCACCCACTCCAACTTCCAAACCCTAGCCGCCCAACCAAACCCTAATCTCATTGAAAACCATCTTCTATGTGCCGGCCATGGAAGAGGGGAAGAAGGATAGAGTATGGACCGACCAAGGTAGAGGGTAGAAGGAAGGGACCGGCCATGCCTTAGGAAGAAGAATAAACTCATCTTCCACTTGTTGCCGCCCATCTTCTTTCCCAAACCTTGGCCGCCCATGCAAAGGAACCAAAACCCTAATCAAATTAGGGTTTCTTCCATAGGGTTCCTTGCCGCCCAAGCATGGTGGAGAGAAGAGATCTAGGAGCTAGCCACCTCCATGGAAGAAGACAAGCTCCTCCACAAGTTGCCGCCCACTCTTCATCCTCACCTTGGCCGCCCAACCTAAGGAGCCAAAACCCTAATTAGGGTTTCCTCCTTAAGGTTGCTTGTCGCCCAAGCAATGTTAGGCAAAACCCTAATTTCCTTAGCATCCATCATCAATCACTCTCTCTTTTTCGCCCAACCCATAGCCACCCTTTTATAGAACTTAGGAGAAAGTTGGTTATTGATGAGGTAGCCAAAAATATAGGAACTAATTCCCAATTTTCTTGCCGCCCCTCTTATCCAACCTTTCCTCTCCCTTTTATATAGAGTTAGGTTTAGGCCTTGGTTTAATCTCCACCGTCGGTTCTAGGGTTTTAATCTCAACCGTCGGATTTAGAGATTTAATCTCAACCGTCGGTTCTAGAGATTTAATCTCAACCGTCGGTTCTACGGATTTAATCCTAACCGTCGGATCTAGAGATTTGTTTTCCATAATTTGATCTAGACTTCATGAGGTTTATATTAGGCTACGATAGGGACCATGAGGAGGAGTTGGGTCTTGGCCACCCGATGGATCGGAACCACACAAACTTGATCCATCAATGATGTTCCATTCCACTAGAGGATCATAATCGAACTACCTCACCAACCCCCATAAATTAATATGGGCTCCATATATTATTTGTACATCCATCTCCCCGTGTTTAAGATATCGAATGTCCGTCAATTAATTGATTTACTGACCATCAATTAATTAACATCTAACTCCTCGAGTAGTACCACTCAACCTTATCATCATGTTGACTAAGTCAACCTGCAGGGTTTACATGATGAACCTTATGAGCTCCTCAAGGGGACATCATTAACCTAATACATAGGACACGGATTCCTCCTATAATCAACGACACACCATGTAAATAATATCATTATGCAGTATTGATTTAATCACTCGACACATCATTATGCATATTGATTTAATCCATAGAAATCTCACCCTCTGGTAAATCAAAGAAATAAATACTAAGTACATGTGCCCGTTATTATATCGGGATTAAGAGCATGTACAACATAATATCCGAGGTCCGATTCAATTATGCAGTCAACAATAAATTGAATCACCTCTATGTCGGTCTTGCTCAATACACCGAGGTGTACTAGTGTAACTCTATG
This sequence comes from Wurfbainia villosa, assembly GCA_025175895.1. Taxonomy (NCBI): domain Eukaryota; kingdom Viridiplantae; phylum Streptophyta; class Magnoliopsida; order Zingiberales; family Zingiberaceae; genus Wurfbainia; species Wurfbainia villosa. The sequence goes on along the minus strand of CM046008.1, from coordinate 22,027,503 downwards.
GTCAAGACAAACCAATACCAAGCTACACTACAACCATGCCAATGGTTTGTCCAAAACCATCTTGGTTGTGAGCCTCTACTTATACTCTACAAGGGACTGATAACATGATCTTCTGTGCCACACCCAAGCACCATGTTATTTACAATGTAAAGTATTAGACAATATGCACACATATAAATATAACGTGCAAACAATGATCATGTGATTCTTATTTCAAAATAAAGATGTTCATACAAAAGAGCTAGGCTTTCAGTATACATCCCAACAATCTCCCACTTATACTAAAAGACTATCTTTGTCATCTTCTTGCCATACATCCGATTCCCCTTCCCTCCACTTGCCTATCAAAGCTCTCGATGGGCCTTAGTGAAAGGGTCTACCAGTCATCTCTCTCGATGCAATCTAGGCGACCATACTTCTACCTCCTTTACGATTTCTCGTATCAGGTGGTACTTGCACTCTATGTGTTTACTAGCCTTATGGGCTCGTGGTTCCTTCGAGTTTGCAACTGCACCATTATTATCACAATAAATTGTGATAATTCTTGGCAAATCAGGAATCACATCCAAGTCCATCAGGAAGTTCCTGAGCCATACAGCTTCTTTGGCCGCCTCATAGGCTGCCACATACACAGCTTCCATGGTGGAGTCCGCCACGCATTTCTGCTGGGCACTCCTCCATACAATGGCTCAACCTCCTAAAGTAAACACAAAACCTGAGGTAGACTTACTGTTATTTCTAGTTGATTGGAAATCGCAATCCATGCAACCCACAGGGAGTAATTGGTCTGCCTGGTAAACTAGCATATAATCCCTAGTCCTTCTCAGGCACTACAATATATGCTTTTACCGCAGTCCAATATCCCTGTCCTGGATTACTCTGATATCTGCTAACCATGCCCACGGCAAAGCAGATATCTAATATAGTACAGAGCATCGCATACATGAGGCTTCCTACTGCCGAAGCATAAGGAACCGCCTTCAGCTCCTTTATCACCTCAGATGATCTAGGACACATCTCCTTAGATAAAGGAACTCCATGCCAAAAAGGTAGAAAACCTTTCTTATAGTTCTGCATGCTAAAACGATCCAAAATCATGTCTATGTATGAAGCTTGGGATAAGCACAACAACCTTGATCCCAAGGTTGTGACCCACTTCACCCAAGTCCTTCAAAACTGTTTGGACAACCATACCCTTACGTCTGATAACACTCTGATATTGTTGCCAACTACCAAAATATTATTTACGTATAGTACAAGAAATACCACTACGTTTCCGTCACATCTCTTGTATACACAAGACTCATCCGGACTTTGAATAAATCCATAAGTCTGGATTTACCTCATCAAAGCGGATGTTCCAAGACCTCAAAGCTTGCTTCAGTCCATAAACGGACCGATTAAGCTTTCATACAATACGCTCTTTGCCCTTAGCAATGAATCCCTCTGGTTGCTTCATATAGATGTTTTCCTCAAGACTTCCATTAAGGAAAGCTGTCTTGACATCCATCTATCACACCTCATAATCCATATGAGCTGCAATGCATAAGAGCTCCCAGAGCTGATTTGAATCCATAGATTCAATCTCAGTATTCATTGTACTTTGCAAAGATGCTGCATCTTTATCTTGGATTGCCTCGTCATATGTCCAGGGATCAGGTTCATGTTTGCTAGGGACCAAATCAGAAGATTCGTCCAAAAATATGAATCTAAGAGGTTGTCTAACAACCCTCCCACTACGATGAGGTATCATCTGTGTATCCTTTGTGACACGTGGTGCAGTGACATGTGGTATATCCTCTTGTACCGGTGGTACTAAAGAAGTGACTTCCCTTTTAACTCCTCCAGAACAATTTTACCCTTGGGCTTGTGGCTCATCATATAGTCTTCCTCTAGAAATCTGGCGTTCGTCTTAACGATCACCCTCTGATCTCTAGGACTACAAAACAAGTCAGAATAACTCATCATCGATCTAATCATCTCCATAAGAGTCCTATTCCTTCGCTCTGCTACACCGTTCTGCTGGGGTGTGCCAGGTGCAGTCAATTGGGATTGAATCCCAACCTCTGATAAGTAGTTCCTAAACTCTCCCAAGAGGTTGTCACCACCACGATTAGATCGTAGTGTCATCCACATCTTGAATAATCATCTACAAAAGAGACAAAATATTCAAGATTACCTCTTGCCTAGATAGCCATAGGACCACACAAATCAGAATGAACCATTTCTAACACATCTTTGGCTCTATACCCCTTGGCCTTAAAAAGGCCTCTTGGTCATCTTACCCTCCAAGCAAGATTCGTAGGTTGGGAGATCTTCCACCACTAATGAACCCAAAGGTCCATCAGCTATCAACCTTTGAATTCTGCTTAGGTTAATGTGACCAAGCCTAAGAAGCCAAAGATATGTTTGGTTCATCTTCGAAGGTTCTTTTCTCTTATTGGAATTAGAAGATGAGTTATCAACTTTAATTTGCATCGTGGGAGGTTTTGGTTCAAATTTCCTTTCAATGTACCTGAATAGATATTCTCCCTATTCCTTTTTATAACAACTCTGTCATTAAAAGAAATAGAATATCCATCCATAATAATTTAGAAACTGAAACTAAATTCTTTCTAAATAAAGGTACATAAAGGGAATTTTCCAGAACCAAAGTTTTATTATTCTCTAGAGATAAATAAAACTTCTCCCACTGTAACAGCCGCCACCATCATGGCATTGCCCAAGTAAATGGTAATATCCCCTTTAGCTAGTCATCGGGTTTCCTGGAACCCCTGCAATAGTATTGCAGACATGATTAGTGGCTCTCGTATCTACACACCAGGTGCCGGTAGATAACACCGCTAACCATGTTACAACGACTAGACCAAAGGATATACTTTTGTTCTGCTTAGGATTGGGACAATCCTTCTTCCAATGTCCATCCTGCTTGCAAGTGAAGTACTTGCCTTTCGACTTCTTCACTCTTCCCTGAGATCCTCCCACCATCTTTTCTTCACCTTGTTTCTTCTTCTTCTTACCTTTCGGCTTAGAAGTAGAAACCCTTTTGAGCAATGATGGCTTGAGGACACTCTTTGAAGAGTGCATACTTGTACTCCTTAGCAGATGAGACAAGATCTTGAATCTTTTCCAATCAACATTATTTAGGTACAGTAAGTTTATTTCCTTTAGTATCACAATAAGTGGACTGAAAGTCAATTTTGAAAATTCTAAGAATCACATAGATCATTACTTTAGATTTCAAATATTATTGATTCCTCAAAACAATAAAATTCCGAAATCAACCAACACCTCAAATCACCGAGAATATCGTATGCCACTCTGTGTGGACGTATACGAATTCTACATTTGTAAGAGGAGGTTTTACCCATTAATTTTATTATCTTGTCAACCTTACTTTTTGACAAATAAAATTAATAGTTGGTTCCTCTTTGGCCCTACAAATAAAAACAGTGACTCCTATGGGGAGGATACTTTTATTTGCATCTAAATGTACACCATTACACGATACTAAGGGAATTATTTTGGATTATGTGTCTTACCTCTGTTGAAGTACACACGCTCCTAGATAATTTCCTATAACCATTATTTGACCTAGTGATCCGTAAACAAACCCGTCCTCAAGGAGGAAGGCACTCAGAGCCGACACACAAGTTTGTTGCATCACACGTCAAATTGTAATGGAGGTCGCGGGAATTAATTAAAATATCCCTCTCCCACTTAGTAAATTTAAAATGAGGAATTTTCAAGCACACACAACATGCATATAAAACAAATCAGCAATAAATATGGAAAAATCAAAATTTTTCCAACTATTATGGCATTGTTCTCCAATATGCTTCCCGTCGTGTCGCCACCTCGTCCGCTCCTCCTATGTCATGTACGAGCCAACCGGAGATCCGAGCCGAGAATAAAACCTATTTTATTTTACATCCATCGATCCTATACTCCACGAGGGAGTGTACATGAAATCTAGATCGAAAGTAAAATAAAATAAAGAGTGGCTAAACAATGCCGTATTCAATTACAAAAATTAAATACTAATTTAGCCTCGTCAACCCCGAGGATTCAAATAATATACAATCACACACACACAACTATATACACACATATAGTCATAATAGTTGGATCTTATGCCTGCAACCAAAAAGTTATCCTACGCACATCCTATTATTATCCGGCATACACAATATATGATAAGTGTGTGAAAGTAACCGAATCCAAAACACACAAAACCGGAAACCGTGGCTCTGATACCAATTGTTGGCAATGTGCTATTCCTCGGAGGCTCATAGGCTCCCATGTCCCCAGATTAAAATTTTCACTAATGAAAACTAATCCGGATGGGATGAGTTTCCTAAGCACAATCAATTCATCGTCGTGCCAACGACACGAGTGATCGCTTGAACAAACTAGTTGTTCAAGTAACCAAACTCTTCTAGTCGATTAGCCGCGGAAGAGACGACGGACGGATCGCCGGTTTTTGTGTTTCTTATTCGGGGTCCATGATTATACAAATACATGCAAATGCAAACTAGTATAATCAACATATACTAACATAAAGAACATAAGCTAGCATATCAAATAAGAACATGAAAAGAACAATAATAAAAGTTGTGAAACTTTTATACCTCTTGATCTTCTATCGTATGTCCTAACCTCCTTGTAGACTTCGTGTGGGCGAAGATCCTCCACAAGTTGAAGCTTCCTAGATCTTCTTCAATACAAAGAAAGAAGAACTCTCTTTCCCTTCTTGCTTGAGCCAACCACCAATCCATCAAAGGATTGATGCCGTCGGCCCCAAGAATAGAGAGAACATAATGGAAACAACCAAGGAACCGAACTAGGGACAAACCCTAGTTTTGGTGCCGCCGGCCAAGATGGAATGAAGAGGAGAAAGGGAATTCGGTTGAGCCCCGACCAAGGTAGAAGGAATAGAGATAGGTCCCGACAACACCTTAGGAATAAGAAGAGAACTTCTCCTATAGTTGCCACCCACTCCAACTTCCAAACCCTAGCCGCCCAACCAAACCCTAATCTCATTGAAAACCATCTTCTATGTGCCGGCCATGGAAGAGGGGAAGAAGGATAGAGTATGGACCGACCAAGGTAGAGGGTAGAAGGAAGGGACCGACCATGCCTTAGGAAGAAGAAGAAACTCATCTTCCACTTGTTGCCGCCCATCTTCTTTCCCAAACCTTGGCCGCCCATGCAAAGGAACCAAAACCCTAATCAAATTAGGGTTTCTTCCATAGGGTTCCTTGCCGCCCAAGCATGGTGGAGAGAAGAGATCTAGGAGCTAGCCACCTCCATGGAAGAAGACAAGCTCCTCCACAAGTTGCCGCCCACTCTTCATCCTCACCTTGGCCGCCCAACCTAAGGAGCCAAAACCCTAATTAGGGTTTCCTCCTTAAGGTTGCTTGCCGCCCAAGCAATGCTAGGCAAAACCCTAATTTCCTTAGCATCCATCATCAATCACTCTCTCTTTTTCGCCCAACCCATAGCCACCCTTTTATAGAACTTAGGAGAAAGTTGGTTATTGATGAGGTAGCCAAAAATATAGGAACTAATTCCCAATTTTCTTGCCGCCTCTCTTATCCAACCTTTCCTCTCCCTTTTATATAGAGTTAGGTTTAGGCCTTGGTTTAATCTCCACCGTCGGTTCTAGGGTTTTAATCTCAACCGTCGGATTTAGAGATTTAATCTCAACCGTCGGTTCTAGGGTTTTAATCCCAACCGTCGGATCTAGAGATTTAATCTCAACCGTCGGTTCTACGGATTTAATCCTAACCGTCGGATCTAGAGATTTGTTTTCCATAATTTGATCTAGACTTCATGAGGTTTATATTAGGCTACGATAGGGACCATGAGGAGGAGTTGGGTCTTAGCCACCCGATGGATCGGAACCACACAAACTTGATCCATCAATGATGTTCCATTCCACTAGAGGATCATAATCGAACTACCTCACCAACCCCCATAAATTAATATGGGCTCCATATATTATTTGTACATCCATCTCCCCGTGTTTAAGATATCGAATGTCCGTCAATTAATTGATTTACTGACCATCAATTAATTAACATCTAACTCCTCGAGTAGTACCACTCAACCTTATCATCATGTTGACTAAGTCAACCTGCAGGGTTTACATGATGAACCTTATGAGCTCCTCAAGGTGACATCATTAACCTAATACATAGGACACGGATTCCTCCTATAATCAACGACACACCATGTAAATAATATTATTTCCCAACTTACCGGGCATATTGATTTAATCCATAGAAATCTCACCCTCTGGTAAATCAAAGAAATAAATACTAAGTACATGTGCCCGTTATTATATCGGGATTAAGAGCATGTACAACATAATATCCGAGGTCCGATTCAATTATGCAGTCAGCAATAAATTGAATCACCTCTATGTCGGTCCTGCTCAATACACCGAGGTGTACTAGTGTAACTCTATGGTCAAGACAAACCAATACCAAGCTACACTACAACCATGCCAATGGTTTGTCCAAAACCATCTTGGTTGTGAGCCTCTACTTATACTCTACAAGGGACTGATAACATGATCTTCTGTGCCACACCCAAGCACCATGTTATCTACAATGTAAAGTATTAGACAATATGCACACATATAAATATAACGTGCAAACAATGATCACGTGATTCTTATTTCAAAATAAAGATGTTCATACAAAAGAGCTAGGCTTTCAGTATACATCCCAACAGTATAAGTCCTAACAAGTCTGTTGCTCTTTCGCTGTCTACTAAAGGGAGTCTTGGTCATCTTGTCTAAAAGACAAGGCTCGCATGTCTCATATGATTCAAAATCAAATGAGTCCAGCAGCCCATCCTTATGGAGCTGAGATAAGCGACTCTCATTTATGTGACCTAAGCGACAATGCCAGAGATAGGTTTGGTTCAACTCATTTGACTTGAACTTTTTGGTACTTATGTTATAGATGAGGCTCTCTGAGTCTAGAAAGTAGAGTCCATTCATTAAAGGTGCACTACAATAGAACATATCATTTAAATAAACTGAACAATATTTGTTCTTTATTATAAATGTAAATCCTTTCTTGTCCAAACAAGAAACCGAAATTATGTTCTTAGTTAAAGCAGGAACATAACAACATTCATCTAGTTCTAGTATAAGCCCAGTGGGCAGAGATAAATCATAAATTCCTACAGCAACAGCAGCAACTCTTGCTCCATTGCCTACTCATAGGTCCACCTCGCCCTTTGTCAATCCCCTGCTTTTTCTCAGCGCCTGCACATTGGTACAAATGTGAGATGCACATCCGGTATCTAATACCCATGATGAAGAAATAGATAGATTGACTTCTATAACATTTATACCTGAAGTAGAAGTCTCACTTCTCTTCTTCTTAAGATCTTCCCGGTATGCTTTGCAATTATGCTTCCAGTGTCCAACTTCCTTGTAGTGGAAGCAAGTCCCTTCTTTGGCCACCCCTCCTTTGGGTTTCAGTTCTTTGCCTTTGCCCTTGGCTTGAGACTTTTCCTTACCTTTAGGCTTGCCCTTGCCTTTCTTCTTTTGTACCATCAAAATGGAGTCAGATTTTTCCTTCTTAAGGTTGAGCTCAGTAGTTCTCAATATGCTGAGCATCTCAGGCAGTGGCTTATCAATTTCATTTATGTTATAATTCATGACAAATTGATTGTAGCTTTGTGGCAAAGATTGCAAGATCAAGTCAGTGGCCAGCTCTTGGCCAAGTGGGAATCCCAACCTCTGTAGGTTTTCTATGTACCCAATCATCTTGAGTACATATGGACCTACGGGAGTCCCATCTTGCATCTTGGACTGAAACAATGCCTTAGAGATCTCATATCTCTCGTGTCTTGCTTGTCCTTGATATAGTTGACGAAAATGTCAACCATATCATAAGCATTCATGAACTCATGTTGCTTCTGAAGCTCAGAGTTCATGGTCGCAAGGATGAGACATGACACATCTAATGCATCATCTTGATGCTTCTTGTAAGCATCTTTGTCAGTTCGCGAGGCAGTGGCAGGAGGTGCCTCCGGAATGGGATGCTCTAGGACATATAATTTTCTTTCTTGGGTGAGAACAATTCTCAGGTTTCTGTACCAGTCCAGGAAATTTGCTCCATTGAGCTTGTCCTTCTCAAGGACAGAACACAGGGAGAGAATGTTCGTGTTTGTCGACATAGTAATCTACAACATACATAATGTAGAAAATTAATATCATATTCCATTTATCATTTAATTAGACCTTTAATCAAATGATGCTCCCACTGAATTATAGGACTTTTGTAGAATCGAGTTATGGATGTGGTCAAACTACATTAATAGATTCATACAAACATGCTATAATTCTTGCGAGACAAAATCCATATCATACTAGGCCTTGAGTTAGCTTTGGCTAAATCGTCCAAGACTTAGTACGATCGGTAGGTAACACATTACCGATTACATCTCTATGCAACTCTTGTTTATAGGATCAAGACCCACATTTACAAAAGACCTTGAGTTAGCTTTGGCTAAATCGCCCAAGATTTAGTGTAAATGTGATCTTATCCTATCTTTCCAACGGTTGGAATATGCCTATAGTTCTACTCGATCCAATTGAGTTAACTAGTTTTACTCAATCTAATTGAGCTTACTCTAACCCAAGCTGTGATATGCGGGACCAAGATTGTCCCTCCGTACCCTACCAAGATAATATGTGTTGCTCTGCTTTGGCAGATTCAACAACTACAAATGATCGAGGTAGTAATGGGTATCAAGACTTGGTAGGCATTTTCGAGTTGATTCGATTAGGATCTAATCTAATCATGAATGTGTATCATATACGCATCAAGGCCTTTATTATCCTATACTAGCATGCATCACATACATACAAACATTATTCTAGCATGCATCATATACATACAAGAAAAATATCCTAGCATGTATCATACACATACAAGCAAAATTTACTAGCATGCATCACATATATATAAGCAAAACAAATATATATATATATACATCAACAAATATATATATATATATATATATATATATATATATATATATATATATATATATATATATATATATATATATAATTGTGATGTGGTCATGGCCCTACTACGATCTTCTCAAGCCAATGAGAACATCGGACGGTCAACCTAGGGTTAGCGACTTCTCCAAGCGTCTCCTTTGACCACCATGTGTCGTCGACACCCTTCTCGTAACTCGGTCTACTAGTGAACCTTCCACCGCTCTATTTTGTACATTACAAATATGAAACTCGAGTTACATTCGAGTCTAAAACTATTTACAACTAAAATTTTAAAAGAAGAGGCATGACGCCCAAGTCGCATACCCTATACAACATGCACAACCATAAAAATGGCACGCTGGCCGTATTATGAATTACAATACATTTATCATCCAATCATATTGGGGTTCTTGGGCCATGACCATCACAGAATTATACATAATTCTAAATTATGTATATTACAGAAATTTCTATAATTTTTCCTATTTTTTTTTTCAATTTTATGAGTCACCTCTCCATAACGGTCCCACTAAGCGATTTCCGACACGATCGCGGGACAATGCCCCTTTCGGGGTTAGGGGCAGTGCCCCTACTCATAAAATAAACTTTACGAGTGTCCCATCTTAATCTTACAGTGACTTAAATCGCTGTTCCAAAATCCTAAAGCGAGAACTCGTCGTTTCGGAGAGTTTTTCTCGGTGGTTGAAGCCTACAAGTGTCTCAACACTTGTTGCTTCGACTCTTCGAGAAAAATACCCAAAAAATCTATAAAATAGGAAATTTACAGAAACTTAAAAATCTATAATTTTTATATCTAATACAAAAACTGTTAGGGCAATCTCTTGCCGTAATATGGTTTTGATGGTATGACAAAGGGTTTAAGTTAGTTTGATATGTTGATTTGATATATGCGTTGAAGTCGTGCAAGACTTAGTAATTCGCACATGGAGCCATGGCGAGTTTCACATCTCATGACTCGTGCCTTGAGTCGGTGAAGGATAGCTTTGCGGAAGCCGTGCGCTTGGAGCATCCGAGGGACCGCCGGACGAGGAGCTTGGAGTGAAGCCGGAGGAAGTAGACTTCGAGGCAAGAGACGCGAAGGAGCATTGCAGAGCCGTGCGCCTGATGCTGCCGAGGGACGTGGCCACGAACGAAGAGAACTTCAAAGGCGAGGGACTCCGAGGGATGAGAGTGAGCGATTGTAACCCGGGAAGGGTAGCTCTTAGGTGAAACTTGGCCATTTGGCCAAGTGTCGGATGAGTTTTCGACACTACCGACCGCCATGTCATGGCAATGATCGCTTCCGAGTCGGCGGTCGATCGACCGTCTAATGTGGTCAAGTTGATCACCGATCGCCAAAAGATGGGCGGGCCGATCGATGAGTTTGATCACCGACCGCCAAGGGACGGCAATGATCGATGTCACCGCACGACGCACGCATCGGAGTCGACCTCGCTGAGGACTCGATCGCTGACATCACGATCGATGGGTGCCATCACGACCGATGCGCGCCGCTGGATAGTATCCAACGCGGAAAGCGGCCGTTATCAATCTAGCAAGACTACCGACCGATGGGTGCCATCACGATCGCTTCCGCGGTCAACGGGAAGAAACCCTCTTCCTCTATAAAAAGGAAGGGGGTAAGGGTTTGGGAGAAAAATGCTTACACTCTAACACTCTCCCAAAGTTCCCTAAAGCTTTCCATCCTCTTACCCAAGCTTATTTTCATTATACTTGTAAGAGGAGTGTTGATTGTAAAGAGGTTACCTCCACCTAGCTTTGTGCAAAGGAGAGATCTAGTGGATAGATTGCGGAGTGATTCACCGTGGACGAATCAGACCGTGGATTAGCGGCGTAGCCGTGAACCACGTTATATCTCGGTGTTTGTATTGCTTGCTTATATTTTGTTTGTCTTTGTTTGTATTTGTATATTCCGCTTGCGCTAACGTTTTTGTAGACGAGCAAAATACGACGACCATCGAACGAGGGCTATTCACCCCCCTCTAGCCGGCCATTCGTACCAATTCGATCCACAACAAAAACTATAAATTTAAAACACATATATGCTTCGCACGTGGCTCTGATACTACTGTTGGACTATCCGAGCCGCAAAAACCGCTTTTTGCGTTGCGAAAACGTCAGAAGCCCGACCACGGATCTGTGCGAAGATATAAATAAAAATAAAAACTACATGTATGTGTTATGGAAAACCTAGATCTACCATAGATCTATATGATGAGAGTGTTACCCTCGTAGCGACGCCCTTCGCTTATCCCGCTCGTCCAAATGCTTTGCCAGATCTCGAAGAGTGTCAAGTGTACACTCCTCTACAAGTATCCACACGGACAAATGGTAGAGAAGACACCTTACACTACAAGAAAAACTAGAATTTGAGACCGAATAAAAATCGGTCTCTAATTAGAGACCGATTTTAAAAAATCAGTCTCTAATTAGAGACCGATTTCAGTCGGTCTCTAATTAGAGACTGACTTAAACATTGGTCTATAATTAGACACCGACTTAAAAATCGATTTCTAATTAAAGACCGACTTTTAAATCGGTCTCTAATTAGAGACCGATTTCTAAGTCGGTCTCTAATTAGAAACCGATTTTTAAGTCGGTATCTAATTAGAGACCGACTTCTAAATCGGTCTCTAATTTAGAGACCGATTTTTAAGTCGGTCTCTAATTTAGAGACCGACTAGAAATCGGTCTCTAATTAAAGACCGACTTCTAGATCGGTCTCTAATTTAGAGATCGATTTCTAGATCGGTCTCTAATTAGAGACCGATTTGAAAAGTCGGTCTCTAATTTAGAGATCGATTTTTAATCGGTCTCTAATTAAAAATTAAATTAGAAATCAGTCTTTAATTTAATTAAGGATGTATTTGAGATAGATAAAAAATATTATTATTATTTTTAGAAAAATAAAATAAATAGAAAATACAAATAATAAAAGTATTATAAAAAAATACACAAAGAATAATTTCTATGAGAAAAAAAATCTTCATATAAATTTTAAATTCTTAATTTTTTGGAATTAAATAAAAAAATTGAAAAAATTTAATTTTAATTTATCTTAATTTTGAAAGAAAAGTACAGTGTAAAAATGTTTTATATTTAATAAAATAATATGCAGAATTATAATTTTGTATTCCAAATTATGTAAAAGGGTTTTAATTATATTTAAATATATTATGACTAAATAAGTTTGTGCTTATTTAATTTTGTAGTTATATGAGAGATTGTATTTTCGAATTCCGACAAACACAAAAGAAATTTGAAGGAAAATTTTGAATTTTTAGAAACTGAATTTCTTATTCGGTCTAGACCCGGCCATTTAAAAAAAAAAAGAACGAGAAATAGGCCGACACGCCTATGCCAATGGAGGGCATGGGCGTATCGGGCATAGACGTGGGTGTGTTGAGCAACATGGACGTGTCGGGCATGAGACGTGGGCATATCGGGCATGAGACGTGGGCGTGTCGGCTAACACACCCGGGGTGTGTTGAGGAACATGGGCGTGTCGGCTAACACACCTAGGGTGTGTTGAGGTCTGGAAGTTCTGGTTATTTTGATACGTCTCGATAATTCCCGATACTTCACCCTGTTAACATGAAAAATACCCCAAAATAATTTCTTTGTCCAAAATATATCCAAAATACCTCGATAGAGTTTTTATAAGTTCAATTTTACATTTTTTTTATTTTAATTATTTACATCATTCTTTAAATTTTTATTTATTTAACTAACAACGATTAACCGGACCGGACCCAAACTGGAACCGGCGGTTCCACAACCCGGACCGTAACCGGCCAAGGGTCGATATTTTGCCAACCCATACTCGACGGTTCCGATCCGGACCCGGACCAGATCCGATATTAAAATTTGAATTTAAATCAATTTCTGATTCGATTTTTTTATAATTTTTAATTCAACAATTAAAAAATTAAAATTAAAATATTTAGAGACCAAATTATTGGTTCGGTCTCTAATTCAGAGACCGAACCATAATTCGGTCTCTAAATAAATTTTTTTAATCTATTTTTTTCGCCCACTTTTTTCCCCACTCGCTTCCTTTCCCTCTATGTCCGCCTCCCCTCTCCGATCCTGCCTCCCCATTTTTTTTCCAATTTTTTTCCTGATCCCACCTCGCCTCCCTCTCGACAGGAGCTCGATGTCAAGCGCCTCGCGAGCTCTTACTCGCGGAGGCCACTCGAGCCCCCGGTCGCGCGAGGGTGCGGTCGTGGCCGCCCTCACGCGGCCGCGCGAGCCCCCTGTCACACGAGGGCACGATCGTCGGAGCCCTGGTCACGCGAGGGCGTCCTGCACGAGCCCCCTGTCGTGCGAGGGCGTAGCTGAGCGAGCCCTCAGTGGCGCGACGTAGCGGTCATGGCCACTCACACGACCTCGATCACACTGGTCGGACCTCGGTCTTTCATTCGTTCGTTGTTGTCTGGCCTCTCATCAAGCCGATCCTTCCTCGCCCAATCGCGTTTACCAACAAGGTAATCTTCCTCTTCGATATCTAGGTTTCTCCTTGTTCTCTTCAGCCAATATTTGCATGTCTAGGGTTGTTTCTTACTCTTTTAAGAGATTGATTTTTCAGGAGCCGAATCAAGGATTTTAACTTGATTTTCACCTTTGAGTCTACTCGTTCTTGCCATTCTGATGAAAACTTAAGCTGTATTTGGTGTGTTCTTCCTATTTTGTTTCTTCCTGTTCTACTAAGAAAGATCAAATTTCTAGCTGGAAAATTTATGTGTCAGCAGTCCTGCTTCAAGAACACAAGCACCTCATTAGATGTTGTAAACCTAAACCGTTGGTTTCAAACTTGATCCTTTGTGAGATCCGTAGTTGTGCGTAAGGATTTCATAAGACTTCAAAAATGATCTCCGTTGCTATCCTGAGCTCCTTCCGAAGACAGTGAGGTAGGAGCAAGAAATCATACAACCAATACTGACAAATGGATCATCTAACTTGTTCACTATGTAAGTGTGATCTTACTCTCACGCATGACTTGTTTATTTGGTTCTTATTTGTTCTGTGTCATCTTAACTCAACCTTGATGATATCTTGTAGTTATACTGAACATTTGTTCTTCATGAGATTTTCGAAGGGCCTCTTGCTATCATGAACTCACCCAAGGACGTGAGGCGTAAGCAAGAAATCATAAAACCAAGGATGACAAATGGATCGTGAATTAGCTATCGAGTAAAGTTATTCATGCCGCATGGTTGACATATCATATATATGAGCGAGTTACTTTGCAAGTTTTCGTTGTTTAGCTCTACGCACTCTTAACTGAATGATGATTGATGGTTAATCTTATTTATTTGGAAGGTTAATGCATCTTCGACATTTGATCTTTCACTCTAGAAAATGGTCATTTTAGTATTTTTTAGATTCACAAGGACTAATATGGTTTTTAGTCTATTACTTGCTATTATTTGAATGATTTGCCAATTAGGTGTAACGCTGGCATGTTGGTAGCTAAATTAGTGCAAAAGTCAAACCTGGAATTTCATTTGCTTATGTTTTGCATAAAAGAATATGGACATTGGAAATTAGGATTGCTTTAAGAGTTCTTTAGCCTCATAAAAATCTACACAAATCATCTTCTATCACTTTTAGAAACATATATAGTGTTTGAGAAGTTTGCTTTGTGACATCCGTTTTATTTTTATGAATTTTATGATTTGTTTTTGCTTTCTACTTTGTTACCAAGTTTTAGTGTTCAAAGATCATTCATGCTCATCATTCGTATTATATTGCTGCAACGTAATAGCTAATTTTCCTCTACCATTTCCAAGTCCTAACATTATTCCTGCTTCATTTTGCAGAACTCAATGGAGGACGAAAGTAATGTAAGCTTCCAACCTCAAATGTTTCAGTCCAGTATTCATTGAAAAGAGTTTCTCATCGAGTTTTCTCTTGTTTGAATATAATTGCTACAGTTTTTTATGAAGTTACTTGTTTTAAATATATTATATTATATTCAGGCTAAGAAAGAAGAGGAAGAATTCAATACGAGGTCCTTCTCTGTTCTGATGATGAGTGTCAAGAATAATACTCAGGTATATTGAAGCTTACACACAATATAGTATTGACACATGCAAAGTTGCTAAAGTATGTGCATAGATATAGTTAGTTTTTTTTTGTTTGTTTTTTAACTCCATCATGCTTCTACATAATTTTCAGTTATCAATCATTGGTAGAAAGAATATAATTCCGTCAGTTTTAGCCTCACACATTAACTCTGGGAGACGAGCTTCTTTCCGTGGTTTATAGAGGCCAGATGAATGATTAGTTTCCTATTAGTTCTACTTGTCTATCATTTTAGTAACGGAACACTTCACTAGGTGGCAATACTCGGTTCATTTGACATAGCTCTCTTTTTTTTAGCATGCATTTGAATTTCTAACAAATATTTTCTGCAATAGGTGCTTATTAATTGTAGGAACAATAAGAAACTACTTGGTCGAGTGAGAGCATTTGATCGCCAACTACCTTTTCATCACCGTCAGGCTCAATGTGAAGAAGTGTCATGCGCGACCCAACAAAGTCGCTAAGGCCTCGGCGACGATGTCTTGGCCATGTCCATGAACAACGTCGCCTTCGTGAGGCTGAACTTCATAAGGTCATGAAGCAATGGAGTGGATAAGATGTTTTTGAGGTCGAAGAAGTTTTACAATTAATAATGTAGTTGTAATTATTCATTCTATTTATTTTGTCATTGTGTACATTTGAAAATTAATAAAATTAATTTATTTTGATATTTATACTGTATTTATGGTTGATTGGATGTTAGAAGTAAATATTGTAGGTGATATTAATTAGATTTATAATATACAGATTAATCACATATGAATTAAATTTGTAATAATTTTGGTTTATAAGATTAGAGACCGAATTTATTTTAGTCTCTAAATTCGATTCATTCTCAACATTTAGAGACCGAATTGAAAAAATCGGCCTCTAAATTAGAGACCGATTTTCCTATCGATCTCTAAGTTAGAGACCGATTTTTCCATTCGGTCTCTAACTTAGAGACCGGTTTTTCCATTCGGTCTCTAAAATTAGAGACCGATCGAAAAAATTGATCTCTAAAATTAGAGACCGATCGAAAAAATCGGTCTCTAAGTTAGAGACCGAATGGAAAAAATCGGTCTCTAAATTTAGAGACCGATTTTCTGATCGGTCTCTAAATTTAGAGACTGATTTTTTGATCAGTGTCTAATTTTAGAGACCGATCGAAAAACCGGTCTCTAAATTTAGAGACCGATTTTCTGATCGGTCTCTAATATTAGAGACCGATCGAAAAATCGGTCTCTAAGATTAGAGACCATGAATTTAGGGACTGAAAGTTTTGGTTTCTAAAACGGTCTCTAATACATTTTAGAGACCGATTTTCGGTCTCTAAAATAGGATATTCTTGTAGTGTTAGAGTGTGCTAGCACCCTTTAGGAATCTCGGCAAGAAGAGGATTGGGAGAGCAAGAGAGGAAGAACCAAGGAAGAAGATGAAGTTAATCACACAAAAATAACTTTACACCATAACATCTCCTAAAGTGGTCGGCCACTTATTTGGGGGGGGAGGGGGTTACATGCATGCATGTAACTCCAAGAGCCAATGACCCTTGGTCTCCCTCATGAGGTGGCACCCCACGATAAGTCCATGATGATGTGGAACATCATCATTGGCCGACCCCCATGCCAAGTCACCATGACATGACAATTGGTCAAGTCAAAATTGACCATTCATCTTCCCTCTCAAGTCAAGTCAAACTTGACCTCTTATCTCCCATAGTTGATCAAATCTAACCACTTGATTCAAGTCAAATTGATTTAATGAATCTCTATTTATTAATATAAATTGACTCAATGAATCAAATCTAAATTAGACCCATTCAACACTTGAATCAAATTGAGTCTAACTCAATTAGTCTAAATTGGATTACTCTTAATCCAATTTGGTTCATCCCATGAACCTAATCCTCTTGGTTCATCATATGAACCTAACCTCCATCTAATTGTTCTTTGTGTGTGACCCTATAGATTCTTGTAACGTTGGCAATGCTCCTAAACCGATTTAGGAACATAAGCAATGAGCGATATCTAGCAACACATCATTGCTACCCAAGTTACAAGAATGTTGAGATCCAACATCACCTTTGTGACTACTAATTGTGACTCTCACAATATGTGACAATGTCCCTCTATCCTTGACATCTATATTGACCAATTGAGGCATAGACCATGTCATTCTCGGTACAATCTATATCTTGAACTCCAAATAGACTCACTCTAATCAAATGAGCTCAATATCTCATATTGACTCATTTGGATATGGTCATGCACTTCGTGGTCTCACTCTATCAAGAATAACGATGTCACTCCCGTCATATAGGAGGGATAGATCCCATCTACATCACTCACATCCCTCCGCATAATTTGTTACATACCCAGTAATCGCCTTTATAGTCCACCCATTTATGGGTGACGTTTGACGAAGCCAAAGTATGCAACTCCTTATGTAGGGAACCATGGTGACTTCAGGTCCAAGGACTAATAGTCACACTAATAGTCACATGAGAAAGTATATGACACTCATATAATGATCCATGATACTTTTTCATAGCGGGTCATTCAGTATACATTCTCCAATGCATATCCATGTGTTAACTTGATATTTCATATCCATGACTTGTGAGATCAAGTCATCGAGTTGACCTACATGCTAGTCTCTACGCATTAACATTGTCCCTGAATGTTAATACTTGACTAGGAATGATTAAGAGTAGTGTTCTCTATATCATCTCATTATCGATTCAACCAATCGATTGATATAGATAAGAACCTTCTACTCAAGGACATTATTATACTTAGTTATTTGGTACCAATATAAGTAAATATAATAACCATGCATTTATAAATAGAAATATGATACAATAAAGTCCATACAACAATCATCACATGATTGACTCTAGGGCTTTCACTAACAGCTAGTGCCCTAGAAGGGGTGAGAAAGCCAGGTTCGGTTTTTGTGGAAGTTCTCGACTCCCTAGCGGTGTGTAATGTGGAAGAGGTGGCACCGGGAGTTGATCATATCCCCGATTAGAGAACTGATATTATGACATATTTACAGCAAGGGAAGGTTCCTGATAAAAGAGGAGTGTCTTCTATCTTGGTGAATAGAGCAAAGCGGTTTGCCATGGTGGAAGGGATTCTATATAAGATGTCTTTTGGGCGCCCCCTATTAAAATGCTTGGGAAAGGAAGACACTGAATGAGCACTCTAAGAAATACACAAGGGTTGTTGCAGCAATCATTTGGGAGGAAGAGCCTTGACAAGGAAAGTATTGTTGATTGGGTATTTTTGTCCCACTCTCCAGCAAGATGCGACTCGCCTGGTGCAGGTTTGTTCAACCTGTCAAAGGCACAATAACTGATCCAAGTGGTCAGCCGAGCTAATGAGAGCTGTCGTTGCTTCCTGCCTTTTCGACCAATGGGGAATGGACATAGTGAGTCCTATGCCCACGACACCCTTACAGAAGAAGTTTCTTTTGGTAGCGGTGGATTACTTTTCTAAGTGGGTAGAAGCTAAGCCTCTAGCTAAAATTATAGAAAATACAGTAATACAGTTTCTATGGAAAAACATCATTTATAGGTATGGAATCCCACGAAGGTTGATCAGCGATAATGGGTAGCAATTTTAGGGTAAAAAGATGAGAGAATGGTGTCAAAGCCTCAATATTCAGCAGACCTTCACCTCAGTAGCTCACCCTCAGGCTAATGGGCAGGTGGAGGTAACTAATAGAATCCTCATTCAAGGGTTGAAAATTAAACTGGACGCTCAACGAGAAAATTGGGTGGATGAATTGTCAAGGATTCTATGGGCCTACCGAACTACTCCTAAAACGGCAATAGGGGAAACCCTGTTCAGCCTGGTATATGGAACGGAAGCTGTTATTCCGGTGGAAGCCATTCTGAGCAGTGCCCGAGTCGAAGTTTATGAGTCAGAACAGAATCAAATCATCAGATGAACTGAGCTAGATTTTTTGGAAGAAAGGCGAGAGCAAGCATAGAGGTGAGCAGAATTTTATAAGCAAAAAGTACAGTAAGCCTTTAACAAAAGAGTGGAGCCCAGGAGGTTTCAGGAAGGTGATCTAGTCTTACGCAAGGTCAATCCTATAGGAGACCCAGAAAAGCTAGCTCTGAACTGGGAAGGGCCCTACATTGTCACTCACCGAGTGGTTGGGTCCGCTTATTACTTAAAAGACTATCAAGGCAAGGAATTACCTCGGCCATGGAATGTTGTACACTTAAAATATTTTCATACCATGTAAGAGAAGGTTGTGGGAAGGAGAAATTTAGCTTATTTCATATGGATTATATGTGACACACAGTATAGTACATTGCAAATAATAAACAAGAGCAAAGGTGAGAAATAAGTATCATTGAAAAATAGTTTCTCATTTGCAGAACAAAGAAAGCTAAAAGCAATATTACGAGTAAACAATTCGTTGAGGAAAGTATCCTTGAGTAACAACAGTTCTACAATGACATGAAAAATTACAATTTGAAATGGTCTGGGGAATAGAGTCTGAAACCAGCTTCCCAATGTAGAAAGAGTGCAAGTTGATTGGCTGGAGGTAGCCCTTGATCAGCATACTGTCGAACTACTTCATTGAACCCATCCTGATATGTAGACCGCATCAAAGACAGCAGACACTCTTGTTGGTTTGGGTCATTCGAGCACAACTCTTGGTGAAACTTGGCACAGTACTCTTGGTGTTCTCGAAGAGCTTGATGCATTTGGCAATATCGGTGGGATACCTGAAGGATGGCATCGGCCAGGGTGGATATATCGTCGGATCGGGAGGTTTGACTCTGTTGCACGATCCTCGACATCTCTATCATGTCTTGGCGTATGGAAGCAGAAATATCCTCCACCACCTTAGTATGAGCTCTAGTACGGACAATCTCGCTACTCAACTACTGGAAGGAAGTTTCTTGCCTGTATATTCGGGCGTGAGCATGCGCCCTAGATGTTATTAAGGATGACTTTTCTTGTACCTCTTTGCTCAGTTGAGTGCGGAGGGCAGATATCTTCTCCGCATCCTTCAGCTGTTGAGCTTGGAGGGCCACTATGGTTTTGGCATCCTCCTGTCTCTGTCGTTGGATTTCTGCCATTTGGTTTTGATAATCAACCAACTCTTGTGAAAGGGAAGTTTCTCTGGAAGCAAGGGCAATGTCATTTTTCTACTGGGCACTTTGAAGAATAGATATGAGTTCAACATCTTTCTGTCACTGGTTCTGTAGGGCCTCTATGGCCTCAACATCCTCCTACCTCCGCTGTTGGAATTCAGCTATTTGGCTCTGGTAGCCAAGTACTTCCTGCAACAAGGAATTCTCTCTCTTTCTGGAGGTGGTAGCGTCTTTATCTTTTTGCTGAGCATGTTGAAGGGTTGATATAGTTTTTGCGTCCCTCTGTTGTTGGTCCTAAAGGGTTGCTAGAGCTTCCGCGTCCTTATGCCTCTGGCGGTGGGCTTCCTCTAATTGGTTTTGATAATGGGCCAATTCTAGCATCAGGGAGTTCTCCCTAGCTCTCGAGGCCCTTTGATCCTCTGCCTGTTGTTGGGTCTACTATTGCAGCTGAGCTCGGTATTGGGAGAAAGAGCGGTCTAGCTCTTGATAATTTACTAATGCCTATAGGCAGCAATGGGAAGAGAAGTTATTATTGAGAGAAGACAAGCAAAATTACTCGAGGAGGCTTACCAGTTCTAAAATGTGGTGTAGGCTTTCCATCCTCGGAACAAGCTTCTCTAAATTGAGGATTTGAGCATTCCGGCCAAAGGAGGAAGAAGGAGCGGAGCCCGCTAGGAGAGTGGATTCACTCATGATGGCTCTGAAAGGGGGCAGAGGGGAAGATTGGGCTACTGATCCCTGAAGGGGAAGGGTGATGTTCAGGGGAGTGGAGGAGAAAATAGAGTCTTTGCTAGAAGGCTTGAGGAAGCAGGAGAAGAAAAAGGGGAGGTGGATGGTGATTGCAGATTGTCAGAGACCACCTGCTGTCTGACAGGGGAGGGGGAATCTGTTAGTTAAAGCCCTAGAACCAATCATGTGATGGTTGAATAGGGAACATTTTGTATCATATTCTATAAAGGCAAAGGATTGGTTATTATATTTACATCTTGCTTGTGCCAGCTAATTTAAATATAATAATGCCCTAGAAAAGTAGGTTCTTATCTACAAAGACATCAATCGCGTACTGATTATGAGAGGTCAGAGAACACTTTCCTAAATGTTCTAGTCAGTATTAATATGCAAGGGCAATATTAATACATAAAGACTAGCATGTAGGTCATTGATGACTTGATCTCACAAGTCATGGATATATGATATCAAGTTGACACTGGGTATATATTGAGAATATATATCGAATCGAATTCGCCATGAGAAAGTTTCATGGATCGTTATATGAGTGTCATAAACTTTCTCATGTGACTATTGGTATGAATAGTCCTTAGACTCAAGTCACTACGGTTCCTCTACATAAGGAGTTATGTACTTTGGTATCACAAACGCCACCCGTAATAGGTGGACCATAAAGGCGACATCGGGTATGTAACAAATTATGCGAGGGATGTGAGTGATGTAGATGGGATCTATCCCTTCCATATGACGGAGTGATATCGGTGGGCCCCTTGATTGAGTAGAACTACTAAAACGCATGGCCATGCTCGAATGAGTCAATATGAGATATTGAGCTCATTTGTTTGAGTTAGTTTACTCAGGATCAAGAAACACATAGATTGATCGAGGATGACGGCCTATGCCTCATCGATCAACTGATATCAATGATAGAAGGACACTACCATACATTATAGTAGTCACAAAGGTTAGTCGGATCTTGACTTATCTCAGAATTTGGGTAGCAATGATGTATTGCTAGATGCCGCTCATTGCTTGTGTATCTAAAAGAGTTTAGGTCCACTGCCAACGTTATGAGAGCCTATAGGGTCACACACAAAGAGCATGATAATTAGAGGAATTAGAGTATTCTAGTTTGACTAGAATAATATGGGAATAAGCTTAAGTACAAAATGGTTTTTGGACTTTAAGCTTAATGAGAATTTTAGCTAATTGATTTAATGAGATTAATTCAATATGTTACCTTATTGATTTAATAAGATTAATTCAATATGATAACATAAGCTTAATTGAATTAATAAGATTAATTCAATATGATAACATAAGCTTAATTGAATTAATAAGATTATATCAACATGCATGAATGCCACATAAGAATGCCACATAAGCATGCCACATAAGCATGCCACCTAAGCTAGTTAAGGTGGAAGGAAACAAAATGGTTTTGTCTCCTTAAGTGGCCGACCAAACAAGGAAGCCAAATCCTTTTTGAGTGTGTCTCAATGCAATGGATTGCATTGAATGTGAAGGAGGTGGAAGGGTTTTTCCAACCCTATAAAGACCATGGAGTGGCGCCAATAGCAATTGTGTTGTGTTGTGGAGTGTGGTTGTTGGGAGCTTGAGGCTTGGAGAGAGCTTTATAGCTTATTGTTGTGTGGCTTTTGTGACTTCTTCTTCCCTTTCTCTTTTCCCTAGCTTCCTCTCCTTTAGGGACTTCTCTAGCAAGAAGTAAAGGAGAGCTCCTCTAGTTTTCTTTTGTGAGACAAGAGCTTGCTCGTGTGGATACATATAGAAACGGACACTTGAGCGTGCTAAAGATCAACAAACCCAAAGGAAAAGCGGGATTAACAAGGGACGCATAACAAAGGTAATCCTCTCCTATAAGATAGGTTTGGTTTAGAAATTTATTTTATACGAGTTTGCTTTCGCATGGATCACTTGGAAGGATCCTATTTTCCGTTTTCTATATGCCATTTGGCATACGAGAATTCCCTACTGGTATCGAGCCACTTGAAGATCGTATAAAAATAGGTTTTCTCTATTTTATATGTGATATAGAAGTAGGATAAATTTTATTATGAGTTGATAATTGCATTAGCAAATTTTCAAACATAATAAAATATCCAATGTCTTTTAAAAGTTAAAATGACATGGTGCATGGTTATGGCCTAGTCCCAAAAGTTTGTGATTGTGTGTTGTAATTCTTAATACGGCTGCGTGTCGTGCCTTTCTCCTAATATTCTTGTTGTAAAATTAGTTTTAGACTCAGATGTAACTCAGTATTTCTCCTTTTGTAATGTACAAAACAAAGATGGATGGTCCATTGGAAGATGAGGTTACAAGGAGGAAGTCAACACACAAGACAACCAAAAGGAAGCACTTAGGAGAAGATGCTATCCCTAGGTTGACCAATCAATCTTTTCATTGGCTTGAGAAGATTGTAGAATAAGGGCCATAACCATGACACGCTTAGTTTAATATGTATGTGATGCATGTTAGTTTAGCTTATATGTGATGTATGCTAATATGTATATGATACATGTTTATTTCTTAATAAGTCTAAACGATATGCCTACCAAAGTTGGTACTCACTACTTCCTCGATCATTTGTTATTGGGTTTGCCAAAGCAAAGCAATGCATTTTATCTTGGAAGAGTGCGAGTGGACAATCGTGATGTCCCGCTATCAAACTTGGTTAAGACTTAATTAAGTGTTTTCTTAATTGGTTAAGAAAGTAGAGGCATATATTAGCTTTGAACATAAGTGTTAACATTAGTTTTGTGTGATTTCCGAACATCAGCTTTGTCTTAGAAGTGGTCGTTGCTCCGATATCCAAGAAGGCCCCTGTGCCTCGCCACAGCCTGGAAGCTGGTTTAGGAATAAACACTAAACTAATCTAAAACTTAACCAAAGCTATTAAAGAGTTACATCAGATGTAATTGGCAAAAGATTGCCTACCTAATTATACTACGTCTTGGGCGATTAGCCAAAGCTAACTCAAGACGAATTATGATGTGGATCTTTATCCCATATAAATTTATAGCTAAATAGTAGCTATGAGAATTTAGTGGGAGCCTCATTTAATTAAAGGCCTAATTAAATGATTTAGGTATGATACTTAACTTTGCATTTTAATGTTGTAGATCACCATGTCATCTAACACGACACACCCCTCGACTTGCGATCTGTCGCCCGAGAAGGACAAGCTCAATGGAGCAAATTTTCTTGACTGGTATAGGAACTTGAGGATTATCCTCACGCAAGAACGCAACCTATAGGTCCGAGAGCAGGCTACCCCGGAAATACTCGCCCCTCCGGCCACTCGTGCTGAAAAGGATGCTTATAAGAAGCATCAAGATGACGCATTAGATGTGTCATGTCTTATGCTTGCCACCATGAACTCTGAGCTTCAGAAGCAACATGAGAACATGGATGCCTATGATATGGTTGAGCATTTGAAACAACTATATCAAGGACAAGCTAGGCACGCGGCGTTTTGAAGTGTCTAAGGCTCTTTTTGCATGCAAGATGCAGAAGGAACACTGTAGGAACTCACGTACTCAAAATGATTGGAGATGCGTTGAGAACCTTGAAGACTAGGTTTTCCAGGCCAGAATTGGCAGTGATGTTATCTGCAATCGTTCTTAGGAAGCATACAATCCATTCGTCATGACTTATAACATGAATGAAATTGATAAACCTTTGCCTGAGATTCTCAGCATGTTAAGAACTGCTGAACCAAATCTCAAGAAGAAAGTTAGTAATGTACTAATGGTCAAGAAGGACAAAGGTAAGCGAGGCAAGGTAAGACCAAGCCAAAGGCAAGGCCAATTCATCCACTTCAAAGGGTAAAGGTAAAGTACCTAAGGAAGGGCTGCTTCCATTGCGGTGAGGCTGGACCTTTAGGCAAGTCTACCTTGAGGAAGTAAAGAACAAGAGAAGTGGGACTTACGCCTCGGTATACACGTTATAGAAGTTAATCTATCTATTTCTTCTACATGGGTATTAGATACCGGATGTGCATCTCACATTTGTACTAATGCAGGCGAGAAATAGTAGAATAATGGCAAAGGGTGAAGTGGACCTACGAGTAGGCAATGGCATAAAAGTTCTTTCTTTGTAGGCTGTAGGAACATATTCTTTGTCTTTGCCCTTGGGCTTATCTTAGAACTAGAGGAGTGCTTCTATGTACCGCATTAACAAAGAACATAATTTGTATCTTGTTTAGACAAGAAAAACTTTTCTTTTATAATAAAGGACAAATGTTGTTCCATTTATTTAAATGAAATGTTCTATTGTAATGCACCACTTATGAATGGTCTCTATGTTCTAGATTTAGATAACCCAATTTATAACGTAAATACCAAACGGTTCAAATCGAATGATTTGAACCAGACATATCTCTGGCACTGTCGCCTAGGTCACATAAATGAAAAACGCATATCCCAACTCCATAAAGATGGATTATTGGACTCATTTGATTTTGACTCATATGAGGTATCTTGAATCTTGTCTTTTAGGAAAGATGACTAAAACTCCATTTAGTGGACATGGCGAGAAGCGACGGACTTGTTAGGACTCTCATACATCGATGTATGTGGCCCTTTCAATGTCGAAGCCAGAGGAGGCTATAAGTACTTTATTACTTTCACTGATGATATGAGTAGATTTGGCTACTTATATTTGATGAGACATAAGTCAGAATCCTTTGAAAAGTTCAAAGAATTCAAGAATGAAGTACAAAACCAACTTGGTAGCGTATTAAGCTACTTCGATCAGATCGAGGTGGTGAATACCTTAGTCAAGAGTTTCGTGATCACCTGGCTGAGTGTGGGATAATATCCCAACTCACTCCTGGAACACCACAATGGAATGGTGTATCGAGGAGAAATCGTACTCTATTAGATATGGTACGATCAATGATGAGCGAGGATCTACCTACTTCCTTTTGGGGTTTAGCTCTAGAGGCAGTAGCTTTCACTTAATCGCGTCCATCAGCCGTAGAAAAGACACCATATCTGATATGGAGGAAGAGTCCCAAAATGTCTTTTATAAAGATTTGGGGTTGTGAAGCTTACGTTAGACGTCAAGTCTCGGATAAACTAGGACCCAAATCGGATAAGTGTTATTTTGTAGGATATCCCAAGGAAACTAAGGGATATTACTTTTACAATCCCACACTTGGCAAGGTGTTTGTTGCGAAATGTCTTTGTCTTTCTAGAAAGAGAATTTATTTCTAGAAATACTAGTGGGAGTAAAATTCATCTTGAAGAAGTTCAAGATGATGATAACACTAAGGCCGATGGAAAATGAGCAGGCACCACAAAGTGTTGTGGATGAGGAATTTGTTGCCCAAAGAGTTGTGGAGCAAACACATTCAAGTAGACCAACCTCTTCGTAGATCTAATAGGATCCGTCAAACCCGAGAGATATTCTTTTCTCTTGGTGACAACGGTGATGTATTGCTTGTCGATCTTGGCGAGCCTACATCCTATCAAGAAGCTATGATGAGCCCATTCAGAAATGGCTAGAGGCCATGAGATCCGAAATGGAATCCATGTACACTAACCAAGTATGGACTTTGGTTGATCCACGAAGGATAAAACCCATTGGGTGTAAGTGGGTCTTTAAAGTAAGACGACATGGATGGTAATAAGCATACCTATAAAGGTAGATTGGTGGCTAAAGTTCAAACAAATTCATGGTATTGACTATGAAGAAACCTTTTCACCGATTGCGATGCTTAAATCCATTCGGATCATACTTGCTATTGCGACCTACCATGATTATGAGATCTGGCGGATGGATGTCAAAAACCGCTTTTACGAATGGAAAGCTACTCGAGGATGTGTACATGACACAACTGAGGGTTTTGAAGATCAAAGCATCTGGAAAGGTATGCAAACCGCAAAGGTCCATTTATGGACTAAAGCAAGCCTCTCGAAGCTGGAATCTTCGATTCGATGATGCAATCAAAGAGTTTGGTTTCATCAAGAATGAAGATGAGCCTTGTGTCTACAAGAGAAATAGTGGGAGAACAGTTGTATTTCTTGTCTTGTATGTAGATTACATACTTCTCATCGGGAATGATATTCCCTCACTCCGGATGCAGTGAAGATGTGGTTAGAATTATTTCTCGATGAAGGACTTAGGTGAAGCTGCCTATATTCTAGGCATCAAGATCTATAGAGATAGATCTAGAAGATTACTTGGCCTAAGTCAGAGTACATACATTGATAAAGTGCTAGATCGTTTTGCTATGCAAAATTCCAAGAAAGGGTTTACGCCTTTATCACATGGTGTGAGTCTTTCGAAGACTCAATGTCCCTCTTCTAAGGAGGAGAGAGATCGCATGGATAAGATCCCTTATGCATCGCCATAGGGTCTATCATGTGCGCCATGCTTTGTACTCGTCACGGCGTCTCGTATGCTTTGAGCATGGCGAGTAGATACCGATCGGATCGGTGAAAGTCAGCTTTGGATAGCGATCAAAAATATTCTTAAATACTTACGAAGAGCGAAAGAATATTTCACGATATTTGGAAGGCAATGAGAGCTAATGTAAAGGGTTACTGATGATGCAAGCTTCCAAGCAGACAAGGATGACTATAGATCGCAATCGGGTCGTGTTTTGCACGAATGGTGGGGTGAGTGGAAGAGTTGAAGCGAGGACCGATTCTTGATTCTACAGAGCCGAGTATATTCTTTGCGATCGATGCGTGAAAGGAGGTGTTTGGCTCCGCAAGTTCATCGATGAACTTGGGGTAGTTCCTAGCATTGCAGATCCAATAGACCTCTATTGTGACAACAATGGGGCTATTGCACGAGCTAAGGAACCTCGATCACATCGTGGACCAAACACATCTTGCGCTTCCATCTCATTCGAGAGATCATCGATAGAGGAGATGTGAGGATATCAGAAGCCGAAGCTAACATCGCAGATCCATTGACCAGGCTTTGTACGGAGGAAGCATGATGGTCACACTAGGTCACTAGGTATTAGATATCATAGTGATTGGTACTAGTGCTAGTGGGAGATTGTTAGTTAAAGCCCTAGAACCAATCATGTGATGGTTGAATAGGGAACATTTTGTATCATATTCTATAAAGGCAAGGATTGGTTATTATATTTACATCTTGCTTGTGCTAATTTAAATATAATAATGCCTAGAAAAGTAGGTTCTTATCTACGACACATCAATTGGTGAATTGATTATGAGAGGTAGAGAACACTTTCCTAAATGTTCCTAGTCAGTATTAATATGCAAGGGCAATATTAATACATAAAGACTAGCATGTAGGTCAATTGATGACTTGATCTCACAAGTCATGGATATATGATATCAAGTTGACACATGGGTATATATTGGAGAATATATCTTGACGACCCATCATGAGAAAGTTTCATGGATCGTTATATGAGTGTCATAAACTTTCTCATGTGACTATTGGTATGAATAGTCCTTAGACACGAAGTCACTACGGTTCCCTACATAAGGAGTTATGTACTTTGGTATCGTCAAACGTCACGTAACGGTGGACCATAAAGCGATTCTTGGGTATGTAACAAATTATGCGGAGGGATGTGAGTGATGTAGATGGGATCTATCCCTTCCATATGACGGGAGTGATATCGGTGGGCCCCTTGATTGAGTAGAACTACTAAAACGCATGGCCATGCTCGAATGAGTCAATATGAGATATTGAGCTCATTTGTTTGAGTTAGTTTACTCGGGGATCAAGAAACACATAGATTGATCGAGGATGACACGGTCTATGCCTCATTGATCAATCGATATCAAGGATAGAAGGACACGGTCATATATTATAGTAGTCACGGAAAGGTTAGTCGGATCTTGACTTATCTCGTAACTTGGGTAGCAATGATGTATTGCTAGATCGCTCATTGCTTGTGTATCTAAAAGAGTTTAGGTCCACCTTGCCAGCGTTATGAGAGCCTATAAGTCACACACAAAGAGCATGATAATTAGAGGAATTAGAGTATTCTAGTTTGACTAGAATAATATGGGAATAAGCTTAAGTACAAAATGGTTTTGGACTTTAAGCTTAATGAGAATTTTAGCTAATTGATTTAATGAGATTAATTCAATATGTTACCTTATTGATTTAATAAGATTAATTCAATATGATAACATAAGTTTAATTGAATTAATAAGATTAATTCAATATGATAACATAAGCTTAATTGAATTAATAAGATTAAATCAACATGCATGAATGCCACATAAGAATGCCACATAAGCATGCCACATAAGCATGCCACCTAAGCATCCACCTAAGCTAGATAAGGTGGAAGGAAACAAAATGGTTTTGTCTCCTTAAGTGGCCGGCCAACCAAATGTCCCAATGCAATGGATTGCATTGAATGGTAGGAGGTGAAAGGGTATTTCCAACCCTATAAAAGACCATTAAGTGGCCGGCCATTCCATAGCAATTGAGGTGGTGGTTGTGGAGTGTGGTTGTTGGGAGCTTGAGGCTTGGAGAGAGCTTATTGTTGTGTGGCTTTTTGTGAGTAGCAAGAAGAGTAGTCTTCTTCTTCCCTTCTCTTTTCCCTAGCTTCCTCTCCTTTAGGGACTTCTCTAGCAAGAAGTAAAGGAGAGCTCCTCTAGTTTTCTTTTGTGAGACAAGAGCGTGCTCGTGTGGATACGTATAGAGGCACGGACACTTGAACGTGCTAAAGATCCAACAAACCGAAAGGAAAAGCGGGATTGCAAAGGGCACGCAACAAAGGTAGAACTCTCCTATAAGATAGGTTTGGTTTAGAGAAATTTATTTTGTACGAGTTTGCTTTCGCATGGATCACTTGGAAGGGATCCTATTTTCCGTTGCGCATATGCCATTTGGCATACGAGAATTCCCTACAGAATCCTCAGGGGAATGACGAGAAGGGAGAGTAGAAGGGTGCAAGGTACCCGAGGGCGTAGGTGCAAGAAGAGGGGACGAAATCAAAGGAAGATTGGTAGCTAAGGGGGGCACCGTTATTAAGGGTTCCTCACTGGTAGGAGGAAGGGTGTCGGAGTCATGTTCTATACCTAGCTGAGAAGAAAGACTTTCCAAGCCATGGGTCGAGGGGGAAGGTAGTGGAGATGTGGACGGAATGTGTAAAGGCGAAGATGAGGGAGATATAGTTGATGCGGGTCCAAATGCTGGGGGAACCTCCGAAGAAGAAGAAAAATCAAGGGAAGTGATATTACTTGCCTGCAGCCATTGGCGTGAAGCTCCCCTTAATTCGACTTGGCTCTGTAAAAAAGGAGGGGGTGACCTCTTGCCACCTAAAATCGAAGGTGAAGAGGCAGGGGGGGCTAGGGTTTGGTGATAGGGGTGAAGAAGGAAGGGAAGAGGATGGTAAGGATGGAAGGGCTACGTCGGGCGCAGATAAAACAATTGGAGATGAAGGTGTGGAGGAATGAGGAGAAGAGGTGGACGTTGAAGCAAGGGCAGTGGATACAGAAGAAGTTGAAATGGGGGGCGAAAGTGGCATATCAGCTGTTGGTTGATCTCTACTCCGCCTAGTTCCCTGGCGATATTCTGCCATCAATTCTTGAAAAAGAGAATGCATCTTGGCTTTCAAGGAGGAAGGAGAAAATGGAAGTTGTTCACAGGGCGCAAGGAAGTGGGTGCTGGTGGAGAAAGGAGGAAGAAGGTTGAGAACTGGAAGGGGGCGGATGTGAAAAAGAGGGAAGGTGATGAGTCTTATATAGGGTGCAAGGCATGTCTATGGTGCTAATTGGGCTTCAGAGCAGATATGTGGGCCCTCAAGAGATGTTGAATTACAATTTATCTTCTTTATGACCCGTTATCAGACGGAGCCAGTATCCCTGTGCAGTGGTGGAACAAAGGAGTAGGGTTTAAGGTAAAAACACCTGTGAAGATTGGCAGAGTAAAATATTTATTCCGACTCGATTGAGCAACACCCTAAATCGGGTCATCACTGTAGGGAAGATGGTGGTCGGCTAAAGGGGGGGGGTGAATAGCCTTTATCGTAGACGATGATAGTGGTTCGTTAATTGCTCGTCTACAAACACTATTAGCGCAAGCGGAATATACTAATATAAACAATTAAGACAAATGCAAGGAAAGAATAGAAAAACATAAACACTAACACCACAATGTAACGTGGTTCACGGCCTCGCCGCTAATCCACGGTCCGATTCGTCCAAGGTTAATCACGCCTCAAGCTTTCCACTATTCTCTCCTTTGCACCAAGCTAGGTGGAGGTAATCTCTTTACAATCTCTCTTCTTACAATAGAATAGAACAATAGCAAGTAAGAAGAGTGGAAATCGTTTTGGGCACTTTGGAGTTGTTAGGAGTTAAAGCATTAGGCTCCTAAAGGCCCTCACCCCTTCTCTTTATAGAGGAAGAGAGTTTCTTCCCGTTAACACAACATCAGTCGACTGATGCCCCGATCAGTCGACTGATCCTGTAGCCGTTGCCTAGTAACGACTTCTTCCACATTGGATTCAAGCTAATGGCTCCCACATCATCACCGATCGATGAAGCCATCACGACCGATGTCGACTTCCGTGTCGACCGCTTCGCGTGCCGTGGGCGGATCGATCGACTACACCCCTTTAGTGATCGATGTCGACTCAATTTCCAGCCAAACACCAGTAGAACTCCGTTCGACTTGGAGCAGTCGACTGCCATATCGTGGAAGTCGACTGGTGCCGGGTAAAACTCAAACTTTACATCTGTTTGAGCTTCCGACGGTCGAGTAAACCTCAACCCTTGCGGTCGAGCCTCCGACACTCAGCCATTCGGCCAAGTTCACCTAATGAGCTACTTACAATTCACTCATTCTCTCATCTCACTTGAAGTCCCTTACCGAAGCTCTCTTCGTTCGCGGCCATGCCCCTCGGCAGCATCAAACACACGACTCTACAATGCTCCTTCACGTCTCTTGCCCTCGAAGTCTGCTTCCTTGGCTTCGCTTCAAGTCATCTCGTCCGGCGGTCCCTCGGCAGCATCAAGCGCACGACTCTACAATGCTCCTTCTCTGACTCAAGCACGAGATCGTGAGTGGTGACACTCGCCAATGCTCCATGTGTGAATTACTAAGTTCTGCAAGACTCCAACGCACATATCAGATCCAATCATCCTAACTTAAACCCTTTGCCACACACATCAAAATCATATCACGGGTTGATTGCACTAACAATCTCCCCCTTTTTGATGTGTGGCAATCCATTTAAGTTAGGTAAACATTTGATAAAAATATTAAGGTAAGAAAACATGTGAATAAACATGATTATCAACTCTCCCCCTTAATACATGAAACTCCCCCTAAATGCAATTCTCCCTCTTAATATAACTCACTTAAACATACATATTTCTCCCCCTTTGACACTATCAAAAAGATTAAACTAAGTTATTCAAACATGACATCAAGTCTAGGAAACAAAAATCACCAAAACATGCCTTAAAATCCGATAAAAGAAGTTACTGGGCATGTTTTCAGTCGATCCAATCGTTCGACTACCAGTAATCGCACTGATTTGTGATTTTTCGATTTTTTGGTGAATTTTGAAATGCATAAAAAATTCTATAAAATTCAAAAAATCATGAAATTTGGGGAACACATTTCTTGTAAGTTCCTTTATCAATGAAAAATAGTTTTCTATGAAAAATCATTATATTTTCGAAAATTAGGTTAAAATCTCAAAAGTTGGAAAATATCTAAAGTTTGTATCAATTTTAAAGCCTAGTTTTGCCTTGAAGCTTCTCAAAACATGAAAATTCAGTTTATGAAACAAGAAATGGTTTTCAAAACATTTGAAATATACAACTATGATCTTTGGGCAATATGTCTATGAATTAAACATAAGTCTTTCCCATGATTGATCTATTATTACTCTTTTGATACTTTAAATGATCATCTAAATGTCATAGGCATTAGTGGACCATTTGTATCATCCTATCATCTCACTCATGTTATGTTTTCAATCAAGGTAGTCTATAGTGAGTGTGAGATGTTCCTAAAGATATTTGTATATACTTAACCATTAATTTCATGCAATTTTACACAAGGTTAAGTATCATTATAACATACTACATGATCATAAGGACATATATACATTGATTTCACATTATGATCATGAAACTAATGTATCTATCAATTTGTAATCATGCATTAGGTATAAAGTCATGATAATAAGTCAAGTATCACCCAAAGCATGATTTAAACCTTATTGCCCATGATTATATATCAAATGTCAAGATCATAAATCATGATTGCAGATATATATAACAATTACATTAACTATCATGATTTAAGCATTATTATTAATTTATGGGCACATTATCATTACCCAACACTATGCTAAAAATTTATAGGTCATGAGTATCAAATAACACTAAGTGTTGAGCATGATTTAAACTATTTATGAGTGCATTATCATCACCCAACACTATTTCAAAAATTAAGTCCTGCCATCCTAAGTCAACCAAAAATATGATATAGGTAAATTCCATATGGTTGACTATCCTAGGATTTTCCTTACCCTTAAGGATAGATTTAGGAATCCAATACAAGTTCTTTCCTATGAGGTTCACTAAATATTCCTTAGGGATCCATTTTCTAGTTATTGTTTTCTTTTTATCTTGACCCCTAGCAATTAAACATTTATAGGCATTTTCATTTTTATTTTCCTTATATCCTAGGCCTTTCTTATTAAAACTAGCCCTTTGGCTCCCTATGATCATGTTAAGGGTGTTGGAGCCTATGGTGAATTTTTCTAGGGCCTTGGTTAAATGATCTACTTTCTCTCTTAAAGCCCTATTTTCATCCATACATGCATCACTAACATTAAAAGGCATATAGTTATCATGTGAGCATACATCATTGAGACTAGAAGAAATATTATCATTAATATTTGAGCATGCTTTTTCTAGTTTTTCTTCTAAGTCCTTAATTTGATCAAGCATGCATTTATTTTTCTTCTTTGCCCTAAATAAGTCCTTAGTAAGGCTAGAAATCATAGAAACTATTTTATTGGGTGAGAGATTCGTTACCATAGTCTCCATGTCTTCTTCTTCGGATGAGGATGAGGATGGTGATGAGCCTCCCCCTTCACTAGAGCTCTCCTCACTTGTGCTTCTTTCTTCTTGCTCGGAGGAGGAGGTGTCTAGGTCATCAAATGCCATCAAAGCAAGGTTGGTGACAAAAGCATTTTCCTCTTCCGATGATGATGATGAAGAGGGATCATCCCATGTCCTTGCCTTTAGTGCCTTGGCCTTCCCCTTTTCCTTGGCCTTCTTCTCTTCTTCCTTCTTCTTGCTCCCCTTCTTCTTTTCCTCTTTCTTCTTCGTCTTCTCTTTGCTCTTGCTCAAGAGGGGACAATTATCCCTTATGTGTCTCTCTCCTTGGCAATTATAGTAAATTATCTTTCCCCTTGGTCTTCTTCTCCTATCATTAGATTTATTAAATTTAAAATTCTTCAAAGCACGTTTTACCTTCCTTACCATGTATGCTTCTTCCGTGCTATCCATGGAGGAGGAGGAGGATGCTTCATCGGAGGAGGAAGGAGTCTCCATCTTCTTCTTCCCCTTGTTGGCTAATAGTGTCACTCCTCTTGATGGTTGAATTCTTGGCTCTTCTACTACTCCTTCAAGTCTTGTTTCATGGAGCTCCATGGTTGAAAAGAATTCTTTAAGTGTGCTCACTTCTAAATTCTTCGAGATGTAGAAGGAGTCCACCATTGAGCTCCACTTCGAGGACGGGGGAAAGACATCTATAGCCTTCATTACCATATTCCGGTTGGAAAGCTTCTCCCCTACACTTGTCAATCCGGTTAAAATTTCTTTAAACCTAGAATGTAAAGATTTTACCTTCTCTCCCTTTTCGAGTTTAATGTTGCTTAATTGGGAGCGTAGGACATCTCTCCTTGCTAGTTTGACCTCGGATGTGCCTTCATGAATCTCTATAAGTTTCTCCCACATCTCCTTGGTACTTGCACATTCCCCTATCCGATTCACTTCTTATTGGAGGAGTACGTTGTAGAGGTGATGTTTTACCTTTGAGTTTACCAAGTACTCTTCCCTTTGCCTCTTACTCCACCTTGATTTCTCCAATGGCTCCCCTTCTTCATCCTTAGGTATTTCGAAACCATTTTCCATTATTAATAGAATTTCGAAATCGATTTCGAAAAATACCTCCATTCGCTTCTTCCACCAAGAGAATTCCTTCTCGAACTTCGGCAGATGAATATTTGAGCTAGCCATCTCTTGATGTAGTGCTTGTGTCGGTGGTTAATCCTCGACAAGCATCTTGGCTCTGATACCACTTGTAGGGAAGATGGTGGTCGGCTAGAGGGGGTGAATAGCCTTTATCGTAGACGATGGTAGTAGTTCGTTGATTGCTTGTCTACAAACACTATTAGCGCAAGCGAAATATACTAATATAAACAATTAAGACAAATGCAAGGAAAGAATAGAAAAACACAAACGCTAACACCACAATGTAACGTGGTTCACGACCTCGCCACTAATCCACGGCCCGATTCATCCAAGGTGAATCACGCCTCAAGCTTTCCACTATTCTCTCCATGCACCAAGCTAGGTGGAGGTAACCTCTTTACAATATCTCTTCTTACAATAGAATAGAATAATAGCAAGTAAGAAGAGTGGAAATCGTTTTGGGCACTTTGGAGTTGTTAGGAGTTAAAGCATTAGGCTCCCAAAGGCCCTCACCCCTTCTCTTTATAGAGGAAGAGGGTTTCTTTCCGTTAACACAGCATCAGTCGACTGATGCCTCGATCAGTCGACTAATCCTGTAGTCATTGCCTAGTAATGACTTCTTCCACTTTGGATTCAAGCCAACGACTCCCACATTAGTTGACTGATGTCGACTTCGATCAGTGCCGGCGCACCGCGTGCAGTCGATCGATCATTGCACCCCTTTAGCAGTCGACTGATGTCGACTCAATTTCTAGCCAAACACTAGTCGAACTCTGTTCAACTTGGAGCAGTCGACTGGTGCTGGGTAAAACTCAAACTTTACATCAGTTTGAGCTTTCGGCGGTCGGGTAAACCTCAACCCTTACGGTCGAGCCTCCGACACTCAACCATTCGGCCAAGTTCACCTAATGAGCTACTTACAATTCACTCATTCTCTCATCTCACTCGAAGTCCCTCACCGAAGCTCTCTTTGTTCGCGGCCATGTCCCTCGGCAGCATCAAGCGCTCGGCTTTGCAATGCTCCTTCGCGTCTCTTGCCCTCGAAGTCTGCTTCCTTGGCTTTGCTTCAAGTCATCTCGTCCGATGGTCCCTCGGCAGCATCAAGTGCACGGCTCTGCAATGCTCCTTCTCCGACTCAAGCACGAGGTCGTGAGTGGTGACACTCGCCAATGCTCCATGTGCGAATTACTAAGTCCTGTAAGACTCCAACGCACATATCAGATCCAATCATCCTAACTTAAACCCTTTGCCACACACATTAAAACCATATCACGGGTTGATTGCACTAACAGTCACATATCTTATGGCTCGGTGTCAACCGAAGTCATCATCCCCGTGTGGTGGTGAAACGGAAGAGTAGTGTCTAAGGTAAAAACACCTGTGAAGAGCGATGGAGTAAAATATTTATTCCAACCCGATTGGGCAATGCCCTAGATTGGGTCGTTACATATCTTACGACTCGGTGTTAACCGAAGCCACCATTCCCGTGTGGTGGTGGAACGGAGGAGTAGGGTTTAAGGTAAAAATACCTGTGAAGAGCGGCGAAGTAAAATATTCATTCCAATCTGATTGGGCAATGCCCTAGATAGAGTCATCACATATCTTATGGCTCGGTGTTAACCGAAGCCATCATTCCCATGCAGTGGTAGAACGGAGGAGTAGGGTTTAAGGTAAATACACCTGTGAAGAACGACGGAGTGAAAAATTATTCCGACCTGATTGGGCAATGTCCTAGATCTGGTCGTCACACTTCTTGTGGCTCGGCGTTAGCCAAAGCCATCATCCCCGTGCGGTGGCAGAATGGAGGAGTTGGGGTTTAAAGCTAATACACTTATGATAAACGGCGAAGTAAAAATTTTTCGGCTTGACCAGGCGAAGCCCTTGGTCGGATCGTCACTATTCTTTTTTGCTTGTCCTCAAGGCAAACAGTCATCCTCGTATGGTGGTGGAACGAAGGAGTTGAGTTTAAGGTAGAAGCACGGAAGAAATACAACGGTGGAGTAAAAAAATTCCGACCTGACCAGGCGAAGCCCTAAGTCAGGTCGTCACTATTCTTTTTTGCTTGTCCTCAAGGCAAGCAGTCATCCCCGTATGGTGGTGGAACAGAAGAGTTGAGTTTAAGGTAGATGCACAGAAAAAATACAACGATAGAGTAAAAAATTTTCAACCTGACCAGGCGAAGCCCTAAGTCAAGTTGTCACTATTCTTTTTTGCTTGTCCTCATGGCAAGCAGTCATCGTTGTATGGTGGTGGAACGAAGGAGTTGGGTTTAAGGTAGATGCACGAAAGAAATACAACGACAGAGTAAAAAATTTCTGACCTGACCAGGTGAAGCCCTAAGCCAGGTCGTCACTATTCTTTTTTGCTTGTCTTCAAGGCAAGCAGTCATCCCCGTATGGTGGTGGAACGGAGGAGTTGGGTTCAAGGTAAATGCATGGAAGAAATACAACGGCGAAGTAAAAAATTTCGGAGGAGGAGAAACCTCGTACAATATGATTACAACAATAATCAAAATGCTACAAGCAAATACAATGAAATACAAAGCAATACAAGTAAAGAAAATACTTTACAAATGCTCTTAAATGCTTGATCGCTTGGTTGCTTGATATCAACTTGGAGACCCTGATTTGTAGCAGCAAATCGCCTCAAAAGCCCTCAAGAAACCATGTCATTTTCCTCCATCACGAGCTCCTTATAAAGCTTCAACTCGGCCGAAAAAGTCGATCAATGACCGACGACCATCACGATCGATGCCATCGTTGTCGTGAGACAACGGCTAGATCCACGCTGATAAGTCCAACGGATCCATTCATCACCGATCGATCATACCATCCCGACCGATGGAGCCTTCACTGACCCCGAGTCTCGACTCCATTCTCGCGTCGATTTTCGAGCACTACCGACGATCGATCACATGATCACCGATCGCTGAGCCATCACGATCGCCCACCTCCGCAATGATCGCTAGGCCACTTCCCGCAACCAAACCCTAGTTGACTCCGCCGACCGCCACATGGCACACCGACCGCACACCTCAAACATGAGGTTTTAGCCCAAGCATGGTGCCCCATACTTGCTAGACCACCCTTAGCCTAGACCTAAGCCTTCTAGCCACCTCCATCAGCCTCACGCCTCTCGGATCCCTCCAAGTCATCCATGACTTGTTCATCCATCGCGCTAGCTTCCAGGTGCTTCCATCGGCTATGTCATGCTAACGGTGTCTACACCGCCAAGGCACATTAGACTTACGCCGCCAAGACTCCGCTTGGACTTTACGCCGCCAACCATTGGACTTATGCTGCCAAGACTCCCGCTTGGACTTTACGCCGCCAATATCAAACCCCTTGGACTTCTCAAATGCCAAGACTCAAGCTTGGACTTTCCCTTGCCAACCTATGTTGGACTTTTCATGCCAAGACCCATGCTTGGACTTTCCCAAATATCAAGTGTCCCACTTGGACTTTCCATGCCAAGTACCCATGACTTGGACTTTCCATTGACAATTACATTGTCATATATTTTTGTCGAAACATCAAAACATCACTCGAGTCAAACTCGAGTCCTGGTCAATTGTGACCTGGGTCGATTGCACCAACAATCTCCCCCTTTTTGATGTTTGACAAAAACCAAACAAACCATTGAGTTAGACCACTAACTCAAAACTCTTACCAATTATCCCAAATTGGTAATCCCAAACATTCTTCCCCTTTTTGACTAACTTCAAAAATGTTTTCTCTCAAAGGAGGTCAAAGTCTCATGTCCAAATGAGATCTTACAATCTCCCCCTTGGTCCAAAAATACCTAGGATGCCTACCATCTTCCTAGTGATAAGTTCCATATCACTGAAGAGAGGCAATCCTATCCACTCTCCCAATTTCCAAATTGGGTCTCTCAAAAACCCATCAATTTTTTCAATTGATGATACTCTCCCAACAACTTCTCCCCTTCAAGAAGAGAAAAGACACATCCATCATCCCAAGATGGATAACTCCCCCTAAAGGCATGCTCCCTTTTAACCATTGCACCAACAATGTCCTTGGGAAGTCTCTAAGCCTATAGGAACTCTAAACCATCAAAATTAAGGTTCAAAGTTCAACATAGAACTTTCACTCACCTTAAGATTGATACAAATCCTAAAAACTCTCCTAATCCATATCCAATAGATTTTCACCCTTTATAATGCTTTCCAAAGCATATCCTAGGTTAGGAGTGGTTAGGGACCTTAACCGCAACTGAACACGGGCTAAACAAATCTAGTTTTCTCGAAATCGATTGGCGATCGATTAGCTACGGTCATTGCCACTCATCGATCATTGCCACCGAGCGTCGTGATGATAATCTCGATTTTCGATTATCGAGAAGAGTTT
The DNA here is from genome assembly GCA_025175895.1 of Wurfbainia villosa. NCBI lineage: Eukaryota > Viridiplantae > Streptophyta > Magnoliopsida > Zingiberales > Zingiberaceae > Wurfbainia > Wurfbainia villosa. Next base: position 21,987,966 of record CM046008.1, on the reverse strand, counting down.
TGAAAATTCATAAGTAATTCTACGTATATCAAAAAATCGCGAAACTTCATACGTATATTACTTATAGTCAATATAATGGGTGAAAAATATTTGAAAATTAATTTACCCATAAAATACCGAAATTGATACAAAATTCAAAAGTGAAGAAAACTTCTAAGTTTTGGCTAACTTTGTATCAATCCCATCAATGGTGATTGCTATCAAAAGATAGACTTCACCAAGGTTTTTCAAAATGATTTTAAAAAGTTTTTAAAACCTTATTTTGGATCATATTCCTTGGGCTCAATATACATAACTTGTACACAAACTTTTCCAATGATCCACTTGTTGGTTAAAGATGAGTTTGAGTTCATCTAGATGCAAAAACTATACACCTTGAACTTAACTCATATCCTAGCATCTCATATGTATCTAGGGTGTATAAATACACATACATGTCAATTTAATGTGAGATGTGGGTTTTGGTTCATTTAATCTAGGGTTTCATGCATTTTCTAAGGCAACCCTACTTGATTCCCTTATACATGAGACTTCAAGTCATGCCAATTATCCTTAACTCAATTTTAATCAAATGCATGAATGATTATGACATTAATGATGATATAAATAAGCATATGTTCATAATCATGATGTCATGACATAAAATGAAATCTAAAAACACATGACATTTAATGACTTAATCCTAAACATGAACATGACATATAAATGATAAACATAAACATGATGTCATGGCATGTTATATGGCAAACAAAATATGACAAATAAAATACATAGGTATAATGATACCTAAATTTTAATATTAGTTGTCATTTCATATACTTAAGTATATTTTTCCATATTTTCACTAATCTCCCTAGTGTGCAAAAAAAAACAAAATGACACAATATGACCTCTACACCTAAAATGTGTCAATTTGATCATTTTATCAAACTTCTCAAATAATATTGGCACATCCTAAACTCTTTTAGGATTAAAGCTCAAAAGTATTTCCAAGGTAACCATAACCTTGAAAATAACCTAAAGTGTCACCTTTACCATAGTTGAGTTAACTACCCATCCAATCAAGGTTGACACACCCTAACCCATCTAGCATGAGTCAATCACGCTCTTAGGAACTCAAAATCTATTTGAGCTCCTAGGGTTAATTAGGTATTCCTTAGGGATAACTTCCCTAGATACCCTCCTAATGACCCTCTAGGCTTGTTAGCCTTGGTCATTTGGGTCTTACCTAGGTTGAGTCTAGGGGTAACTCCCCTTGCAACCTTCTTAGTAGCCACCCTAGGTTTCCTAGAAACCCTAGCCACTAGGCACAACCTTTGGTCAACCTTAGGGATGACTTCCCTATTGACCTTGGTCTTCCGAGACCTAGTTTATGTTCCATAATCAAATGGAACACTATGGTAAGCCACCTTAGGCTTAGGTTTGTGACCCAAACCATTCTTGCCCTTGGTTGACTTTTGTTTCTTGGGTCCTAGATGTTGACTTTGAGGTTTTGACCCTTGACTTTGACCATTAGACCCTTGCATTTGATTTTGCATAATCTTGAGGGTCTTTTCTAGTTTTTCAAGTCTTGACCTCAAGGCTTGGTTCTCTAATTCTAATTGCCCAATTTTAGAATTTTGATTTGGTCTTTGGGCATGGGACTTCCTAGACATATGCCTAGTCCATTTGGGATTCAAATCTAGGTGCTCTTGTACTTTCTTGATAGATTCCCTAGGTAAGGTATTTTTAGGGACATTAGTCCCAAATTTCTCCTTATTTCCTAAGTGGACACTTTTAGCTCCTAAACACAAATATTTATTTTTAGCATGCTTTTCATGGTGAATTGCAAGAGAATTAAATTTCCTAGCATGTTTTTGACTTTTAACTAAAGAAAAAGCATTATTAATATGATATACCTTAGGGTTTGCCTTAGTAGCTCCCCCTACTTGTGATGCTCCATTTTGCCTCTTCTTTTCCCCCTTCGGGCATTGATTCCGGTAATGTCCCGGTTGTCGGTATTTGAAGCAAACGACTTCCTCCTTGCTTTTATGTGTTGAGGGACCGACATCCTTGACTTTTGGAGCCGGTTGAGCCTTCTTTACCCTTTTTGGGCACTTACTCTTGTAGTGCCCAGATTCCCTACACTCAAAGCAAGTTATATGATTTTTGTTTAAAACCGAATTGCTTGAGTTACCTAGAGTGGTTGTAGGCGCCAGAGTGGATTCTTTATCTCTCCCGGAGGTGGATGACTCCTCTTGAGATTGCTCCGGTGTGGAGGATGATCTCTCCTCCTCAATCCTAGAAGTGAATGCTTCTTCCACTTCTTCCACCGATCCGGAACTTGATTCCCTATCAACTTTCGAATCCTCAAGCTCTTTAGATGACGGTGTACTTGCTTGAGCTTGAGAGGGTGAGCACTCCTCTTCTTCTTCTTTTTCTTGGACCGATGATGAGTTTTCATGGAGCTTTGCCACTTGGCTCCATAACTCTTTAGCATCTACATAATTACCTAACATACACAAGATATTGTTAGACATTAAATCAATTAAAAATTTTATCACCTTATCATTTTTCTTGGATGCTTGGACTTGCTCTTCGGTCCATTTCTTCTTCTTGAGGAACCCTCCCTTTGGTCCTATTGGATAGGTAAAACCCTCCATCAAGATAGACCATTTTTCGAAGTCCCTCATCATTAGGAAGTCTTCAATTCTCGCCTTCCATTGTCTAAACTCTTCTTGTCCATAGAAGGTATAGGGGATAGGTGTGTTGATATCCCATCTGAGTTGTTCTTGGAATTCCATCTTCCCTCTAGCTTCTTTAGCTCCCGGCGGTTAATCCGTAGAAGAGCCCCGGGCTCTTATACCAATTGTAGGAGATTTGAAGCCGTTAGAGGGGGGGGGTGAATAGCGTCGCGCTCGTACGATGATGGAATTCGTTCACGTTCGTCTCTACAAAACTTGTTATGCGCAACGGAATAATAATAGTAATAACGAAAAGCAAGACAAACACGCAAACACAATTGTTTAACGTGGTTCGAAACCTCAAGGTTCCTACTCCACAAATCGAGCTTACGAGCTCTAGTGATGCACGCGCAACCACTAATAAACACTCCTTCTCGGAACAATCCGGAGGCGGAGAAACCTTGTACAATATGATTACAATAATAATCAAAATGCTACAAGCAAATACAATGAAATACAAAGCAATACAAGTAAAGAAAACACTTTACAAATTCTCTTAAATGCTTGATCGCTTGGTTGCTTGATATCAACTTGGAGACCCTGATTTGTAGCAGCAAATCGCCCCAAAAGCCCTCAAGAAACCATGTCATTTTCCTCCATCACGAGCTCCTTATAAAGCTTCAACTCAGGCCGAAAGAGTCAAGTCGACACGATCGCCTGACCATCACGATCGATGCCACCGTTGTCGTGAGACAATGGCTAGATCCACAGCCGATAAGTCCAACTGGATCCATTATCACCGATCGATCATACCCATCACGATCGATGGAGCCTTTCACTCGACCGCTGAGTCTCAACTCCATTCTGCGGGTCAATTTTCGAGCACCCCGATCCGATCACATGATTAATCGATCGCTGAGCCATCAATCGATCGCCCACCTCACCGCAAATGATCGCTGGCCACTTTCCGCACTAAACCCTAGTTGACTTTCGGGCCACCGATCCGCCACATGACACCAATGACCGCACACATCAAACATGAGGTTTTAGCCCAAGTATGGTGCCCCCATACTTGCTAGACCACCCTTAGCCTAGACTTAAGCCTTCTAGCCACCTCCATCAGCCTCACCTCTCGGATCCCTCCAAGTCATCCATGACTTGTTCATCTATCGCGCTAGCCTCCAGGTGCTTCTATCGGCTATGTCATGCTAACGGTGTCTACACCGCCAAGGCACATTGGACTTACGCCGCCAACCATTGGACTTATGCTGCCAAGACTCCCGCTTGGACTTTACGCCGCCAATATCAAACCCCTTGGACTTCTCAAATGCCAAGACTCAAGCTTGGGCTTTCCCTTGCCAACCCATGTTGGACTTTCCATGCCAAGACCCATGCTTGGACTTTCCCAAATGCCAAGTGTCCCACTTGGACTTTCCATGCCAAGTATCCATGACTTGGACTTTCCATTGACAATTACATTGTCATATGTTTTTGTCGAAACATCAAAACATCACTTGAGTCAAACTCGAGTCCTGGTCAATCGTGACCTGGGCCGATTGCACCAACACAGGTGAAGCCCTAAGCCAGGTCATCACTGTTCTTTTTTTCTTGTCTTCAAGGCAAGCAGTCATCCCCGTATGGTGGTGGAACGGAATGCATGGAAGAAATACAATGACGAAGTAAAAAATTTCCAACCTGACCAAGCGAAGCCCTAAGCTAGGTCGTCACTATTCTTTTTTGCTTTTCTTCAGGGCAAACAATCATCCCCGTGTGGTGGTGGATCAGAAGAGTTGAGTCTTCACTCAACTATACTATTATTATCTCCGTGTGGTGGTGGATCAGAAGAGTTGAGTCTTCACTCAACTATGATATTATTATCCCCGTGTGATGGTGGATCGAAAGAATTGAGTCTTCACTCAACTATGCTATTATTATCCCCGTGTGGTGGTGGATCGGAAGAGTTGAGTCTTCGCTCAACTATATTATTATTATATCCGTGTGATGGTGGATCGGAAGAATTGAGTCTTCACTCAACTATGCTATTATTATCCCCGTGTGATGGTGGATCAGAAGAGTTGAGTCTTCACTCAACTATGCTATTATTATCCCCGTGTGGTGGTGGATCGGAAGAGTTGAGTCTTCACTCAACTATACTATTATTATTCCCGTGTGGTGGTGGATCGGAAGAGTTGAGTCTTCACTCAATTATACTATTATTGTCCCCGTGTGGTAGTGGATCGGAAGAATTGAGTCTTCACTCAACTATACTATTATTATCCCCGTGTGGTGGTAGAACGGAGGAGTTGCGTTTTCACTCAACTATGAATTGAGTCTTCACTCAGGTGTGTTATCATTATTCTCACGTCGAGGCAGGTAGAAGGAATGAGGTGTGAGTAGTTACATCAAACTTCATCTATCTGAGATCGTGCACAAGAAGAAAGAGGGCCAGATGGATGGATGGGTCGAAGGGAGCATTGGCATGAAATCGGCAAGATTTGTTTGTCGATTCACATTGGAGTATTTTATAGATTTTTTATAACGTGTATTTGGCAAAGAAGAGATACATGCAATCTTTCCTGAAGAAAAATTTCACTGATAAGGGAGGAGTACATAACATAGTTTTCTGGAAAAGAAAAGTAACAGGCAAGGACCCCTCAAGGGGGCCTAGGGTTTTTCTCTACGGGCGTCGACGGAGCTTCTTTATGTATACGTGAGAGACGGAGCAATTGTCGGAGATAAGTCTATTGTAGGAATATGTGTTTGGATAGGTTCCTCTAGGCCACCGCCAACTCTTGATGCAAGGAATAGTTGTTAGTAGAGGCTAACCGCAGGCGTCGCTTCAAATCTTGGATATGTTCTTCCAATTCTTCGATGCGACACTGCTCTTCAGTTTGCCGCTCTGAAGGAGGAGAGTGGCTATCCTGCTCTGATACATATTCCATAGCGCCAGTAGGAGAAGGGAAGAAAGGATATGTTGGGTGAAGGTACTGATGAGGGTTTTTATAGAGAGAAAGGGAGGTATTAATTGACCCTCCTGGGAAACAGTAGTAGTAAATGCGGATAGGATGAAAAGATATAGAGGCGGTAGTTGGGGTAGTTGAATGCAGTCATTTCGAAGAGACTAGTCGTATTCCGCAAAGAAAAGCGAATGCAAAATGGATCTAGTTTGATTCGGACCTAATCATTTTATGGCGATATTCGTTAATACTGTTATGCGGGGTCAATCCTATGGAGCGAATCAAATACGGGTCTAGATGTCCCGACCAGAGTACCCGAAACAAGGAAAAAGAAAATAGACACGATACATTCAAATATTTCATTCTTTTCATATGAAGGATAGTAATTACATAAGTTAAACTGTTGCTCATACAGGTTTATTAGAGCTAACAGAAGACTCCTCTGCAGGGGAAGGTGCCAAAATAACCCTGTAGCAGTCACCTCATGCCCGAGGCGAAGGAGGCAGAGCTTCGGCTGGGGGGAAGGGAGGAACCTCATTTGGAGGGACTGGAAGGAAAGCTAGGGCTGGAGGAAGAGGAAGAAGTTCAGTTGAAGCCCGGGGATCTCCCATAGTGTACTCCCAAGTCATCGGAGGGTTCTAGACCCGATTGCCGAAGGAGGGGAAGGGAGCTCGAAAAGACCTCACACATGGGAGCAAGTGTTAGGATCTTTGTAATGGCTAGAGGGGGGGGGTGAATAGCACGTGTTTGTTCGTTGATGGAATTCGATCGAGATCGTCTCTACAATTTCGTTAGTACGCAGCGGAAATAGAAATAATACAATAACGAAATAAACAATCACACACGAACACAATTGTTTAACGTGGTTCGGAACCGCACGGTTCCTACTCCACGGATCGGGTTCGTACGAACCCTAGCGATGCCAATCACACACCACTATAAAACACTCCTTCTCGGAACAATCCGGAGGTGGAGAAACCTCGTAATAGATGATTACAACAATAATCAAAAGCTACAAGCAAAGACAATGAAATACAAAGCAAGACTAGTAAAGAAAAACACTTTACAAATGCTCTTGAATGCTTGATCGCTAGGTTGATCGAGTAGCACTTGTAGACCCTGAAATGCAGCAACAACTCGCCCCAAATCGCCTCAAAGAACCATGCCAAATTCTTCCATCACGAGCTCCTTATAAAGTTTCAACCTGTGCTGGAAAAAGTCGATCAGTCGACTGCTCGGGATCATCAGTCGACTGATGCCACTGTTGTCGTGAGACAACGGCTAGATCCACGCTGGATAAGTCCAACGGATCTACCATCGATCGATCATACCCATCCCGATCGATGATGGTGTCCTCACTGATCTTTGGTCCGGTCGAGTGAGACTACACTCGTGGTCGAATTCGAGCACCGACCGACCGATCATGAGATCGGGCCGACTACTGAGCCATCATCGATCGCCCTCCTCTGGCGGATCGCTACTTCCCGCAGTCAAACCCTAGTTGACTCGGTCCAGTCGACTGTTACATGGCACCAGTCGACTGGCACACCTCAAACATGAGGTTTTAGCCCAAGTATAGTGCCCCCATACTTGCTAGACCACCCTTAGCCTAGACCTAAGCCTTCTAGCCATCTCCATCAGCCTCACGCCTCTCGGATCCCTCCAAGTCATCCGTGACTTGTTCATCCATCGCGCTAGCCTTCAGATGCTTCCATCAGCTATGTCATGCTAACGGTGTCTACACCGCCAAGACACATTGGACTTACGCCGCCAAGACTCCGCTTGGACTTTACGCCGCCAACAATTGGACTTATGCTGCCAAGACTCAAGCTTGGACTTTCCCTTGCCAACCCATGTTGGACTTTTTATGCCAAGACCCATGCTTGGACTTTCCCTTGCCAACCCATGTTGGACTTTCCATTGCCAAGACTCATGCTTGGACTTTACCAAATGCCAAGTGTCCCACTTGGACTTTCCATGCCAAGTACCCAAGACTTGGACTTTCCCATGACAATTACATTGTCATATATTTTTGTCGAACATCAAAACATCACTCGAGTCAAACTCGAGTCCTGGTCAATCGTGACCTGGGCCGATTGCACCAACAATCTCCCCCTTTTTGATGTTTGACAAAAACCAAACAAAACATTGAGTTAGAACACTAACTCAAATCCCTTACCAATTATCCCAAATTGGTAATCTTAAACATTCTCCAAATGTTCTCCCCCAAACATTCTCCCCCTTTTTGACTAACATCAAAAAAGGTCTTCTCTCCAAGGAGGTCAATGTCTCATGTTCTAATGAGATCTTACAATCTCTCCCTTGGTCTAAAAATATCTAGGATGCCTACCATCTTCCTAGTGATAAGTCCCATATCACTCAAGAGAGGCAATCCTATTCACTCTCCCAATTTCCAAATTGGGTATCAAAAACCCATCAATTTTCCCAAATTGATGATACTCTTCCAATAACTTCTCCTCTTCAAGGAGAAAAACACATCCATCATCCCAAGATGGATACCTCCCCCTAAAGGCTTGCTCCCCCTTGACCATTTCACCAACAATGTCCTTGGGAAGTCCCTAAGCCAATAGGAACTCTAAACCATCAAAATTAAGGTTAGAAATTCAACATTGAACTTTCCAACACCTTATAATTGATACAAACCCTAAACAACTCTCCTAATCCATATCCAATGGATTTTCACCCTTTATCATGCTTCCCAAAGCATATCCTAGGGTTAGGAGTGGTTAGGGACCTTAACCGCAGCTGAAATCGGGTTAAACAACCTTGGTTACCCCGAAATCAGGCTATCAGTCGAGTGATTCAGAAATCAGTCGACTGACATGCTCATCGATCGCCACCTGAAGGGCCGATCGATAATCGAAAATTTGATTTTCAATTATCAGAAACGAGTTTTAGAAAATCATAAGTAATTCTATGTATTTTGAAAAATCACGAAATTTGATACGTATATTACTTATAGTCAATACAATGGGTGAGAAATATTTGAAAATTATTTTACCCATAAAATAGTGAGTTTGATACAAAACTCAAAACCATTGAAATTTTCAATGTTTTGGCCCTATCTTGTATCAACTCCATCAATGGTGATTGCTATCAAAAGATAGACTTCACCAAGGTTTTCTAAAATGTTTTTAAAATGTTTTTCAAAACCTTATTTTGGATCATATTCCTTGGGCTCTATGCACATGACTTGTACACAAGCTTTCCCAATGATCCACATGTTGAGTTAAGATGAGTTTGGGTTCAACTAAATGCAAAAACTATGCACCTTGAACTTAACTCATATCCTAGCATCTCACATGTATCTAGGGTGTATAAATACACATACATGTCAATTGGATGTGAGATGTGGGTTTTGGTTCATTTAATCTAGGGTTTCATGCATTTCCTAGGCAACCCTATTTGATTCCCTTATAAATGAGACTTCAAGTCATGCCATTGTCCTTAGTTTAATTTTAATCAATTAAATGCATGAAATGATCATGGCATAAAGATAGCAATAATTAAGCATGACCAATGATCATGATGTCATGGCATATGATAAAATCTAAAAACACATGACACTTAAATCCTTAACCTAAGCATACTCATGACATATAAAATGATTAAGAATAAGCATGATATCATGGCATGTCATATGGAAAACAAAGCATGACATATAAAATATATAGGTATAATAATACCTAAATTTTAATATTAATTGGCATTTGATATAATTAGAGGTATTTTGCCATATTTCTATTTTTCTCCCAAGTGTGCCAAAAACCCAAAATGACATACTAACCTCTAAACCTAAATTGTGCCAACTTGATCATTTTATCAAACTTTTCAAATAATATTGGCACATCCTAAAATCTTTTAGGATTAAGACTCAAGTGTATTTCCAAGGTAACCATAACCTTAAAAATAACCTAAAGTATCACCTTTGCCATGGTTGAGTTAACTACTCATCTAATCAAGGTTGGCACGCCCTAACCCCACCTAGCATGAATCAATCACGCTCTTAGGAACCCAAAATCTATTTGAGTTCCTAGGGTTAATTAGATATTTCTTAGGGATAACCTCCCTAGATACCTTCCTAATGACCCTCCTAGGCTTGTTAGCCTTGGTTATTGTGGTCTTACCTAGGTTGACTCTAGGGGTAACTCCTCTTGCAACCTTCTTAGTGGCCACCTTAGGTTTCCTAGAAACCCTAGCCACTAGGCACAACCTTTGGTCAACCTTAGGGATGACTTCCCCAATGACCTTGGTCTTCCTAGACCTAGTTAGTGTTCCATAATCAAATGGAACACTATGGTAAGCCACCTTAGGCTTAGGTTTGTGACCCAAACCTTGCTTGCCCTTGGTTGACTTTTGACTCTTAGGTCCTAGGTGTTGACTTTGACTTTTGGACCCTTGAAATTGATTTTGGATGTTCCTAAGGGTCTTCTCAAGTTTTTCAAGCCTTGACCTCAAGGCTTGATTTTCCAACTCTAATTTCCCAATTTTTGATTTCTCATTTGGTCCTTGGACATTATCCTTTCTTGGCATATGCCTAGTCCATTTTGGATTAAAACGTAGATGATCCCCTATTTTCTCAATTGATTTCCTAGGTAGAATATTTTTAGGGACATTTGACCTAGATTTGCTCTTAGATAAATTATTTTTAGGAACATTAGTCCCAAATTTCTCCTTACTTTCAAAATGAAAATTCTTAGCTCCTAAGCAAAAGTACTTGTTCCTATTAGCATGCTTTTCATAAATTGCAAGAGAATTAAAATTCTTAGCATGCTTTTGCCTATTAACTAAAGAAGGTGCATTATTGAAATATACCTTAGGGTTAGCCTTAGAAGCTTCCCCTACTTATGATGCTCCTTCTTTGGTCTTTTTGCTCCCCCTAGGACATTGACTCCGGTAGTGTCCCGGTAGCCGACATTTGAAGCAAACCACATGCTCCTTGCTTTTAATTGTCGAGGGACCGACATCCTTGACCTTTGGTGCCGGAGGAGTCTTCTTAACCCGTTTAGGACACTTACTCTTGTAGTGTCCTTGCTCCCTACACTCAAAGCATATAATATTCATTTTATTATTAATCGGCATGCTTGAGTTACCTAGATCCATGGTGATCGGAGTGGGTTCTTCATCCCTCCCGGAGGTTGAGGCTTCTTCTTTATTTTGTTCCGGCTCCGATGTGGATGGTCTCTCCCCCTCAATCACAGAAGTGGATGCTTCTTCCACCTTTTCTACTTCCTTCTCCAATCCGGATGTTGATTCCTTACTTTCTTGTGAGGATGATGAAGCTTCCTCTTCGGTCTCCTCCTCTTCCAAGTCTTCTTGGACCGATTCGGGATTGTCGTAGAACTTGACCAACTTGTTCCACAACTCCTTGGCATCCTTATAGCTTCCTAATCTAGATAAAATGTCGTTAGGTATCAAATTAATCAACATTTTTGTTACCTTAACGGTTGTCTTGAATTTTTGACGTTGCTCCATTTTGAGGATTTCGTCGTTCTCTCCTCTCGGAGCATTTTGAGGATCCTTATCGCTTCATTTTGAGGATTTCGTCGTTCTCTCCTCTCGGAGCATCAAAACCTATAATCACGGCAAACCAATTTTCTATATTCATCATTAGAAAATATTCCATTTTACCTTTCTAATACGTGAAATGTTCGCGGTCGAAGGAAGGCGGAACGTTGATGTCGTCACCCAATCTCTCCTTGAATTCCATCTTGTTCCTCTAGCGTGCTCCCTTGGTTGTTAATCCATAGAAGAGCCCAGGGCTCTGATACCACTTGTTTGGATCTTTGTAATGGCTAGAGGGGGGGGGGGTGAATAGCACGTGTTTGTTCGCTGATGGAATTCGATCGAGATCGTCTCTACAATTTCGTTAGTACGCAGCGGAAATAGAAATAATACAATAATGAAATAAACAATCACACACGAACACAATTGTTTAACGTGGTTCGGAACTGCACGATTCCTACTCCACGGATCGGGTTCGTACGAACCCTAGCGATGCCAATCACACACCACTATAAAACACTCCTTCTCGGAACAATCCGGAGGCAGAGAAACCGCATACAAGATGATTACAACAATAATCAAAAGCTACAAGCAAAGACAATGAAATACAAAGCAAGACTAGTAAAGAAAAACACTTTACAAATGCTCTTGAATGCTTGATCGCTAGGTTGATCAAGTAGCACTTGGAGACCCTGAATTGCAGCAGCAACTCGCCCCAAATCGCCTCAAAGAACCATGCCAAATTCCTCCATCACGAGCTCCTTATAAAGCTTCAACCTGTGCTGAAAAAAGTCGATCAGTCGATTGCTCGGGACCATCAGTCGACTGATGCCACTGTTGTCATGAGACAACGGCTAGATCAACGCTGGATAAGTCCAACGGATCTACCATCAGTCGACTGATCATACCCATCAGTCGACTGATGGTGTCCTCACTCATCGGGTCCCACGGGCCGAGTGAGACTACACTCTGTGGTCGAATTACCGAGCACCACGATCGGTGATCATGCGATCGATCATTGACAGCTCATCGATCGGCCTCCTCCGGGCAATGAGCTAGCCACTTTCCGCAATCAAACCCTAGTTGACTCGGTCCAGTCGACTGTCACATGACACTAGTCGACCGACACACCTCAAACATGAGATTTTAGCCCAAGTATGTGTTAGTAATATATGAGAGATGTTCTAAGGCAATCGCCTTATGTATGAACCATTTATATGATAAATGAAGATTCACTATTTGAGTATACATGTTTTATGTATTTGATTGGATCTTAAACTCATTTACTGAATGTCCACGATACGATTCACAGCATGAGAGAATTTGTGATTGGATCACAACTAGTGAGTATCTCTACATGTGTAATTGTGATATATTGGAATTATCCCTAGTCGATGAATTGATGGATTTGGACACCATCAATTCTGTCGAGACTAGCACGAGGTATACTCCTTGGTGTATCCAAGCAGCTGATTCTCACTGGCTGGAGACATAGTGATGTCCGGAGTTAATCGTGGATGCTAGTTATGGTAACTAGTTCATTGGAGTGACCACCGGTAGTAAGACTTCATATGGTTCTCTGCATATATAGATATGTCAATGAAGTTCTTCTTTGTGGCTTAAGTGCGATGTTCCTTTGACTTGCGGTATTCAAGTCATCTTGATCATGGAGACTTATGCTTTGACATCTTAAGCAAACATCTCTAAGGAGATGTGGACCCGGATGATTGGGTATAAGTCGAGTGATCGAAGGTGTTTGAATAGCCTATAAAGGATTCACCACTCCTTGCGAGGAGATGTATACCCATGGCCTCTCGTCGGATTGTTACTAAAGTCTTTGGCCAAAGCATTACATGTTTAGAGTAAGGTACTCTTCGATACATGTGGAGTAACTAGAATCCGTAGGACGAGGAAATGATACTTGGGCTAGGTGTAACGTAGTCAGCCTAGTGGGGACTGACACAATAGACCATGTCCTGAACCAAGTGGGTATAAGATGAGTGAAGGGAATGGGGCACGATTCATTCGAGCTGCTGAAGGGTTTCAGAAATAGTTCTGGATCAACCGTTGTTCTTTTCGGTTAATTGGGGATCATGATGTACTACTAGGTGCCACTCATGATCGTTCTATAATTAATGGTTAATTATAGACGGCCAACATAAACCGAGAACCTATTTGGTCACACGCACAACGAGCGTAATCCAAAGGATTTAAAACGAGCTTGAGTATGGGATTCTCAGACCGAGAGAAACTAGGTTTGGTTGGACCAAACATAAAGCGAGCATGAAATCGTTTCAGTCGCAATGGAAGCGTGGATGGGCCGTGTCTTATGAAGACATAATGGATGAACCAAAATGGTTTGGTTCTCATCCAATGGAGGAGAATAAACCAAAGGGTTTGGTTTATTTTAAACGAATGAACCAAAAGTTGGTTCGGTTCGTTTTAACTTAAAATAAACCATCATGGTTTGGTTTATTTTAACTTATCTTAATGGAGCGGGTTAACGGGCCTAATGGTTATGATCCAATAACCATTAAGAGAATTAGTTCTCTATAAAAGAGGGCTTAATGGATAATTAAGCCCTAATCCACAACCCTAAATTGCCGCCCACCTCTCCTTGGAGAAATTCGAAGCTAACTCTCCTCCTCCTTGCCGCCGCCCACCTTGAGGCTCCAACCGGCATCCAGAAGGCTGTTTCCTTCCCCCTCGCCGGCGTCGAGATGCTGCCGGTTAGTGCTCCGGTGATCTCCTTCAAGTTTGGCATCAAGGTGAGCTCTATCTCCCTTGGTTGGCCGGCGCCTATCACCTCCACCAAAGCTGTCCAGTTTTTCTGGACAGCTTCTTCTCCTCTCGTCGGAGCATCGTTTGGACGACGGTTAGAGCTTCGACAGTGGATAACTTACTGGGGATTCGATCTCCGGTAATCCTCTGAGGTGGAGGACGAAGGATTCGTCAATCGGTTGACGAATACCTCTCCGGAGAAGCGAGTTTTGAGGACTCGTTTTGGATCCAAATTTGGATTCGGATCGTGATCATCTCTCGATCACGTCGTCTTCAACACGAGGCTAGTAACCCGTACGAAGACGAAGCTCGTGGCTTAGCGAAGTCATCCCGAGGAACTCGGCGTGGATACGGATAGAGACGATTCTAGCGAGGATCGTTCCGGTTGATGCCGTTCCCGCTACACGTCATACGAAAGGTATAACGTAGATAAATTTCTTTTATTGCAAATTTTAAATTTACGATTATGTCTACACTTGTCGTAATATGCATGCGTGTGTTGTAATAAATATAGATTTATTATTTTTAATTGCTTCCGCTGTGCTCATGTTTACGAAACATGATCGAACACACACACGCCGCGGTGCTGGAAACCCAACAGTGGTATCAGAGCCCAGGTTGTGTTTCGACATAATCGTAAAAAATGGTTTTGCGATAGTCATAATGTATTTCTGAAAATTTTCTAATTTTGGAAAGTCTAGAAGTATTTATGGAAATCTTCCACTTTTGGAAAGTTGGAAGTATTTATGGAAATTGATATTTTCCATAAATAAAATATTTGATTAGATTCTGGAAATTTGTTTCCTAATTTAATCATGATTTAATTTCGGAAATCAAATCTTAAAATATTTTATTTCCATAAGTAGTTTTAATGATTTAGGAAATTGGTTTCCTAAATAGATTTTCCTTAATCAAATAATTCCATGAATAAAATATATGATTAGATTTGGAAATATGTTTCCTAATTTAATTATGATTTGATTTGGAGAATCAAATCTTAAACATATTTTATTTCCATAAATAGTTATGATATATAAGGAAGTATATACATGACATAATTGTATGCCATGTAATTGCATTAGATGCATAACATTATGTCATGCGTGTCGTGACATGTAGATGTATGCCATGTATGCCATGCCATGTAGATAATAGTTATTTGCATGCAAAGAGGATGAGACATAAAAACCCTTAAACAATATTAAAGCCTACACCTTCCATTAATATGGTTAGAACCAGAGTTCCGTTTCTTGTTTGGGTTGTTGGACTCTCTCCAAGCCCGGCTCGAACCCGAATATGTTCAAACCATGGAATAGTTTAATACTAATATGGTAAGAGTCAGAGGTCAATCATTAGCTTTGGTTGTTGGACTCTCTCCAAGCTGGGCTAATTGGTTGAATGCGCTCTAACCATATTAAAACTATGTCCCGATTAATGGGTTGGCTTTAACCTGGAGCATCGACTTGTTGGACTCTCTCCAAGGTCGATGTAAAGGGAGGTGAAGTTGGGTGCTATGCATATGATGCATACTTGTTAATGTGTTAACAACCCGATGTATGTGTGAACATTCAATTAGTTGATAGCACATTGTGATAGTTGCATATACGTGATATGCAATCGGTATAGACGATACCTACCATCGTAGTTATGAATGGCTTGTTGGACTCTCTCCAAGGTTGTTCATAACTATGATGGATATCAGGCCATACGGAGATGGACCTATGATCTCCCGAAGTGATTTTGGAGTTTTTGAAATTCGAAAAATGAATGGGATTTATAAATGTATATTAATGCATTTTAAAATCATTTTCTCATATATGCTCGTTTTGTATTTCTAAGATTGATCATGATGTCTTTGAATTTGCGTTCCATTTTGGATTCGAATAAATTGACTGGGCCGAGCTTCATGGACTGGCTTAGAAGCTTGAGAATTGTTCTCAAGGTTGAAAAGCTTGCAAATGTCCTCGAAGCATCTCTTCCCGCCCGTCCTAGTGTCAATGCAACTCAGGACCAATTGTTGGCCTATCAGAAACATGTGAATGATTCTGAACAAATGAGTTGCATCATGCTAGCCGCGATGGAACCCAAGCTACGAAAGCAACATGAGCATATGGATGCTCATATCGTAGTCCTTCATCTTTGTGAGTTGGTTGATGAGCAAGTGAGATTCGAAAGGTTCGAAGTCTCAAAGCTCCTCTTCACCTCTGAGATGCTAGGAGGTTCATCTGCGGTAGTCGCTCAATATCAAGACCTGTGGAGTCTTCGAGAAGCATGAGCGAGGGCGGTCTTCATTAGTTGATTCCTCGAAGAAAGGTTCTAAGAGGAAGTCAAAGGAACAAAGAAAAGGGAAAGAAGAGAAGGGCTAAGAAGGTAGAACTAGCACAAAGGAAACTTGCCATCATTATGGCAAGGAGAGCCATTCTTGAAGAAAGTGCAAGATTTATCTTGAGTCCATGAAGAAGGATAAGGCATCGGATGCCCCATCTTCTTCAGAAATCTTCTTTATTGATTGTCATTCTATTTCCTCAGACACTTGGATATTTGATACTGGGTGTGGCTCACATATATGTAATGACATACATGGGCTAAGGAATAGAAGAAGACTCGTCAAGGGGAGAGTCAAATTTACGTGTTGGGAATGGAGCAACGGTTGCTGCACTCGCCATCGGAACGTATTTGTTGGAACTCCCTGTAGGACTTGTCTTAGAACTGGACAATTGCTTTTATGTTCCTTCGTTGATAAAGAACATCATTTCTATTTCTTGTCTAAATAGAAATGGGTTCCATTTGACTTTTAGTAACAATTGTTGTTACATAACTTTGAATGGAGTTCTTTATGGGATTGGAACTTTAAGCAATGGTGTTTATACGTTGGACGTATCCAGTGACGATTTCAATATCGAAGCGAGCAACACGCGTGCTCGAAAGGATAATCAAATAGACTCCTATATGTGGCATTGTCATCTTGGCCATATAAGCAAGAAATGCATGTCCGAATTACACCGATGTGGAATTCTGGAATCGTTTGAATTGGATTCATACGATACATGCGAATCATGCTTAAAAGGCAAGATGACTAAGTTACCTTTTACGGGAAAAGGTGAACGAGTGGGAGAGTTACTAGGTCTAATACATACTGATGTATGTGGACCTATGTCAACTCAAGCTTTAGGAGGCTATAGCTACTTCATTACCTTCACCGATGATCACTCATGGTTTGGGTATGTGTTCTTGATGAAACACAAGTCTGAAGCCTTTGAAAGGTTCAAAGAATTCAGAAATGAAGTAGAGAAACAACATGACAAGAGTATTAAAACACTTCGATCGGATCGAGGTGGTGAATACTTAAGTCAAGAGTTTCTTGATTATCTAAGAGACAATGGTATATTGTCTCAATGGACTCCGCCATATACACCAAGACATAATGGTGTATCTGAGAGGCGTAACCGGACCTTGTTGGACATGGTCAGGTCAATAATGAATCATGCGACTCTTCCCAAGTCCTTTTGGGGCTATGCACTTCAGACAGCTGTTTACTTGTTAAACAGAATGCCTACCAAGGTAGTCTCAACTACTCCATATGAGATATGGAATGGTAAGAAACCTCATGTATCTTACTTGAAGATATGGTGTTGTCCTGCTTATGTGAAGCGGACTGTATCATACAAATTGGATGCTAAGTCTGATAAATGTCTATTTATTGGATACCCTAAGGAAACAAGGGGTTACCAATTCTATCATCCTGTGGAACAAAAGGTGTTTGTTTCAAGGCATGCTGTGATTCTAGAGAAAGAGTTTCTCTTGCAAGAAAACAGTGGGAGTGTCGTCGAGCTTGAGGAGGCTCGAGAGACTCAAATAGACATTGATGAGATACCTGGTGAAGCACAACAGCCGACAACTCATAGTGATGAGCAATCGGCTGGACCTATTGTAACACCACATCTTCTTAGATCTGGTAGAACACGCAACATTCCTGAGAGAGATGGATTTCTCGTAAGTGAATCGAACGACGTGTTACTCATTGATGATGAGGAGCCTACCAGTTATGAAGAAGTGCTGACAAGTTCAGAAAGGGATAAGTGGCTTGGTGCCATGAAGTCGGAAATGGATTCCATGTACGAAAACCAAGTTTGGAACTTGGTTGACCCACCTGAAGGCATAAAGCCTATAGGGTGCAAGTGGGTTTTCAAGAAGAAAACCGACATGGATGGTAATGTGATTACCTATAAGGCTAGATTGGTGGCGAAAGGATATCGTCAAAAGCAAGGTCTTGATTATGATGAAACCTATTCGCCTGTAGCTATGCTTAAATCCATTCGGATGCTCCTGGCCATAGCGGCTCATTATGATTATGAGATATGGCAGATGGATGTGAAAACAGCTTTCCTTAATGGAAACCTGCTCGAGGACGTGTATATGATACAGCCTGAGGGTTTCACATCGGTTGATAAAACCAAGGTATGCAAATTGCGACGGCCCATTTATGGATTGAAGCAAGCATCCAGGAGCTGGAATATCCGTTTTGATGAGACAATCAAAAAGTTTGATTTCTCACAAAATCCAGACGAACCTTGTGTGTACAAGAAGGTTAGTGGGAGTGCAGTCGTGTTCCTAGTATTGTATGTCGATGACATATTACTTATAGGAAACGATGTGTCAATCTTACAGTCAGTTAAGGTTTGGTTATCCAAGACATTCTTCATGAAAGACCTGGGAGAAGCAACCTACATCCTTGGGATTAAGATCTATAGAGATAGATCGAAACGGTTGCTTGGTCTTTCGCAGTCTACATATATAGACCGAGTGCTAAAGAGGTTTAGCATGTCAGAATCCAAGAAAGGTTATCTGCCCATCAGGCATGGGGTACACCTTTCGAAGTCTATGTGTCCGCGCACAGAAAACGAGAGGATTTGCATGAGTAAGATTCCCTATGCATCCGCAATAGGATCTATCATGTATGCTATGTTATGTACGAGGCCCGATGTATCGTATGCTCTGAGTGTCACGAGCAGATACCAGTCTGATCCAGGAATGGATCATTGGGCGGCTGTTAAGACAATCCTTAAGTACTTGAGAAGAACTAAGGATGTGTTCCTAATATATGGAGAAGGGGACATGGTGATACGCGGGTATACGGATGCCAGCTTCCAGACAGACAAGGATGATTCCAGTGTTAGTTATAGCCCTAAGAACCAATCATGTGATGGTTGAATAGGGAACATTTTGTATCATATTCTATAAAGGCAAAGGATTGGTTATTATATTTAAGTCTTGCTTGTGCCAGCTAAATTAAATATAGTAATGCCCTAGAAAAGTAGGTTCTTGTCTCACAAAGACATCAATTGGCAGAATTGATTATGAGAGGTCAGAGAGAACACTTTCTAAATGTTCTAGTCAAGTATTAATATGCAAGGGCAATATTAATACATAAAGACTAATGTAGGTCAATTGATGACTTGATCTCACAAGTCATGGATATATGATATCAAGTTGACACATGGGTATATATTAGAGAATATATATCTGAATGACCCGCCATGAGAAAGTTTCATGGATCGTTATATGAGTGTCATAAACTTTCTCATGTGACTATTGGTATGAATAGTCCTTAGACCTGAAGTCACTACGGTTCCCTACATAAGGAGTTATGTACTTTGGTATCGTCAAACGTCACCCGTAACAGGGTGGACCCTAAAGGTGATTACTGGGTATATAACAAATTATGCGGAGGGATGTGAGTGATGTCGATGGGATCTATCCCTCTCATATGACGAGTGATATCGGTGGCCCCTTGATTGAGTAGAACTACTAAAACGCATGGACATGCTCGAATGAGTCAATATGAGATATTGAGCTCATTTGTTTGAGTTAGTTTACTCAGGGATCAAGAAACACATAGATTGATCGAGGATGACACGGTCTATGCCTCATTGATCAATCTGATATCAAGGATAGAAGGACACGGTCATATATTATAGTAGTCACGGAAAGGTTAGTCGGATCTTGACTTATCTCGTAACTTGGGTAGCAATGATGTATTGCTAGATGCCGCTCATTGCTTGTGTATCTAAAAGAGTTTAGATCCACTGCCAACGTTATGAGAGCCTATAGGGTCACACACAAAGAGCATGATAATTAGAGGAATTAGAGTATTCTAGTTTGACTAGAATAATTTGGGAATAAGCTTAAGTACAAAATGGTTTTTGGACTTTAAGCTTAATGAGAATTTTAGCTAATTGATTTAATGAGATTAATTCAATATGTTACCTTATTGATTTAATAAGATTAATTCAATATGATAACATAAGCTTAATTGAATTAATAAGATTAATTCAATATGATTGAATTAATAAGATTAATTCAATATGATAACATAAGCTTAATTGAATTAATAAGATTAATTCAACATGCATGAATGCCACATAAGCATGCCACCTAAGCATCCACCTAAGCTAGTTAAGGTGGAAGGAAACAAAATGGTTTTGTCTCCTTAAGTGGCCGGCCAAACAAGGATATGTCTCAATGCAATGGATTGCATTGAATGTGTGGAGGTGAAAGGGTTTTTCCAACCCTATAAAAGACACCTCAAGTGGCCGGCCAAAAGAAAGCATTGGCTTTGTTGTTGGTGGAAGCTTTGGTAGTGTTGTTGTGGTTGTGAGAGAGCTTGGTGGAAGCTTTGGTTGTGTGGGTTTGTGAGTGTAGGCTAGCAAGAAGAGGAGTCTTCTTCTTCCTTTCTCCTTTTCCCTCTCTTCCTCTCCTTTAGGGACTTCTCTAGCAAGAAGTAAAGGAGAGCTCCTCTAGTTTTTCTTTTGTGAGACAAGAGCTTGCTCGTGTGGATACATATAGAGGCACGGACACTTGAACGTGCTAAAGATCCAACAAACAAAAGGAAGAAGCGGGATTAACAAGGGCACGCAACAAAGGTAATCCTCTCCTATAAGATAGGTTTGGTTTAGAGAAATTTATTTTATACAAGTTTGCTTTCGCATGGATCACTTGGAAGGGATCCTAATTTTTCCGTTGCGCATATGCCATTTGGCATGAAGAATTCCCTACAGTGGTATCAGAGCCACTTGCGAAAGATCGTATAAAATAGGTTTTCTCTATTTTATATGTGATATAGAAGTAGGATAAATTTTATTATGAGTTGATAATTGCATTAGCAATTGTCAAACATAATAAAATATCCAATGTCTTTTAAAAGTTAAAATGACATGGTGCATGGTTATGGCCTAGTCCCAAAAGATTTGTGAATGTGTGTGTGTTGTAATTTTTAAATACGGCCTGCGTGTCGTGCCTTCCTCCTAAAATTCTTGTTGTAAAATTAGTTTTAGACTCGAATGTAACTCGAGTATTTCTCCTTTTGTAATGTACAAAACAAAGATGGAGGGTCCATTGAAAGAAGAGGTTACAAGGAGGAAGTCAACACACAAGACAACCAAAAGGAAGCACTTAGGAGAAGATCTTTGTCCCTAGGTTGACTCAATCTTTTCATTGGCTTGAGAAGATTGTAGAATAAGGGCCATAACCATGACACGCTTAGTTTAATATGTATGTGATGCATGTTAGTTTAGCTTGTATGTGATGCATGATTAGTTTAGCTTATATGTGATGTATGCTAATATGTATATGATACATGTTTATTTCTTAATAAGTCAAGAACGATATGCCTACCAAAGCTTGGTACTCACTACTTCCTCAATCATTTGTTATTGGGTTTGCCAAAGCAAAGCAATGCATTTTATCTTGGAAGAGTGCAAGTGGACAATCGTGATGTCCCGCTATCAAACTTGGTTAAGACTTAATTAAGTTTTCTTAATTAGTTAAGAAAGTAGAGGCATATATTAGCTTTGAACATAAGTTTTAAAATTAGTTTTATGTGATTTCCGAACATCAGCTTTGTCTTAGAAGTGGTCGTTGCTCCGATATCCAAGAAGGCCCCTGTGCCTCGCCACAGCCTGGAAGCTGGTTTAGGAATAAACACTAAACTAATCTAAAACTTAACCAAAGCTATTAAAGAGTTACATCAGATGTAATTGGCAAAAGATTGCCTACCTAATTATACTACGTCTTGGGCGATTAGCCAAAGCTAACTCAAGATGAATTATAATGTGGATCTTTATCCCATATAAATTTATAGCTAAATAGTAGCTATGAGAATTTAGTGGGAGCCTCATTTAATTAAAGGCCTAATTAAATGATTTAGGTATGATACTTAACTTTGCATTTTAATGTTGTAGATCACCATGACATCTAACACGACACACCCCCTCAACTTGCGATCTGTCCTTGAGAAGGACAAGCAATGGAGCGAACTTTCTTGGTAGTATAGGAACTTGAGGATTATCCTCAAACAAGAACGCCTGTATGTCCTAGAAGCGATCTACCCACGAAACACCCGCCCATGCGCCACTCGTCGAAAAGGATGCTTATAAGAAGCATCAAGATGACGCATTAGATGTGTCATGTCTTATGCTTGCCACCATGAACTCTGAGCTTCAGAAGCAACATGAGAACATGGATGCCTATGATATGGTTGAGCATTTGAAACAACTATATCAAGGACAAGCTAGGCACGAGTGTTTTGAAGTGTCTAAGGCTCTTTTTGCATGCAAGATGCAAGAAGGAACACCTGTAGGAACTCACGTACTCAAAATGATTGGGTACGTTGAGAACCTCAAAGACTAGGTTTTCCACCGAGCCAAGAATTGACAACCGATGTTATCCTGCAATCGTTGCCGGAAGCATATAATCAATTCGTCATGAATTATAACATGAATGAAATTGATAAACCTTTGCCTGAGATTCTCGGATGTTAAGAATCACGAACCGAATCTCAAAAAGAAAGTTAGAACGTACTAATGGTCAAGAAGGGCAAAAGTAAGCGCAAAGGCAAGGGTAAGACCAAGCCAAAGGCAAGGCCAATTCATCCACTTCAAAGGGTAAAGGTAAAGTACCTAAGGAAGGGATCGCTTCCATTGCGGTGAGATCGACACGGAAGCGGAATCGCAAAGTCTACCTTGAGGAAGTAAAGAATAAAAGAAGTGGGACTTCGCCTCGTATACACGCTATAGAAGTTAATCTATCTATTTCTTCTACATGGGTATTAGATACGGATGTGCATCTCACATTTGTAATAATGTGCGAGGGAGAAATAGTAGACAAATGGCAAAAGGCGAAGTAGACCTACGAGTAGGCAATGGCGCAAAAGTTCTTCAGAGTCAGAGGAACATATTCTTTGTCTTTGCCCACCGGGCTTATCTTAGAACTAGAGGAGTGCTTATATGTACTGCATTGACAAAGAACATAATTTCGTATCTTGTTTAGACAAGAAAAACTTTTCTTTTATAATAAAGGACAAATGTTGTTCCATTTATTTGAATGAAATGTTCTATTGTAATGCACCACTTATGAATGGTCTCTATGTTCTAGATTTAGAAAACCCAATTTATAACGTAAATACCAAGCGGTTCAAATCGAATGATTCGAACCAAACATATCTCTGGCATTGTCGCCTAGGTCACATAAATGAAAAACGCATATCCCAACTCCATAAAGATGGATTATTGGACTCATTTGATTTTGAATCATATGAGGTATGCGAATCTTGCCTTTTAGGAAAGATGACTAAAACTCCATTTAGTGGACATGGAGAGAGAGCGCAGACTTGTTAGGACTCATACATCGATGTATGTGGGCCTTTCAATGTCGAAGCCGAGGAGGAGGCTATAAGTACTTTATTACTTTCACTGATGATATGAGTAGATTTGGCTACTTATATTTGATGAGACATAAGTCAGAATCCTTTGAAAAGTTCAAAGCATTCAAGAATGAAGTACAAAACCAACTTGGTAAGCGTATCAAGCTACTTCGATCAGATCGAGGTGGTGAATACCTTAGTCAAGAGTTTCGTGATCACCTGGCTGAGTGTGGGATAATATCCCAACTCACTCCCCCTGGAACACCACAATGGAATGGTGTATCTGAGAGGAGAAATCGTACTCTATTAGATATGGTACGATCAATGATGAGCAGTGATCTACCTACTTCCTTTTGGGGACTAGCTCTAGAGACAGCCGCTTTCACACTTAATCGCGTCCCATCAAAAGCCGTAGAAAAGACACCATATACGATGTGGACTGGGAAGAGTCCCAAAATGTCTTTTATAAAGATTTGGGGTTGTGAAGCTTATGTAAGGCGTCAAGTCTCAGACAAACTAGGACCCAAATCAGATAAGTGTTATTTTGTAGGATATCCCAAGGAAACTAAGGGATATTACTTTTACAATCCCACACTTGGCAAGGTGTTTGTTGCCAGAAATGCTGTCTTTCTAGAAAGAGAATTTATTTCTAGAAAAACTAGTGGGAGTAAAATTCATCTTGAAGAAGTTCAAGATGACGATAACACTAAGGCTTCGATGGAAAATGAACAGGAACCACAAAGTGTTGTGGATGAGGAAATTGTTGCCCAAAGAGTTGTGGAACAAACACCTGTTCAAGTAGACCAACCTCTTCGTAGATCGACAGATCCGTCGTCAACCCGAGAGATATTCTTTTCTCTTGACCGTAGTGATGGTGGTATTGCTTCGATCTTGGAGCCTACATCCTATCAAGAAGCTATGATGAGCCCAGATTAGAAATGGCTAGAGGCCATGAGATCCAAATGGAATCCATGTACACTAACCAAGTATGGACCTTGGTTGATCCACAAGGTAAAACCCATTGGGTGTAAGTGGGTCTTTAAAGTAAAGACATGGATGGTAATAAGCATACCTATAAAGGTAGATTGGTGGCTAAAGGATTCAAACAAATTCATGGTATTGACTATGATGAAACCTTTTCACGATTGCGATGCTTAAATCCATTCGATCATACTTGCTATTCACCTACCACGATTATGAGATCTGGCGGATGGATGTCAAAACCGCTTTTACGAATGGAAAGCTACTCGAGGATGTGTACATGACACACCGAGGGTTTTGAAGATCCAAAGCATCCTGGAAAGGTATGCAACCGCAAAGGTCCATTTATGGACTAAAGCAAGCCTCTCGCGGAATCTTCGATTCGATGATGCAATCAAGGAGTTTGGTTTCATCAAGAATGAAGATGAACCTTGTGTCTACAAGAGAAATAGTGGAGAACACGATTGTATTTCTTGTCTTGTATGTAGATGACATACTTCTCGGAAATGATATTCCCTCACTCCGATCTGTGAAGATGTGGTTAGGGAATTGTTTTTCGATGAAAGACTTAGGTGAAGTGCCTATATTCTAGGCATCAAGATCTATAGAGATAGATCTAAAAGATTACTTGGCCTAAGTCGAGTACATACATTGATAAAGTGCTAGATCGTTTTGCTATGCAAAATTCCAAGAAAGGATTTACGCTTTATCACATGGTGTGAGTCTTTCAAGACTCAATGTCCCTCTTCTAAGGAGGAGAGAGATCGCATGGATAAGATCCCTTATATGCGCCATAGGGTCTATCATGTACGCCATGCTTTGTACTGTTCTCGACATCTCGTATGCTTTGAGCATGACGAGTAGATACGATCGGATCCAGTGAAAGTCACTGGATAGCAAATAAAAATATTCTTAAATACTTACGAAGAACGAAAGAATATTTCCGATATTCGAGGCAATGAGGAGCTAGTCAGAAGGGTTACAGTGATGCAAGCTTCCAAATGCATAAGGATGACTATAGATCGCAATCGGTACGTGTTTTGCACGAATGGTGGAGATGTGAGTCGAAGAGTTCAAAGCAGACACATTCTTGATTCTACAACAGAGTATATTGTCGATCCGATGCAAAGAAAGGAGGTCATTTGGCTCGTAAGTTCATCTGAACTTGGGGTAGTTCCTAGCATTGCAGATCCAATAGACTCTATTGTGACAACAATGGGGCTATTACGCGAGCTAAGGAACCTCGATCACATCACGGACCAAACACATATCGGCGCTTCCATCTCATTCGAGAGATCATCGATAGAGGAGATGTGAGGATATGCAGAGTAAATGAGCTAACATCGCAGATCCATTGACCAAGGCTTTGGCACAGAGGAAGCATGATGGTCACACTAGGTCACTAGGTATTAGATATCATAGTGATTGGTACTAGTGCTAGTGGGAGATTGTTAGTTATAGCCCTAAGAACCAATCATGTGATGGTTGAATAGGGAACATTTTGTATCATATTCTATAAAGGCAAAGGATTGGTTATTATATTTAAGTCTTGCTTGTGCCAGCTAAATTAAATATAGTAATGCCCTAGAAAAGTAGGTTCTTGTCTACAGCATCAATTGTGGCGAATTGATTATGATAGTCTGTAGAGAACACTTTCTAAATGTTCCTAGTCAAGTATTAATATGCAAGGTCAATATTAATACATAAAGACTAGCATGTAGGTCAATTGATGACTTGATCTCACAAGTCATGGATATATGATATCAAGTTGACACATGGGTATATATTAGAGAATATATACTGAACTGACCCGCCATGAGAAAGTTTCATTGATCGTTATATGAGTGTCATAAACTTTCTCATGTGACTATTGGTATGAATAGTCCTCAGACCTGAAGTCACTACGGTTCCCTACATAAGGAGTTATGTACTTTGGTATCACAAACGCCACGTCACGTAATGTGGACCATAAAGGCGATTCTTCGGGTATATAACAAATTATGCGGAGGGATGTGAGTGATGTAGATGGGATCTATCCTCTCATATGAAGAGTGATATCGGTGGGCCCTTGATTGAGTAGAACTACTAAACGCATGGCCATGCTCGAATGAGTCAATATGAGATATTGAGCTCATTTGTTTGAGTTAGTTTACTCGGGGATCAAGAAACACATAGATTGATCGAGGATGACACGCGATCTATGCCTCATTGATCAATCGATATCAAGGATAGAAGGACACGGTCATATATTATAGTAGTCACGGAAAGGTTAGTCGGATCTTGACTTATCTCGTAACTTGGGTAGCAATGATGTATTGCTAGATGCCGCTCATTGCTTGTGTATCTAAAAGAGTTTAGATCCACTGCCAACGTTATGAGAGCCTATAGGGTCACACACAAAGAGCATGATAATTAGAGGAATTAGAGTATTCTAGTTTGACTAGAATAATTTGGGAATAAGCTTAAGTACAAAATGGTTTTTGGACTTTAAGCTTAATGAGAATTTTAGCTAATTGATTTAATGAGATTAATTCAATATGTTACCTTATTGATTTAATAAGATTAATTCAATATGATAACATAAGCTTAATTGAATTAATAAGATTAATTCAATATGATTGAATTAATAAGATTAATTCAATATGATAACATAAGCTTAATTGAATTAATAAGATTAATTCAACATGCATGAATGCCACATAAGCATGCCACCTAAGCATCCACCTAAGCTAGTTAAGGTGGAAGGAAACAAAATGGTTTTGTCTCCTTAAGTGGCCGGCCAAACAAGGATATGTCTCAATGCAATGGATTGCATTGAATGTGTGGAGGTGAAAGGGTTTTTCCAACCCTATAAAAGACACCTCAAGTGGCCGGCCAAAAGAAAGCATTGGCTTTGTTGTTGGTGGAAGCTTTGGTAGTGTTGTTGTGGTTGTGAGAGAGCTTGGTGGAAGCTTTGGTTGTGTGGGTTTGTGAGTGTAGGCTAGCAAGAAGAGGAGTCTTCTTCTTCCTTTCTCCTTTTCCCTCTCTTCCTCTCCTTTAGGGACTTCTCTAGCAAGAAGTAAAGGAGAGCTCCTCTAATTTTTCTTTTGTGAGACAAGAGCTTGCTCGTGTGGATACATATAGAGGCACGGACACTTGAACGTGCTAAAGATCCAACAAACAAAAGGAAGAAGTGGGATTAACAAGGGCACGCAACAAAGGTAATCCTCTCCTATAAGATAGGTTTGGTTTAGAGAAATTTATTTTATACAAGTTTGCTTTCGCATGGATCACTTGGAAGGGATCCTAATTTTTCCGTTGCGCATATGCCATTTGGCATGAAGAATTCCCTACATCCAGGTCTCAGTCTGGATACGTGTTCACCTTGAATGGGGGCGCAGTGAGTTGGAAAAGTTCCAAACAAGAGACTGTAGCGGATTCTACCACTGAGGCAGAATACATTGCAGCTTCAGAAGCAGCAAAGGAAGCGGTTTGGATCAAGAAGTTCGTTCATGAACTTGGTGTGATTCCGGCCATTGTTGAAGCAATACCGGTCTACTGCGACAACAATGGAGCAATTGCACAGGCGAAAGAGCCAAGGTCTCATCAGCGATCCAAACATGTGCTTCGCCGCTATCATCTTATCAGAGAGATCATCAGTAGGAACGAAATACAAATCGAGAAAATTCCCACTGAAAGGAACTTAGCGGATCCCTTGACTAAGGCATTACCTCAAAATAAGTTTGAGGGTCATGTTCGAGCTTATGGTATTGGATACTGTAGCGATTGGCATTAGGCCAAGTGGGAGTCTGTTAGTAATATATGAGAGATGTCCTAAGGCAATCGCCTTATGTATGAACCATTTATATGATAAATGAAGATTCACTATTTGAGTATACATGTTTTATGTATTTGATTGGATCTTAAACTCATTTACTGAATGTCCACGATACGATTCACAGCATGAGAGAATTTGTGATTGGATCACAACTAGTGAGTATCTCTACATGTGTAATTGTGATATATCGGAATTATCCCTAGTCGATGAATTGATGGATTTGGACACCATCAATTTTGTCGAGACTAGCACGAGGTATACTCCTTGGTGTATCCAAGCGGTGATTCTCACCGGTCGAGACATAGTGATGTCCGAGTTAATCGTGGATGCTAGTTATGGTAACTAGTTCATTGAGTGACCACCGTAAGACTTCATATGGTTCTCTCGATATATAGATATGTCAATGAAGTTCTTATGTGGCTTAAGTGCGATGTTCCTTTGACTTCGGTATTCAAGTCATCTTGATCATGGAGACTTATGCTTTGACATCTTAAGCAAACATCTCTAAGGAGATGTGGACCCGGATGATTGGGTATAAGTCGGTGATCGAAGGTGTTTGAATAGCCTATAAAGGATTCACCACTCCTTGCGAGGAGATGTATACTCCATGGCATCTCGTCGGATTGTTACTAAAGTCTTTGGCCAAAGCATTACATGTTTAGAGTAAGGTACTCTTCGATACATGTGGAGTAACTAGAATCCGTAGGACGAGGAAATGATACTTGGGCTAGGTGTAACGTAGTCAGCCTAGTGGGGACTGACAAATAGACCATGTCCTGAACCAAGTGGGTATAAGATGAGTGAAGGGAATGGGGCACGATTCATTCGAGCTGCTGAAGGGTTTCAGAAATAGTTCTGGATCAACCGTTGTTCTTTTCGGTTAATTGGGGATCATGATGTACTACTAGGTGCCACTCATGATCGTTCTATAATTAATGGTTAATTATAGACGGCCAACATAAACCGAGAACCTATTTGGTCACACGCACAACGAGCGTAATCCAAAGGATTTAAAACGAGCTTGAGAATGGGATTCTCAGACCGAGAGAAACTAGGTTTGGTTGGACCAAACATAAAGCGAACATGAAATCGTTTCAGTCGCAATGGAAGCGTGGATGAGCCGTGTCTTATGAAGACATAATGGATGAACCAAATGTAGGGAATTCTTTATGCCAAATGGCATATGCGCAACGGAAAAATTAGGATCCCTTCCAAGTGATCCATGCGAAAGCAAACTCGTATAAAATAAATTTCTCTAAACCAAGCCTATCTTATAGGAGAGGATTACCTTTGTTGCGTGCCCTTGTTAATCCCGCTTCTTCCTTTTGTTTGTTGGATCTTTAGCACGTTCAAGTGTCCGTGCCTCTATATGTATCCACACGAGCAAGCTCTTGTCTCACAAAAGAAAACTAGAGGAGCTCTCCTTTACTTCTTGCTAGAGAAGTCCCTAAAGGAGAGGAAGCTAGGGAAAAAGAGAAGGGAAGAAGAAGACTACTCTTCTTGCTACACTCACAAAAGCCACACAACAATAAGCTCTCAAGCTCTCTCCAAGCCTCAAGCTCCCAACAACCACACCAACAATTGCTTTGGCCGGCCACTCCATGGGGTCTTTTATAGGGTTGGAAAAACCCTTTCACCTCCACACATTCAATGCAATCCATTGCATTGGGACATTTGTTTGGCCGACCACTTAAGGAGACAAAACCATTTTGTTTCCTTCCACCTTATCTAGCTTAGGTGGATGCTTAGGTGGCATGCTTATGTGGCATGCTTATGTGGCATTCTTATGTGGCATTCATGCATGTTGAATTAATCTTATTAATTCAATTAAGCTTATGTTATCATATTGAATTAATCTTATTAATTCAATTAAGCTTATGTTATCATATTGAATTAATCTTATTAATTCAATTAAGCTTATGTTATCATATTGAATTAATCTTATTAAATCAATGAGGTAACATATTGAATTAATCTCATTAAATCAATTAGCTAAAATTCTCATTAAGCTTAAAGTCCAAAAACCATTTTGTACTTAAGCTTATTCCCAAATTATTCTAGTCAAACTAGAATACTCTAATTCCTCTAATCATCATGCTCTTTGTGTGTGACCCTATAGGCTCTCATAACGTTGGCAGTGGACCTAAACTCTTTTAGATACACAAGCAATGAGCGGCATCTAGCAAAACATCATTGCTACCCAAGTTATGAGATAAGTCAAGATCCGACTAACCTTTTCGTGACTACTATAATATATATGACCGTGTCCTTCTATCCTTGATATCAGATTGATCAATGAGGCATAGACCGTGTCATCCTCGATCAATCTATGTGTTTTTGATCCCCGAGTAAACTAACTCAAACAAATGAGCTCAATATCTCATATTGACTCATTCTGAGCATGGCCATGCGCTTTAGTAGTTCTACTCAATCAAGGCCCACCGATATCACTCGCCATATGAGAGGGATAGATCCCATCTACATCACTCACATCCTCCGCATAATTTGTTATATACCCAAGAATCGCTTTTATGGTCCACCCTCGCTACTGTGACGCTGACGATACCAAAGTACATAACTCCTATGTAGGGAACCGTAGTGACTTCGTGTCGAGGACTATTCATACCAATAGTCACATGAGAAAGTTTATGACACTCATATAACGATCCATGAAACTTTCTCATGGCGGGTCGGGCTCAAAGATATATTCTCTAATATATACCCATGTGTCAACTTGATATCATATATCCATGACTTGTGAGATCAAGTCATCAATTGACCTACATGCTAGTCTTTATGTATTAATATTGCCCTTGCATATTAATACTTGACTAGGAACATTTAGAAAGTGTTCTCTACAGCCTCTCATAATCAATTCTGCCAATTGATGTACTGTAGATAAGAACCTACTTTTCTAGGGCATTATTATATTTAATTTAATGCACAAGCAAGACTTAAATATAATAACCAACTTTGCCTTTATAGAATATGATACAAAATGTTCCCTATTCAACCATCACATGATTGGTTCTAGGGCTATAACTAACAATCTCCCACTAGCACTAGTACCAATCACTATGATATCTAATACCTAGTGACCTAGTGTGACCATCATGCTTCCTCCGTACAAAGCCTTGGTCAATGGATCCGCGATGTTAGCTTCGCTTTGCATCAGATATCCTCACATCTCTCTATCGATGATCTCTCGAATGAGATGGAAGCGCCGCAAAGATGTGTTTGGTCCGCGATGTGATCGAGGTTCCTTAGCTCGCGCAATAGCCCCATTGTTGTCACAATAGAGGTCTATTGGATCTGCGCAATGCTAGGAACTACCCCAAGTTCACCGATGATGAACTTATGAGCCAAACAGCCTCCTTTCACGCATCATATGCGCAATATACTCTATTGTTGTAGAATCAAAGAATCGTGTCCTCCGCTTGAACTCTTCCACCACACCCACCATTCGTGCAAAACACGCACTCGATTGCGATCTATAGTCATCCTTGTCCTGCTTGGAAGCTTGCATCATGTAACCCTTTATAGCTCCTCATTGCCTCCAAATATCGTGAAATATTCTTTCGCTCTTCGTAAGTATTTAAGAATATTTTTGATCGCTATCCAAAGGACTTTCACCGATCCGATCGTATCTACTCGCCATGCTCAAAGCAGACGAGTACAAAGCATGGCGCATATGATAGACCCTATGGCGACGCATATAAGGGATCTTATCCATGCATCTCTCTCCTCCTTAGAAGAGGGACATTGAGTCTTCGAAAGACTCACACCATGTGATAAAGGCGTAAATCCTTTCTTGGAATTTTGCATAGCAAAACGATCTAGCACTTTATCAATGTATGTACTCGACTTAGGCCAAGTAATCTTTTAGATCTATCTCTATAGATCTTGATGCCTAGAATATAGGTTCACTAAGTCTTTCATCGAGAAACAATTCCTAACCACATCTTCACTGCATCGAGTGAGGGAATATCATTTCCGATGAGAAGTATGTCATCTACATACAAGACAAGAAATACAACTGTGTTCTACTATTTCTCTTGTAGACACAAGGTTCATCTTCATTCTTGATGAAACCAAACTCTTGATTGCATCATCGAATCAAGATTCCAACTTCGAGAGGCTTGCTTTAGTCCATAAATGGACCTTTGCAGTTTGATACCTTTCCAGATGCGTGGATCTTCAAAACCCTCAGTCCGTGTCATGTACACATCCTCGAGTAGCTTCATTCGTAAAAGCTTTTGACATCCATCCGCCAGATCTCATAATCGTGGTAGGTCAATAGCAAGTATGATCCGAATGGATTTAAGCATCGCAATCGTGAAAAGGTTTCATCATAGTCAATACCATGAATTTGTTTGAATCCTTTAGCCACCAATCTACCTTTATAGGTATGCTTATTACTATCCATGTCACTTTACTTTAAAGACCCACTTACACCCAATGGGTTTTACCCTTCGTGGATCAACCAAGGTCCATACTTGGTTAGTGTACATGGATTCCATTTCGATCTCATGGCCTCTAGCCATTTCTAACTGGGCTCATCATAGCTTGATAGGATGTAGGCTCGCCAAGATCGACAAGCAATACATCACCATTGTCTACCAAGAGAAAAGAATATCTCTCGGTTGACGACGATCCTTGTCAGATCTACGAAGAGGTTGGTCTACTTGAATGTGTGTTTGTTCCACAACTCTTTGGGCAACAATTTCATCCACAACACTTTGTGGTTCCTGCTCATTTTCCATCAAGCCTTAGTGTTATCGCTATCTTGAACTTCTTCAAGATGAATTTTACTCCCACTAGTTTTTCTAGAAATAAATTCTCTTCTAGAAAGACAAAGATTTCGCAACAAACCACCTTGCCAAGTGTGGGATTGTAAAAGTAATATCCCTTAGTTTCCTTGGGATATCCAAAATAACACTTATCCGATTTGGGTCCTAGTTTATCCGAGACTTGACGCCTACATAAGCTTCACAACCCCAAATCTTTATAAAAGACATTTTGGGACTCTTCCCACCCATATCGATATGGTGTCTTTTCTACGGCTTTTGATGGGACGCGATTATGTGTGAAAGCTACTGCCTCTAGAGCTAGTCCCCAAAAGGAAGTAGGTAGATCACCTGCTCATCATTGATCGCACTATATCTAATAGAGTACGATTCTCCTCTCGTGATACACCATTCCATTGTGGTGTTCCAGGGGAGTGAGTTGGGATATTATCCCACACTCACCAGTGATCACGAAACTCTTGACTAAGGTATTCACCACCTCGATCCGATCAAGTAGCTTGATACGCTTACCAAGTTGGTTTTGTACTTCATTCTTGAATGCTTTGAACTTTTCAAAGGATTCTCGACTTATGTCTCATCAAATATAAGTAGCCAAATCTACTCATATCATCGCGAAAGTAATAAAGTACTTATAGCCTCCTCAAGCTTCGACATTGAAAGGCCCACATACATCAAGATGTATGAGTCCTAACAAGTCTGTCGCCTCTCTCCATGTCCACTAAATGGAGTTTTAGTCATCTTTCCTAAAGGCAAGATTCGATACCTCATATGATTCAAAATCAAATGAGTCCAATAATCCATCTTTATGGAGTTGGGATATGCTTTTCATTTATGTGACCTAGGCGACAAAGGTTGTGAGATATGTTTGGTTCGAATCATTCGATTTGAACCGCTTGGTATTTACGCTTATAAATTGGGTTTTCTAAATCTAGAACATAGAGACCATTCATAAGTGGTGCATTACAATAGAACATTTCATTCAAATAAATGGAACAACATTTGTCCTTTATTATAAAAGAAAAGTTTTTCTTGTCTAAACAAGATACGTAAATTATGTTCTTTGTCAATGCAGTACATATAAGCACTCCTCTAGTTCTAAGATAAGCCCAAAGGGCAAAGGCAAAGAATATGTTCCTACAACTACAGAAGAACTTTATCGCTTGCCTACTCAGAGGTCTACTTCGCTTTTGCCATTTGTCTACTATTTCTCCCCGACATTATTACAAATGTGAGATGCACATCCAGATCTAATACCCATGTAGAAGAAATAGATAGATTAACTTCTATAACGTGTATACCGAGGCGTAAGTCCCACTTCTTTTATTCTTTACTTCTCAAGGTAGACTTTCTTCAGCCCGCCTGTCCACCTCACCGCAATGGAAGCATCCCCTTCCTTAGGTACTTTACCTTTACCCTTTGAAGTGGATGAATTGGCCTGGCTTGGTCTTACCCTTGCCTCAAGGCTACCTTGCCCTTCTTGACCATTAGTACGCTGTTAACTTTCTTTTTGAGATCTTGTTCCAGCTTCTAACATGCCGAGAATCTCAGCAAAGGTTTATCAATTTCATTCATGTTATAATTCATGACAATTGATTATATGCTTCCGCAACGATTGTAGGATAACATCGCTGCCAATTCTTGGCCTGAAAACCTAGTCTTCAAGGTTCTCAACGCATCTAATCATTTTGAGTACGTGAGTTCCTACAGTGTTCCTTCTGCATCTTGCATGCAAAAGAGCCTTAGACACTTCAAAACGCCGCGTTCTAGCTTGTCCTTGATATAGTTGTTTCAAATGCTCAACCATATCATAGGCATCCATGTTCTCATGTTGCTTCCAAGCTCGAGTTCATGGTGGCAAGCATAAGACATGACACATCTAATGCGCCATCTTGATGCTTCTTATAAGCATCCTTTTCAGACGAGTGGTCGCATGGGCGGTGTTTCAGGTAGATCGCTTCTAGGACATACAGCTTATGTTCTTGTTTGAGGATAATCCTCAAGTTCCTATACCACCAAGAAAGTTCGCTTCCATTGCTTGTCCTTCTCAAGGACAGATCGCAAGTCGAGGGGTGTCGTGTTAGATGTCATGGTGATCTACAACATTAAAATGCAAAGTTAAGTATCATACCTAAATCATTTAATTAGGCCTTTAATTAAATGAGAGGTTCCTACTAAATTCTCATAGCTACTATTTAGCTATAAATTTATATGGGATAAAGATCCACATTATAATTGCCTTGAGTTAGCTTTGGCTAATCGCCCAAGACGTAGTATAATTAGGTAGGCAATCTTTTGCCAATTACATCTGATGTAACTCTTTAATAGCTTTGGTTAAGTTTTAGATTAGTTTAGTGTTTATTCCTAAACCATTCCAGTCGTGGCAGGCACAGGGGCCTTCTTGATATCGAGCAACGACCACTTCTAAGACAAAGCCGATGTTCTAAAATCACATAAAGCTAATTTTAAAACTTATATTTCAAAGCTAATATATGCCTCTACTTTCTTAACTAATTAAGAAAAACTTAATTAAGTCTTAACCAAGTTTGATAGCGGGACATCACGATTGTCCACTCGCACTCTTCAAGATAAAATGCATTGCTTTGCTTTGCAAACCCAATAACAAATGATCGAGAAGTAGTGAGTACCAGCTTTAGTAGGCATATCGTTTTGACTTATTAAGAAATAAACATGTATCATATACATATTAGCATACATCACATATAAGCTAAACTAATCATGCATCACATACAAGCTAAACTAACATGCATCACATACATATTAAACTAAGCGTGTCATGGTTATGGCCCTTATTCTACAATCTTCTCAAGCCAATGAAAAGATTGATTGGTCAACCTAGGGATAGCATCTTCTCCTAAGTGCTTCCTTTTGGTTGTCTTGTGTGTTGACTTCCTCCTTGTAACCTCATCTTCCAATGGACCCTCCATCTTTGTTTTGTACATTACAAAAGGAGAAATACTCGAGTTACATTCGAGTCTAAAACTAATTTTACAACAAGAATTTTAGGAGGAAGGCACGACCATGAGTATTTAAGAATTACAACACACACACATTCACAAACCTTTTGGGACTAGGCCATAACCATGCACCATGTCATTTTAACTTTTAAAAGACATTGGATATTTTATTATGTTTGACAATTTCTAATGCAATTATCAACTCATAATAAAATTTATCCTACTTCTATATCACATATAAAATAGAGAAAACCTATTTTATACGATCTTTCGCAACCTGGCTCTGATACCACTGTAGGGAATTCTTTATGCCAAATGGCATATGCGCAACGGAAAAATTAGGATCCCTTCCAAGTGATCCATGCGAAAGCAAACTCGTATAAAATAAATTTCTCTAAACCAAGCCTATCTTATAGGAGAGGATTACCTTTGTTGCGTGCCCTTGTTAATCCCGCTTCTTCCTTTTGTTTGTTGGATCTTTAGCACGTTCAAGTGTCCGTGCCTCTATATGTATCCACACGAGCAAGCTCTTGTCTCACAAAAGAAAACTAGAGGAGCTCTCCTTTACTTCTTGCTAGAGAAGTCCCTAAAGGAGAGGAAGCTAGGGAAAAAGAGAAGGGAAGAAGAAGACTACTCTTCTTGCTACACTCACAAAAGCCACACAACAATAAGCTCCCAAGCTCTCTCCAAGCCTCAAGCTCCCAACAACCACGCCAACAATTGCTTTGGCCGGCCACTCCATGGGGTCTTTTATAGGGTTGGAAAAACCCTTTCACCTCCACACATTCAATGCAATCCATTGCATTGGGACATTTGTTTGGCCGGCCACTTAAGGAGACAAAACCATTTTGTTTCCTTCCACCTTATCTAGCTTAGGTGGATGCTTAGGTGGCATGCTTATGTGGCATGCTTATGTGGCATTCTTATGTGGCATTCATGCATGTTGAATTAATCTTATTAATTCAATTAAGCTTATGTTATCATATTGAATTAATCTTATTAATTCAATTAAGCTTATGTTATCATATTGAATTAATCTTATTAATTCAATTAAGCTTATGTTATCATATTGAATTAATCTTATTAAATCAATGAGGTAACATATTGAATTAATCTCATTAAATCAATTATCTAAAATTCTCATTAAGCTTAAAGTCCAAAAACCATTTTGTACTTAAGCTTATTCCCAAATTATTCTAGTCAAACTAGAATACTCTAATTCCTCTAATCATCATGCTCTTTGTGTGTGACCCTATAGGCTCTCATAACGTTGGCAGTGGACCTAAACTCTTTTAGATACACAAGCAATGAGCGGCATCTAGCAATACATCATTGCTACCCAAGTTATGAGATAAGTCAAGATCCGACTAACCTTTCCGTGACTACTATAATATATATGACCGTGTCCTTCTATCCTTGATATCAGATTGATCAATGAGGCATAGACCGTGTCATCCTCGATCAATCTATGTGTTTCTTGATCCCTGAGTAAACTAACTCAAACAAATGAGCTCAATATCTCATATTGACTCATTCGAGCATGGTCATGCATTTTAGTAGTTCTACTCAATCAAGGGGCCCACCGATATCACTCTCGTCATATGAGAGGGATAGATCCCATCTACATCACTCACATCCCTCCGCATAATTTGTTATATACCCAGTAATCGCCTTTATGGTCCACCCTGTTACGGGTGACGTTTGACGATACCAAAGTACATAACTCCTTATGTAGGGAACCGTAGTGACTTCAGGTCTGAGGACTATTCATACCAATAGTCACATGAGAAAGTTTATGACACTCATATAACGATCCATGAAACTTTCTCATGGCTGGTCAGTTCAGTATATATTCTCTAATATATACCCATGTGTCAACTTGATATCATATATCCATGACTTGTGAGATCAAGTCATCAATTGACCTACATGCTAGTCTTTATGTATTAATATTGCCCTTGCATATTAATACTTGACTAGGAACATTTAGAAAGTGTTCTCTACAGCCTCTCATAATCAATTCTACCAATTGATGTGTTGTAGATAAGAACCTACTTTTCTAGGGCATTACTATATTTAATTTAGCTGGCACAAGCAAGACTTAAATATAATAACCAATCCTTTGCCTTTATAGAATATGATACAAAATGTTCCCTATTCAACCATCACATGATTGGTTCTTTGGGCTATAACTAACACCAAAATGGTTTGGTTCTAATCCAATGGAGGAGAACAAACCAAAGGGTTTGGTTTATTTTAAACGAATGAACCAAAAGTTGGTTCGGTTCGTTTTAACTTAAAATAAATCATCATGGTTTGGTTTATTTTAACTTATCTTAATGGAGCGGGTTAACGGGCCTAATGGTTATGATCCAATAACCATTAAGAGAATTAGTTCTCTATAAAAGAGGGCTTAATGGATAATTAAGCCCTAATCCACAACCCTAAATTGCCGCCCACCTCTCCTTGGAGAAATTCGGAGCTAACTCTCCTCCTCCTTGCCGCCGCCCACCTTGAGGCTCCAACCGGCGTCCAGAAGGCTGTTTCCTTCCCCCTCGCCGGCGTCGAGATGCTGCCGGTTAGTGCTCCGGTGATCTCCTTCAAGTTTGGCATCAAGGTGAGCTCTATCTCCCTTGGTTGGCCGGCGCCTATCACCTCCACCAAAGCTGTCCAGTTTTCTGGACAGCTTCTTCTCCTCTCGTCGGAGTGTCGTTTGGACGACGGTTAGAGCTCCGACAGTGGATAACTTACCGGGGATTCGATCTCCGGTAATCCTCTGAGGTGGAGGACAAAGGATTCGTCAATCGGTTGACGAATACCTCTCCGGAGAAGCGAGTTTTGAGGACTCGTTTTGGATCCGAATTTGGATTCGGATCGTGATCATCTCTCGATCACGTCGTCTTCAACACGAGGCTAGTAACCCGTACGAAGACGAAGCTCGTGGCTTAGCGAAGTCATCCCGAGGAACTCGGCGTGGATACGGATAGAGACGATTATAGCGAGGATCGTTCCGGTTGATGCCGTTCCCGCTACACGTCATACGAAAGGTATAACGTAGATAAATTTCCTTTTATTGCAAATTTAAATTTACGGTTATGTCTACACTTGTTGTAATATGCATGCGTGTATTGTGTGTGTTGTAATAAATATAGATTTATTATTTTTAATTGCTTCCGCTGTGCTCATGTTTACGAAACATGATCGAACACACACACGCCGCGGTGCCGGAAACCCAACAGTATGGTGCCCCCATACTTGCTAGACCACCCTTAGCCTAGACCTAAGCCTTCTAGCCATCTCCATCAGCCTCACACCTCTCGGATCCCTCCAAGTCATCCGTGACTTGTTCATCCATCGCGCTAGCCTTCAGATGCTTCCATCGGCTATGTCATGCTAACGGTGTCTACACCGCCAAGGCACATTGGACTTACGCCGCCAAGACTCCACTTGGACTTTACGCCGCCAACCATTGGACTTATGCTGCCAAGACTCAAGCTTGGACTTTCTCTTGCCAACCCATGTTGGACTTTTTATGCCAAGACTCATGCTTGGACTTTCCCTTGCCAACCCATGTTGGACTTTCCATTGCCAAGACTCATGCTTGGACTTTACCAAATGCCAAGTGTCCCACTTGGACTTTCCATGCCAAGTACCCAAGACTTGGACTTTCCCATGACAATTATATTGTCATATATTTTTGTCGAACATCAAAATATCACTTGAGTCAAACTCAAGTCCTGGTCAATCATGACCTGGGCCGATTGCACCAACAACAGGGGTATCGATAGAAGTCGGAGGAGGAAGAGGCCAGTATACAGAAATGACTGTAGACTGAATATCAATGTCGTCGAAGAAGCCTGTGTCACAATCATCTAAATCGAAGGAGTCGGAGTCCAAGCTTATGTCGATGGGATGTCATACAAAAGCCATGAAGGCAGAATGAGATTAGCCAAGACTCATAGTGGCAATTTATAGCAAGGAAGGGAGGTTCGCATTCCTCCTTGGGAAGGGGAGGAGAAGGTGAAAGGTCAAAGGAAGTAATGGCGTCAGTACGGGAAATAATCAAGGTATTAATCTCGAAGTGGTTAATCACATCCTTGTCTGATGAGAAGAAGTGGTCAGGATCAGTATGTTGAAATATGCTTTACTGTTCAGGAAATGACTCTGAATCAAGAGGAATGAAGGCTGTGGTAGCCCGAATGAATTCCTGAGTGGGAGATGGTAACTGATTAGTACATCAGGGAGGGTATTTGGCATTGTAATTTAAAAATCTTTGTTAATCATAACTGATTAGTACATCAAAGGGGGTATGACAACTACAATTCAAAGAGTTCTGAAGGGCACTTGGCCAAAGCAACCTCAGGATTGGGGTGGCTTGTATCAGCGCCTGGCGGAGGGTAGCCTTCAGTAGCATTCAGAGCGGAAGATCCATGGAAGCCCAACATGAATAATTGTCCTCCTTTTCATGTGTACCACATTTTTAGATCTGCTTCCTGCTCTTTCCACCGGGCTTGATGTTCGGCCAACTGGGTAGCCAGGGCATCTCTATCTTTAGCTACTGCCACGACTTGCTGGCCCAAGGAGGTTATCGCTTCAAAATTCTCCCGCTGAAGTTCCTGCTACTGTTCAACCATTGAAGCTAGCATCCCAGGAAGAGTTGACGCAGTCAGAGAGAGATTTTCTAATTGCTGTCGGCAGGAATTCAGAGTGGCTTCCCATGCTTGTTGCTTCTCTTGGAGTTGAAGGAAAACTGTGAAAGAGTGAGAAGGCTCGGTCTTTGCCTCTGCAAGTTGCCTTTTATGTTCCTCTAATTCTTGCGTAAGGAGGTCAATTTAGGGATTATATGATACTGCTGCTACCTAATTTAGGGATTATGATGAGAAAGACCATGCGTGGAACACTGACTGAACCAGAGGACCTGGACCCCAGGGGGTTGATTGGGCTGGCAAGATGAAGATATGGGAAAGGAGAGAAAAGCTCTAGGGCTAAAGAGAGATCAAATGAGTGATCCGGGGTACGGGTATGGGAGTTGATTCGGTAAGTAAGTCTAGGAGTTGACTTGGTAAGAGAGTTGGGGGTGATTCGGTAGGTGAGTCAGGGATTGATTTGGTAAGTGAGTCGAAAGTTGACTTGGGTCATTATGAAAGGTCTGAGATATTGAGTCTCAGAGCTAAAGTAAGCCTAGGTATTAATAAGTGAGATGTGCCTTGGTGGCAATGAACTAAGAGGATCCTGCTGAGAGGGGGGTCGAGCTAATAGTTTACCTAACAAAGGAAGAGAGGGTGAAGAGGAAGGGTAAGATGTTTCCCGAAGCATCTATTGAGGGGAGTTTGTTATATAACAAACTAGGACTCCACATAATATTCGGAGGAGCCTCCACTCCTTATCTCCTTAACAGAATGATTCTCCAGAAAAGCAGGACTACCACGTGGACGGTGATGGAGACGGTTTGTTACGTTACAGCTAACCTGGAAGGGAGAGGAGGATAAAAGGCGGAAGAAGAAGGAGAGAGGGCGATTCGGATTCCAATCCTGAACAGACGAGAGCTTCGAGAAGAGAGGATATCGCCGAAGGAGAAGAAGGAAAAAGGGGAGAGGGGACGACGAAAAAGAGATAGCTCCATCTTTCTGTTCTGGGATACTGCGCATATTGTAAGGGGTTTTTCTTCCACCTCTAGAAATATTTTTCAAGGAAGAGTTTTATAGTGAAAGTGTCTTGGCACCACAGCTCGTGATAGGAGCTTATCCCGTGGAGTAGGAATCCCAATTTTGAACCATGTAAAACCCTGTATCTTCGCTCTTTACTTTGGTTTTTTGTATTGTTTGCTCGTTTTCTATTACTATTACAGTCCGAAAGAACCCTAAGCCTTAGGAACGTTCTTTGACGCTGAAAGGAGGTGAGAAAATCCACGTACGTCCACATCAATATACCAATTTTAAACAAATCTATTACATAATTCTAAACTACTCTTAATTAAAAAATAAACACTATTATAAGTTTATTGGATTCTCTATATCTTTTTTTTTTCATTTTAGATAAATATATAATCATATAGTAGTTTTAAATAAAACTACTATGGATCTAAAATGGTTAAATTTTATATGTTTTTTTTAACTCAGCATATATGTTGGGGGGGGGGGGAGGTGTCGCCCCGCTGTAGGAGGGGGCGATGACGCCCCTGGAGGCATTGCCCCACTGCAAAGGTGACGCGCCCCCATCGCAGTGGGGGACCCCTCGAGGGGGGTGATGCCCCCATAGGGGTGAGTGTCGCCCCTAAAGCTGTGGGGGACACCCCCTGTGGGGTGTCGCCCCCTGCACCCCTGCTGGAGCGTCGCCCCTGTCGACGCCCCCTACCTCAGGAGGGTGTCACCCAACTCATGTCCAGCCCGTGCAAGGGTGAGCCTGTGCCCTAGGCCATACGGGTTGATGATCTCGGGTCGCAACGCCATTCATCCTTCTCCCCTTAGGGGGGGTCGCACCTGTCCATGAATGTCACCCTTTAGGGGGTATTTGTGATCGCGTTATCCCCTTTAATTATCGTTTATATAAAGTGTACAAAATTTTAATGTTTTATTCTCTACAGGTTTAATTTTTCACACGGTTGTTCGTCTTTGATCAAG
The DNA here is from genome assembly GCA_025175895.1 of Wurfbainia villosa. Taxonomy (NCBI): domain Eukaryota; kingdom Viridiplantae; phylum Streptophyta; class Magnoliopsida; order Zingiberales; family Zingiberaceae; genus Wurfbainia; species Wurfbainia villosa. The sequence goes on along the minus strand of CM046008.1, from coordinate 21,945,138 downwards.
TAATTGACATGTACGCAAAGGATTCTGCTGATCAACTCATCATACATTGCTTCCAACAGTAACGATACTATCTATTCGAAATTTTTAAATTTATCATCTTATATATATATATATATATATATATATATATATATTATTTTATTTTATTTTTACTGTAAAAAATCAGTATTAGTTTGATATGTTATAGCCTATAAGTCATTATCATACCAATATGTATTAATTAGATAAATTTATCTTTGGATATAAATTAGTTATTCAATTATTTATTGATGTAAAATAATGAGAATAGAATTAATCTTTACTATAAATTTGGAAATAGAAAAAATGAAGAAAGAAAGGAGTTGGATGTATAAAAAGAACTTAATTATCAGAACGTCAAAGTTTAACGAATAAGTTTATTGTTGGTCTGGAACAATTTTTAAATTTTTTCTGTAGTAATGTTGAGTTTATGGACGGAAATAAGTTAAGGTGCCATTGCAAAAAATGTCATATTTATTGGAACTTCGGTGAGCGCTAGAGGGGGGGGGCGAGTGGCGCGTTCGTTCACTTGATGAATTCGATCGTGCTTGCTACAATTTGATTAGTACGCAATGGAAATAATATAAAAGCATAAACACAATACAAGCACACACATGAACACAACGATATAACGTGATTCGGAACTCTAGTTTCTACTCCACGGGGTGAGCTCGATAACGAGCTCTAGTGATGTACACACCACTACTCAATAAACTCCTTCTCGATAACACGCCGGAGGTGGAGAAATCTTGTACAAGTGATCTTACAATAATAAGAAAGAAATATAAGCAAATACAAGTAAACTACACAAATACAAGTAAAGAATACTTTACATATGTGAACTTGGATGTTTGCTTGTTGATTGCTTTGGACCGCACTTAAAGACTCTGATTTACACCAACAAATCGCAACAAATCACCCAAGAAATCGCTGCAAAAATCCTCCCCTTCGTGCTCCCTTTAAAGGTGCAACTCAGGCTGATTTTCGCCTAGCAGTCGACTTTCATACCCATCAGTCGATTGCTCCTGTAACTGTTGTCTCACAACTACTTAATCTATGTTGGAAAAGTTCCAATGAATACCTAGCAGTCGACTATCAGTTATCAGTAGTCGACTACTCATACCTGCCGACTGCTCAGTTTGCTACTGAGCATTCTGCCTCGTGACCAAAACTAACAGTAATTGACTGCTTTCCATGACAGCCGACTGATCATGGTCAGTCAACTGCCCAATGCTGGAAGTCCATTGCCAAGGTCATTTGCCCACAGTCGAACCCCAGTCGACTCTTGGTAGTCAACTAGTCATAATCCCAGTCAACTGCTCAGTGTCGACTCGGTTGCCAAGTGTCCAACACTTGACCAGTCGACTGCTACATCTCAACCATGAGGTTTACCCTAAGTATGATGCTCTCATACTTACTAGATCACTCTTAACCTAGACCTAAGCCTTCTAGCCACCTCAATCAGTCTCACGCCTATTGCATCCCTCCAAGTCATTCATTACTTGTTCATCCATATGCTAGCCTTCAGGTGCTTTCATCGGCTATTGTCATCCTAAGCTGGTCTACACCGCCAAGCAGATTGGGCTTACGCTGCCAAGACACATGCTTGGACTTTACGTCACCAACTATTGGACTTATGTTGCCAAGACTCCACCCTTGGACTTTACGCCGCCAATATCAACCCTTAAACTTTCCATGCTAACTCCATATTGAACTTTCCAATTGCCAAGACTCAAGCTTGGACTTTCTATGCTAAGTGTCCCACTTGGACTTCTCCATCATATGGTCAATCTCATGTCAACTATATAGTCAACCCATTGTCAAACAATGGTCAACTCATCGTTAAACATCAAAACACAAACATCAAACCACTACTCGAGTCAAACTCGAGTCTGGTCAATTGTGACCTGGACCGATTGCACCAACAATCTTTCTCTTTTTGATGTTTGACAAAAATCAAATACCTTTAAGTTAGAACACTAACTCAAACCAAACCTCTCAATTATCCAAATTGGGAATTCAAACTTCTCACTCAATTCTCCCACATCAATTCTTTCCCTTTTTGACATATATCAAAAAGGTTCTTCCCAAGGGTGTCAATGTCTCATATCCCAATAAGATCTTATAATCTCCCCCTTGGTCCAAAAACATCTAGGATGTCTTCACTCTTCCTAGTGATAAGTCTCATATCACTAAAGCGAGACAATCTTTCAAACTCTCCCAAATTCTCCAAATTCTTCCCCCCCCCCCCTATAAGAAAGAACACATCCATCATTCCATGATGGATAACCTCCCTCTAAAGGCTTGCTCCCCCTTGACCATTGCACCAACAATATCCTTGGAGAGTCCCTAAGTCTATAGGAACACTAAACCATCAAAATTAAGGTTAAAAGTTCAAACTTGAACTTTCACACACCTCAAAATTGATACACACCCTAAACAATTCTCCTAATCCATATCCAATGAATTTTCACCCTTTCTAATGCTTTCCAAAGCATATCCTAAGGCTATGAGCAGTTAGGGTAGCCTAACATAGCTGAAATCAAGCTAACCAAACCTTATTTATCCAAAAATCAACCATTGGCAGTCGACTGATTTCTGCAAGTGCAGAAATTAGAGTTCAGAATTGAAATTCAGAAATACATAAATAAAAAAATCACGAAAATTAATATGTATAATACTTATATCAATCATTATGGGTGAAAAATATTTGAAAAATAAAATATCCATTAAATATTAAGATTGATACAAAATTCAAAACCATTGATACCTTCAATGTTTTTGACCTATTTTATATCAACTTCATCAATGGTGACTTCTATCAAAAGATAGACTACACCAAGATTTTCTAGAATGATTTTAAAATATTTTTAAAACCTTATATTGAACTATGGTATATGGGCTCAATGCACATGACTTATACATAAACTTTCTTTATGATTCATCCAAGGTATATGAGTTTTAGTTCATCTAGATGCAAAAATTATGCACCTTGAACTTAACTCATTTCCTAGCATCTCATATGTGTCTAGAGTGTATGAAAATACACACATGTCAATTTGATATGAGATGTGCATTTTGTTCTTCCAAAACTAAGGTCTCATGTATTTTTCTAAGGCAACACTATTTGATTCCCTTATACATGGGGCTTCAAATCATGTCAATTATCCCTAAATCAATTTTCATTAATCTTAAATGGATGAATGATGATTATGACATAAATGATAGCATAAATAAAAATATGTGCCAATAATCATGGCATATAATATGAACTTAAATATACATGACATAAAACCTTAACCCTAAGTATTATCATGACATATTATATGATTTTAAAGAGATACGATGTCATGACATGATAATGACAAATAAGATATGGCAAATAAAAGGTAAAGGTATAAGAATACCTAAGTTTTAGTATTAATTGCCATTTTTTAAGATTAAATTCATTTTGCCATATTACTACTTGTCTCCCAAGTGTGCCAAAAATCCAAAATGGCACACTATGACCTCTAAATCTAATTGTGTCAATTTGATTAATTTTTCAAGCTTCCATTATTATATTGGCACATCCTAAAATCCTTTAAGATTAAAATTAAACTTCACTTCCAAGGTATCACATAACCTTGAAAATGTCCTAAAGTGTCAACTTTGCTATGGTTGAGTTATAAATCCATTTAGCGTGAATCGATCACACTCCTAGGAACCCAATACCTATTGGAGCTCCTTGGGTTAACTAGGTATTCAATAGGGATAACTTCCCTAGATACCCTCCTAATGACCCTTCTAGGCTTAGAAGCCTTAGTCATTGTGGTCTTGCCTAGGTTAACTCTAGGGGTGACTCTCCCTTGTAACCTTCTTAGTGATTTTTCTAGGTTTCCTTGAAACCTTAGCTACTAGGCACTTATCTTGATTACCCTTAGGGATAACTTCCCTAGTAACCTTAGCTTTCCTAGACCTAGGTTGTGTTCCATAATCGAATGAAACATTATGGTAGGTCTCCTTGGGCTTATGTTTGTGACTCAAACCTTTCTTGCCCTTGGGTGGACCTTGCCTCTTAGACCCTAGATTTTGACTCCTAGATCCTAAATCTTGATCATTTGACTCTTGCATTTGATTTTGCATTTTCTTAAGAGTCTTTTCTAATTTATCAAGTCTTGACCTCAAGACTTGATTTTCCAACTCTAATTGTCCAACCTTTGAATTTTGATTTAGTCTTTGGGCGTGATTCTTCATTTTAGGCATATGTCTACCCTTCTTAGGGTTAATGCCTAAATGCTCTTCTACCTTCCTAATAGTTTCCCTAGGTAGGATTTTTCTAGGGTTATTAGTCCCAAATTTCTTCTTAGTTCTAAAATCGCATGATTTGGCACCTAAAATATAGAACCTATTTTTAGCATGCTCTTTATGAACAATAGCAAGATTACTCCTAGCATGCTTTTCATTATAAAATAGCGAAGGTGCATTACTAAATTTTACCTTAGGGTTTGCTTTATAAGCTCCCCCTACATGTGATGCTTCTTCTTGTCCCTTGGTTTGCTTTCTCCTAAGGCATTAGCTTCTATAGTGTCCCTTTTGATGACATTTGAAGCAAATGATATGCTCCTTGCTCTTTTGACTTTGGGCACCGATTTCCTTGGTCTTTGGCACTACTTGTGCCGTCTTCTTAACTCATTTAGGACACTTACTCTTGTAGTGTTCTTGCTCCCTACACTCAAAACATATTATATGATTCTTAATTTTAACTACAATGTTTGAGTTACTTTCCATGGTAGGGGAGTTTTGAACTTCCTCTTCTTCTTGACCGGAGGTAGATGATTCATGTTCTTCTTTCTCTGACATGGGGAATGGTCTCTCCTCCCCCTCAATTCTAGAGGTAGTGGCTTCTTCTACTTCCTCTTCTTCCTCGGATGTTGATGGCCTTGCAACCTCCGATTCCTCAAACTCTTGTGATGAAGATGATGTGCTTTCTTCTTCTTGAGCTTGAGAGGATGAGCACTCCCCTTCTTCCTTATCGTGGACCGGTGTGGGCTTCTCATGAAATTTTGCCAACTTGCTCCATAGCTCTTTGGCATCCATGTAATCACCTAAACTACACAAAATATCATTAGGAATTAAATCACCCAAGAATTTTATTACCTTTGTTGGTGCAGGGGCACTAGATAATCGAACCTGTGTTTTGATTATGGCAAAGACACAAAGTTAAGTTTACATCGTTATCTCACGAGCGAAATCAAGTGTGCAGAAAAGTGCTAAAGCTGGAGCTGAAGGCTAGCGACACCCGGAGGAAGCCGCGGTGGTCGGGCGATACTCGAGTGACTTCGGAGGGAGCCGAAGGAATCGAGTGGAAGGCCGGAAGCGAGAGCTACTATCGAGGTAAGCTCGTGTGAGTGAGAGATTGTAAGGTCGTGTCCTCTTTACTGGGACGACCGTAGGCGTGGAAGGTTTAGGTCAAGATCGGACGGTCAGAAACCGTCGCATTTATCATTTTTCGAGCTAACCTTATCAGAGTGAAGTGGCCAGCCGGCGATCACGACATCAAGGCCGATCGATGTTCATCACGATCGATGGGAGGCATCAGTCGACTGATGGCGACGAATCAGCCTTTGTGCTAGGTCAAAACGGATAAGGTTTGATGCGGCCACTTCGTGATAAAATTTGGACAACTTCGTGATCTATTCCGAAAAAAGAGGAGACATATTCAGAGGCCAAAATCTATAAAAGGAGGGGAGGATTCCAACTCCAAGTATCATCAAGTTTATTCATCAAGTGCTCCTACAACGCCAATGCTCCAACGCCGTCATAACGCCGACGCGACGATAAGTTCAAATCTCCTTAAAGTGGCGAGAAAGTAATTATTTTTATTGTATTCTTTATTTTAATCGTAACGAGGTGAGGTAAGCTTGTTGCCTCATCCTCGTACATTCGGTTTTTGTGATCGTTATCATCCTACCTCCAACGAGGAGGAGACGTTATAGTGCTTTGCCCTCCGTATGCGGTCTAGGACCGATAGGGCCTTGGAGTAGCAACCGCTGGGTTGTGAACCAAGTAAAAATAAACGTGTTCCTTTATTTTCTACTGCTCTTACTCGTTTAATTGTCTACTCGAACGAAACGTCGAAAAGATTTATGATCGCTATTCACCCCCTCCCCCCCTCTAGCGACGCTTCTCGATCCAACAATTGGTATCAGAGCGGGGGCGCTAAGATTTGGTGAAACCACCAATCTAGCATATTTTGGTTTTCTTTTCGTATTTTTCGATTCGTATCTTTCTTAGGTTTTTATTCCTCCCGCACTACTAATCCAAGACGAAGTCTTGGTACGTTTCTTTTGGTTGTGTGCTTGCAAGTATTCTCCCTTGGAGTAGCCGACGGTAAAACAACCATAACTTTTCGCACAAGTGGACTCACGTAACGATCTACCTACCAAATCGAAGCCCTCTGAGAGATCTACATTTCTTACAAGGGTTTACCCTCGTAACAAGCTGTTTCCAGCCCCAAAATCCAATGTTCAGTAGCCTTTCGGGGACACTGAAGGTCGTAAATTTCTAGTTTTTGTTAGTTTCTTATTCTTCTTATTTATTTCTGTTTATTTCCTATTATTTCCTGCACTACTAAGCCAAGACCAAGTCTTGGAATTCTCTTTGGTTTTTATTCGTGTTTTTGCAAGAGACTTAATGGCTCAAATTGAGGGGTATAGCACCACCCGACCTCCGTTCTTTAACGGAAATGATTTCCGTTATTGGAAAGGTCGGATGGAGTGTTTCTTGAAAACACAAGTCGAGACTTGGATAATAATCCAAACCGGCTTTTCTCTACCCACCAATGATCAAGGAGAGCCCTTGGATTTCAATAAGTGGACAAATACAACCAAGAGGCAAATCGAAGTCGATGCAAGAGCAACTCAAATATTACAATGTGGCTTGTCCAAGGAGGAGCTCAACCGCATCGGTTCATTCATTAGCGCCAAAGACCTCTGGAACAAATTGATTGATCTACATGAAGGGATGCCCGATGCTAAGGTATGTAAAAGAGATTTACTTTTAAATAAACTGTACAATCTAAAGATGCAGGATCGCGAGACCGCCATCCAATTACATGCGCGGATCCAAGACATCGTCATTGGTCTTCACTCGATCGGGCAAGCCGTAGAGAACCGGGACCTTATAAGGTACGCTTTAAATGCTTTCCCTAGGACTACCTTGTGGGCATCCATTTTCGATGTCTACAAGGTCTCTAAGGACCTTTCAAAGCTTAGGTTAGACGAATTATTTTCCGAGTTTGAACTTCACGAGCAAACTAACGTGGTCCGGGCCGAGAGAGGTATTGCTCTACTTGTAGGACAAAGAAGCAAGTCACCTACTAGGCAAGTAGATGAACTCGAACCCGAAGACGAATCAGAGTCCGAATCAGAAGAGGTGGAAGCAATAGTGAACGTTGTGCGGAGAATAGTTCGAAAAGAAAGAAGGAAATTGAAGTACAAGAACCAAAAGAAAAAGAGAGCAAGGAAAGCCTTCCATGCAACTTGGGACAACAAAGAAGACATAACTTACATGGCAAGACCGGAGGAGTCCGAGTCAGAATCCGAAGCCGAGTCCAACTATAACACCGACTCTGAACTCGAGGACTACTTCGAGAAGCAACTCAAAGCCGGACCAAAAGAGAAAATTAAGGTTAGCCGCTCACTAATTCATACGCTTTACAATACAATTAAAATGCTTAATAGGAAATTAACTAAGTCCGAGTCTAGGGTTGAGTCACATTTGAGGAGGTTGAAACCCTCAAGCAAGAGGCTACTCTAACCTCTTCAACTAGTCAAGTTCAAGAGGGAAACTCAACCCAAATTGAAAAACTTGAGGAGGAGAATTCTCTCTTGAAAGACCGAGTTCAAGAGGTTGAGTCTAGGTTGGAAAGGTTCACATTGGGATATAAGAACCTTAATCGATTACTTGGAACCCAAAGAGTCGTGTACAACAAAGCTGGACTCGGATTTAAGTCAAAGACTACGAATATGTCTTATATGTCTATCGTAAATCGTAGTCATCAAAGAGTCCAAGCATGGGTCCCAAAGGTTTTATTGAACTCACATATAAGGACTAATAAGGTTTGGATTCCCCAGGATCAAGTTTATTATTTGAATAGATCATATTGGTTCAATGGTCCAGGGGGAGCTAACACTAAAATAGTATACCCGCTTACTTAGCAAAACCATTGCATATTTTACTTTAATTTTTAGAATGGCTAGATAGGGTAAATGGTTAGTCAACTCTTGACAACATAGTATCAGGACGCGGCGAGATGATAGTATGTTAGGGAAACAAAGTCTCGTGTATTCGAGCTAGATAAGGCATATCTAGCTTGGTGCACTTGACCGAGTGGAACTAGCTGAAGCTACCTCGCCGTATCCTAAACTAGTTAGACTATGAAGTAACCCTAAGTGACTTAAGTGATATTTTCTTGAATTTGGCTTTGTCTAAGGAAGTGGTCGTTGTTCTGATCAAAGAAGGCCCCTGTGCCTCGCCACGACATGGAAGCCAGTTTCTCGAAAAGTTACTTAACGATCTAAAGGTTAAATCTGAATCTAACCCAAGGTTGACTAGCTTTAATCAATTTAAAATCATCTCACAAAACATATAAGGTGAACAAATTCTGAGATACATAGAATGAGTGAGATGTTAAGTATAATTGAAATATACTTAAAACAATCTCTTCAAAATACTACTTATTTTCTCAACTATTGTACTTAACAACTCTTAGGCCAAAGTTTAGCGCCCCCTACATCTCTTATACTTCATATATTTGACTAAGAGGGAGAGCAAACTAACCCTAAGGGTTATATTATAAACCTTTAGATTATTGGTGCAGAGGGACACACCTTGAACCAATCTATCTAACTACTGCTAGATGCATGCTTGGACTCATATTTGATTTATCTAGATGCATGCATATACGATATTGTTTTCAAAACCCTATTTTATACAAAAACCCCAAATTTTTTTGATTTATGGCAAAAGGGGGAGAAGAGCAAAAGTTAAGGGGGAGTAACATAAAATTTAATTTTGAAAATTAAATTATCTCTTTCAAAACTCACCTAGGGTTAAGGGGGAGTTTTGGTTGAGGAGGAGTTTTTGGAAATGATATTCATCTTCACATTCATCTTCTACTATACCTATTTTATGCTTTAATTTTCCTTAACTTTGTGTTGGTTTGCCATAGATAAAAAAGGGGGAGATTGTTGGTGCAGGGGCACTAGATAATCGAACCTGTGTTTTGATTATGGCAAAGACACAAAGTTAAGTTTACATCGTTATCTCACGAGCGAAATCAAGTGTGCAGAAAAGTGCTAAAGCTGGAGCTAAAGGCTAGCGACACCCGGAGGAAGCCGCGGTGGTCGGGCGACACTCGAGTGACTTCGGAGGGAGCCGAAGGAATCGAGTGGAAGGTCGGAAACGAGAGCTACTATCGAGGTAAGCTCGTGTGAGTGAGAGATTGTAAGGTCGTGTCTTCTTTACGGGGACGATCGTAGGCGGCGATCCGATTAAGACTTCCCGTGGAAGGTCTAGGTCAAGATCAGACGGTCAGAAACCATCGCATTTATCATTTTCCGAGCTAACCTCTTACTGCAGGGAAGTGGTTAGCCGGCAATGATCACCGGACATCAAGGCCGATCGATGCTCATCACCGATCGATGGGAGGCATCATTCGACTGATGGCGACGAATCAACCTTTACGCTAGGTCAAAACGGATAAGGTTTGACACGGCCACTTCGCGATAAAATTTGGACAACTTCATGATCTATTCCGAAAAAAGAGGAGACATATTCAGAGGCCAAAATCTATAAAAGGAGGGGAGGATTCCAACTCCAAGTATCATCAAGTTTATTCATCAAGTGCTCCTACAACGCCAATGCTCCAATGCCGTCATAACGCCGACGCGACGACAAGTTCAAATCTCCTTCGTCGGCAGCAGTAGCAAGTAATTATTTTTATTGTATTCTTTATTTTAATCATAACGAGGTGAGGTAGGCTTGTTGCTTCATCCTCGTACATTCGGTTTTTGTGATCGTTATCTCCTACCTCCAACGAGGAGGAGACGTTATAGTGTTTTGCCCTCCGTACGCGGTCTAGGACCGATAGGGCCTTGGAGTAGCAACCGCTGGGTTGTGAACCAAGTAAAAATAAACATGTTCCTTTATTTTCCACTGCTCTTACTCGTTTAATTGTCTACTCGAACGAAACGTCGAAAAGATTTACGATCGCTATTCACCCCCCCCCTCTAGCGACGCTTCTCGATCCAACAACCTTCTCATTTTTCTTGAATTTTTGGAGTTTTTCTTCGATCCACTTCTTCATCTTGAGGAATCCTCCCTTTAGCCCCCTTGGATATTCAAATCCTTCCATCAAGGCGGATTAATCTTCGAAGTCCATCATCATTATGAATTCTTCAATCCTTATCTTCCATTGATTGAAGTCTTTTCGTCCATAGAACGTGTACGGGATTTGAGTGTTGACTTCCCATCCAAGTCTATCTTTTGGCAACTTCATCCTCTAGTGCTTTTGCTCCCGGTTGTTAATCCATAGAAGAGCTCCGGGAACTTGTTGGAACTTCGGTGAGCGCTAGAGGGAGGGTGAATGGCGCGTTCGTTCACTTGATGGAATTCGATCGTGCTTGCTACAATTTGATTAGTACATAGCAGAAATAATAGAAAGGCATAAACACAATACAAGCACACACATGAACACGACGATATAACATGGTTCAGAACCCTAGTTCATACTCCACGGAGCGAGCTCGATAATGAGCTCTAGTGATGTACACACCATTACTCAATAAACTCCTTCTCGATAAACATGTCGGAGGTGGAGAAACCTCGTACAAGTGATCTTACAATAATAAGAAAGAAATACAAGAAAATACAAGTAAACTACACAAATACAAGTAAAGAACACTTTACAAATATGAACTTAGATGCTTGCTTGTTGATTGCTTTGGACCGCACTTGAAGACTCTGATTTGCACTAGCAAATCACCTCAAATCACCCAAGAAATCACTGTAAAAATTCTCCCCTTCGTGCTCCTTTTAAAGATGCAAATTGGATTGTTTTTCGCCTAGCAGTCAACTGCTCATACCCATTAGTCGACTGCTCATGTAGCTGTTATCTCATAACTACTTAATCCACGCTAGAAAAGTTCCAATGGATACCTAACAATCGACTGCTCATACCCGTAGTTGACTGCTCAGTCGGCTACCGAGCGTTCTACCTTGCGACCAAAACTAACAATAGTCTACTGCCCTCCATGGCAGTCGACTGTCAAGGTCATTTGCTCGCAGTCGAACCCCAGTCGACTCTTGACAGTCAACTGGTCATAATCCCAGTTGACTGCTTAGTGTCAACTCGACTGCCAAATGTCAAACACTTGACCAGTCGATTGACCCATAACCCCAGTCAACTTCTACATCTCAACCATGAGGTTTACCCCAAGTATGATGCTCTCATACTTGCTAGACCACCCTTAGCCTAGACCTAAGCCTTCTAGCCACCTCCATCAGCCTCACCCTTATTGGATCCCTCCAAGGCAACCATGACTTATTCATCCATATGCTAGCCTTCAGGTGCTTCCATCGGCTATTGTTATGCTAAGCTGGTCTACACCACCAAGGCATATTGGGCTTATGCTGCCAAGACACACGCTTGGATTTTACGTCGCCAACCATTGGACTTATGCTGCCAAGACTCCACCCTTGGACTTTACACCGTCAATATCAGCCCTTGGACTTTCCATGCTAACTCCATGTTAGACTTTCCAATTACCAAGACTCAAGTTTGGACTTTTCATGTCAAGCGTCCCACTTGGACTTCTCCATCATATGGTCAATCCCATGTCAACTATATAGGCAATCCATTGTCAAACAATGGTCAACTTATCGTCAAACATCAAAACACAAATATCAAACCACTACTCGAGTCAAGCTCGAGTTTGGTCAATCGTGACCTGGATCGATTACACCAACAATATTTCTCCATGTGATAAAGTTTGAGAACATCTTTGTAGGTTTAATTTTATCCTAAATTATTATAATTGGACATATCATGGTGAATCGTTCATATCCGATGAAGAGGTTGGATGAAACATACAAATATAGTTAGTACAGATCATTTCCACCTTATGGTAAATTATCGGGATGGAATATTGTTGGGATTTTAGGATATCCAATATGTTTGTGTTGGGTTTCCGGCACCGCGGCGTGTGTGTGTTCGATTACGTTTCGTAAACATGAACACAGCGGAAGCAATAAAAATAATAAATCTATATTTATTACAACACACACAACACACGCATGCATATTACAACAAGTGTAGACATAACCGTAAATTTAAATTTGCAATAAAAGGAAATTTATCTACGTTATACCTTTCGTATGACGTGTAGCGGGAACGGCATCAACCGGAACGATCCTCGCTAGAATCGTCTCTATCTGTATCCACGCCGAGTTCCTTGTGATGACTTCGCTAAGCCACGAGCTTCGTCTTCGTACGGGTTACTAGCCTCGTGTTGAAGACGACGTGATCGAGAGATGATCACGATCCGAATCCAAATTCGGATCCAAAACGAGTCCTCAAAACTCGCTTCTCCGGAGAGGTATTCGTCAACCAATTGATGAATCCTTTGTCCTCCACCTCAGAGGATTACCGGAGATCGAATCCCCGGTAGTTTATCCGCTGTCGGAGCTCTAACCGTCGTCCAAACGACGCTCCGACGAGAGGAGAAGAAGCTGTCCAGAAAACTGGACAGCTTGGTGGAGGAGTAGGCGCCGGCCAAAACAAGGAAGACAAGTGCTCACCTTTTCACCGAGGCCTAGGAAGATCACCGGAGGGTCGCCGGAGGATCACCGGCTGAAGCTTGGACGCCGGCAAGGAGCTAGACGGCAGCACAACAAGCTGGGCGGCAATGGAGGTTGGGCGGCACAACTAGGTTGGGCGGCACAACTAAGTTGGGCGGCAACTCCAAGCTAGGGTTTTGGATTAGGGCTTAATTATCCATTAAGCCCTCTTTTATAGAGAACTAATTCTCTTAATGGTTATTGGATCATAACCATTAGGCCCGTTAACCCGCTCCATTAAGATAAGTTAAAATAAACCAAACCATGATGGTTTATTTTAAGTTAAAACGAACCGAACCAATTTTTGGTTCATTCGTTTAAAATAAACCAAACCCTTTGGTTTATTCTCCTCCATTGGATTAGAACCAAACCATTTTGGTTCATCCATTACGTCTTCATAAGACTCGGCCCATCCACGCTTCCATTGCGACTGAAACGATTTCATGCTCGCTTTATGTTTGGTCCAACCAAACCTAGTTTCTCTCGGTCCGAGAATCCCATTCTCAAGCTCGTTTTAAATCCTTTGGATTACGCTCGTTGTGCGTGTGACTAAATAGGTTCTCGATTTATGTTGGCCGTTTATAATTAACCATTAATTATAGAACGATCATGAGTGGCACCTAGTAGTACATCATGATCCCCAATTAACTGAAAAGATCAACGGTTGATCCAGAACTATTTCTGAAACCCTTCAGTAGCTCGAATGATTCGTGCCTCATTCCCTTCACTCATCTTATACCCACTTGGTTCAGGACATGGTCTATTGTGTCAGTCCCCACTAGGCTGACTACGTCACACCTAGCCCAAGTATCATTTCCTCGTCCTACGGATTCTAGTTACTCCACATGTATCGAAGAGTACCTTACTCTAAACATGTATTGCTTTGGCCAAAGACTTTAGTAACAATCCGACGAGAGGCCATGGGTATACATCTCCTCGCAAGAAGTGGTGAATCCTTTATAGGCTATTCAAACACTTTCGATCATTTCGACTTATACCCAATCATCCCGGGTCCACATCTCCTTAGAGATGTTTGCTTAAGATGTCAAAGCATAAGTCTCCATGATCAAGATGACTTGAATACCGCAAGTCAAAGGAACATCGCACTTAAGCTACAGTAAGAACTTCATCGACATATCTATATATGCAGAGAACCATATGAAGTCTTACGGCTGGTCACTCCAATGAACTAGTTACCATAACTAGCATCCACGATTAACTCCGGACATCACAATGTCTCCAGCCAGTGAGAATCAACTGCTTGGATACACCAAGGAGTATACCTCGTGCTAGTCTCGACAGAATTGATGGTGTCCAACTCCATCAATTCATTGACTAGGGATAATTCCGATACATCACAATTACACATGTAGAGACACTCACTAGTTGTGATCCAATCACAAATTCTCTCATGCTGTGAATCGTATCGTGGACATTCAGTAAATGAGTTTAAGATCCAATCAAATACATGAAACATGTATACTCAAATAGTGAATCTTCATTTATCATATAAATGGTTCATACATAAGACAATTGCTTTAGGACATCTCTCATATATTACTAACAGTTTGGAGAGATCAAAGTCATTCAGATTGAAATATAGAAAGAAAGCGAGTTATTTTAATTATCATAGATAACTTTTATCACCAAATCATAAATTCAAAAGAAATAAAGAAGAATTCACTAAGAATAGAATTGAAAGAACACCTCCACTATTGAGATTAATAGGTTAAATGCATATGACATAGAGTGCTTAATTTTAGTATTTGTCAACAAGATATAAAGAACGGTAAATATATAAAGCAAACAACATAATATCAACCACCAAATATTTACCGCACTTTGTTAACCTGTTTAGGATTTATCCCTAACGTTCTCATTTCTTATCGTAACTAACATCAAAATAACATAATGCAACATTAAAATGGATAGACAGAATTAATCATCTTATGAATTCAAAACAACATACATTTTGAAATTTCTTTCCAAGTAGCAACATTATTATGTGGGGGATTTTTTGATGTTTTTTTTCCTTTATAATCCTTTCTTTTTAGGCTTCAAATTTTATAATATAATAAGTGTCTATGTTTATCCATAGATATATAGGATGTCACCAGTCTTTGAGAAGATGACCGTCAACTTCCTTATAACTTTCTTTCTTTTTCTTCGCTTAATTTTGCATCGCTATCTATTTGTGATATCTTAACTTCTCCAGCATAACTCGCGCCTACGACTTTTCTCTGGCTAAGACTCAGAATCATGTCTAGTAATATGACATGAAGAGGAGCTGTCATTTGTTCTAACTTCTTGTGTCGACCTGAATTGACATCCATGGTTCGCGTGTTCATTAACCTTTTTTCGATTTTTCCCCGTACTATCTTGCTCATTGATCGCTTTAAGTCGATATTTGTCGGGCAATCCAACCTTATCTTTTGTAACAAGTATATTGTCTAAAGAGTCGCATGCTTTAGTCGTCAACTCAGTGGCTTCTTCTGAGTCACTGCTAAGTAATTCGTTCTTGTCTATTTTAGCAGTGAGGATTTAGCGACGAAATTAATTTTTCGTCGTAAAAAATTATGATGAATCCATTTTCCGTGGTAAAATTTATGATGAATCTATTTTTCGTCACAAAAATTTATGATGAAAAATGGATTCGTCACAAATGTGTCACAAATATTTTTCTGTTGCAAATTTTATCGTTAATTTGTAATAAATTTTGCAACGAAATATTTATTTGTCGCAAAAATTATGACGAATTTTATTTTTTCATTGCAAAATTTTTGCGACAACTTATTTACAACAATATAATTTACGTCGCAAAATTCATTGCAAAATTAGTTGTAAAAACTTAGCTTTTTTGTAGTGACGGTGAACCATGTCATGATTATTAATTAATAGAATTTAACCTATGTACAATCCACGCAAGCCAGTCTTGATTTTAGAATTTGAACTTAGGACTCCGAGTGAAATTTGAAAATTAGGCTCTATTTCCATTGCAAAATTTGAAAATTAGGTCCTTAATGGTAAAATATTTTTTGATCCTAGGCGAGGGTCCAACAGTCCTCCTCAGGGCCGTTCTGAGCATAACTAGTTACATTATTAATTAATAGAATTTAACCTAATTTTCTTTTCTACATGGAGGTAAATAGAAGGTGAAGAGAAGGTTTTGTTTTTCTTATATGCTATTTTGAAACCAAGGGCTAAATCTAACATAAAACGTACGTATATATATAATTAACAAGATTGAATGTTACATAATAAGAATCATGTAAAAGAATCATATTAAATAATCATATTCCACATCAATTCTGAAGAAAGAACTAACTCAATAAACAATCATCAATCATTCAAGTAGAATAAGGTTTCCATTCATTTTGTCTTATAATAAATATTATTCAACCACAACACTATCAAATTTACGTTTATTTATGTAACTTTGACTATTATGATATTATTTTACTCCCGCATATATATAGATCATGCCCACATACTAATGAATACATTTTGCTCATATCACGCGCTTGCTCTTCCCTCAATAATGTCAAAACAATATTATTTTTTAATGCATTATTTGTTCTAAGAATTAGACCATTAATATTAATTACTTTCATTTAATTTTAATTGGTTGTCCTAGAAAGTGACTCAGTGAGAATTACTCCTCAGCCAATCACTTGACTCAGACTTATACTTAAATTTCAATAAATAACTAACGTTTTCTTTCTTGTCAGCATAGTACAATTATTGTATAGATTTGATTTGTTTATGTAATAATTGAGCTTTAAGTCAAGCTATTTGATTCTTGTTTTGATAAATTAATTATAGCGTTATTTGTTGGAAACTAAATATAATATTTAATTTAGTAAGCGCCCTAATATTTTACTTCATTATTATTATTATTATTATTATTTGCAAATAATTTTCATAAAAAATAGTATCTATCTTCATTTGGTTTGAACTACGTACCTTTGTTTAGCTACTAGATTAATCAAGTGATTTCATTTAATTCCGGCTATAATTTTCGTATCAAATTGTTTGTGTCTTTATTAAGCCAATTAAGTATCTTCATTGTAATTAAATAAGATGTTTTCGTTTAATAAGAAAATGACAGATATATGTCTAACATAATAGAAACTCTAGGGGCAATTTTAAAAAAGGGTAAACTTCGTATTAAAACAAAATTTTCCCAAAATAAAATTGCATTATACTGTTTTCTCATGCTTAATAGGATAATTATTATTGTTTGTAGACTTTACATAGTTGACATTGTGCTAAATCGAATGAATTTTGAAAGCCTACTTAAGGGCCATCATTGCCATTTTAGAAAGTATCCAGGACCTTTTTCAAAAAAAAAAAAGGGGGTAAAATATGGTGGCTACACCGCATTATCATAACAAAAAATATGGAAAATTCTAAGTGCAATTATTGTAATCTAGTAATAATTTATACAATAATTGAACTGAAGACCAGCTAATTAAAAATTATGCTTAAATTAAAATTGTTGTTGGCATTAAATGAGCAGTTTGGCAGCACGTGTACATATCCACTTTCTTGTTTGTTGTGAGTGGTCTATTGTTTCAATAATTTTTTTTTTGGATCCCTAAAAAAAAAATTAAATATAATTTATTTTATTAATTGTTTGCTTGTCATTTGCATGCTTTCTCAATCTCGAGCTTGAAAGAGACAAAGTAAAAAAAAAAAATTGTCACGGCTATAAAATATAATTTGGTGGATTTTTGGGCCCCATATTGGCCTAATTCAATTAGATTTCGGAAAGGAATTATTATTTTTTAAATATTTTTTTTTTCTTTAGCAAACTTTTAAAATTGTTAACTCAAATCATACAACTATCTAGTTTTCTATAGAAGGTATTCACTCTCTTTATGTAAATATATTTTTAGAAAACAAAAACAATGTTATTATAAAATTCTTGATTACATGTTGTAAGTTAAAATTTTAGACTATTGGCTAGTGATTAGTTTGGACTATAATTTATATTTGGATCTTGATAAAGACATTAAGTCTTAAATAAATGAGATTGTGTATAGACTAGTTTAGACTATTTGATTGATCTATGTCTCATAGATTAGATTCGTTTAAATTTAGCTTAGACAATTAGATCATTTAGACGATTTCAAAAAAGTTAGTTCATTCAAACTAGTTGAGTTAATTGGTCTCACCGTTTGGGTTGAAATATATCAAATCTATTGGAGAACACAACTCATAATGGATCGGCAATCGTAGTCAAGTGGAGAGTGATTTCTTGTATTTCAAAAAGTCAAATGTGTCTCAATAGGGCTCACATATAAAGTTCAAAATGTACCGATCAAATGTCATATTGTTCTTCATTTGTACCAAATGCAAAGCGTAGAAAACTTTAACAAACACATCACATCCATTGCACCAATGCAAAGCACAAAATATGCCAACAATGTGTCACACTACATCTCATATGTACTATGTAAGTCTCGATACTAAATATGCTGGTGTGCTCCGAATGAACTCTTATTGTATGTTCAATCCATCGACACATTTTAATGGGGTGCACGACTCCTTTAATATGCACAACACATGATTTTATCATAAACAAAACAAGTGTTGCCCTCTTTTGAGTATATAATCTATTATTATAATAAAATTTATATCCTTTAAATTTTACATGGGCGGATAAATTTCTCCCAAAAAAATACCTCTTTTTTTTCTTATCGATCTACTTTAAAAAAAAACCCTATTTAAAAAGAATCTATGTCACCAAAAACAAAAAAAAAATACGAACACAATTAATTAATAACCAAAACCAACCAAATTAAGCACCACCTTTGCTAGCTCTATATCAACCCATATTATTGTTTTGACAAAAAGAAGAAAAAAAATTATTGTTTTGACAAAAAGTTTATTTTTTTTTTGACAAAAAGAAGAAAAAAAATTATTGTTTTGACAAAAAGTTTATTTTTTTTGACAAAAAGAAGGAAAAAAATGATCCGTGGTAGAACGGAACCCATATTATTGTTTGACAAAAAGAAGAAAAAATGATAATGGTGAAACACGTGACAAAACAAATCCGCTAGCATTGGAGAATATGTTAAAGCTGATGGATACATATTGTCTTGGACCAAGATGATCTACGTAATAATACAAAAAAAAATTGGGATATTTACTTGTACCATAGAATCAAGGGGACTAAAAAAATATGCCCGAAGTTAAGATTCAATGGTAGAATATTCATGCAAATCTTTTAGACATTTTAAGTTTGATTTTCAATTGCGATGTATTTGTAGAGTGATAAATTTTAAGATGTCAGATTGTTTGACTATCTACTATAAGCATTTTTCGATTTATCTTGACGATCAATGAAAAATAAAAAAAAAACTAAATTAATCGCTTTAAGAATGAATATTTTGTACTGACTAAAAAAAACTATTAAAATGCCCTCCCAAAAATTTATTAGCCTTTTGTTTTTTTAAAAATGAACCTTAAAGTTTTCTTTAATTATATTAAAATATCCTAAATATTAATTTCTCTTCCCCTATTTAATTTTATCCCATTTTGTTTTCTTTATTCAATTATATGAATTAATTAATCCTAATGTTCCTTTCACAAACCTCAACGGTATATACCAGGAATCAATTAATGAAATAGACCTAAACTCGGTTTTTAGTGATTAAACAAAGGTTTAAGTTGTTCCCGTGCTTCCTATATAAAGGCAAGACTCAACTCATCGTCGACAAAAGATCAAGAGAAGCGGTAAGAAAGGTAGAGATCGATCGAGAGCCATCATGCAGGTTGGACAAAAAGGCGACGATGATCGTGAAATTGGAAGCTTGGAGCTCGAAGAGAAGCAAAGAAGAGACGAAGGACGAATGTCCTCCCCCATACAACGAAGGTTGATACGCACGGACTCGTTGCCTTATGAAGCAGGGAAAATCCCACCCAAACACACTTTCACTGCTCATGTATGTTAATGAAACTCCAAAAGGAAACTCAATATTCGACTAAAAAATGTCAAGATCATGCATTTGTTCTCCTCTCTCACATCTTGGTTCCTTTAATTACTTACGAATTAATTATTATAATAAGCAGGAGAGCTGGAGCTGGACGTTGCGTTTGGCATTCCAAAGCATCGGGGTGGTGTACGGTGACATCGGAACATCGCCCTTGTACGTCTATGCAAGCACATTTCCTAACGGAATCCAACACGACGACGATCTCCTCGGCGCCCTCTCCCTCATCATCTACACCATCATTCTCATCCCTCTTCTCAAGTACGTCTTCGTCGTCCTCCGGGCCAACGACAATGGTGACGGTGAGTATGCATATATATATATATATATATTATTCATTGAAAATAATATGAAAAAAAAGAAGAAGAAGAAGAGAGTTTACTCTTCTTCTACGAACCATGTCTTGGGTGATTGTTGGATTACGTGTTTGTTTTTTGTTTGGCTTCCTTTCTCTCTTTTGGATTCATGTTTTCTTTATTAGTTTTTATCTAAAATCTTGTAAATGAAAGACAAGTACAATGTTATATTAGTCATCATCAGTTAAAAATTTTAATTGGCCTGGCGGTGGATTTTCATTTTGATGATATATTCAAGTTTTACAAAAGAAAAAAAAAGGAGCTGCTAGCTAGCTGTATAAGCTTATGAACGAACAATGACTCACAGGAGTTTTTGTTTTGAAACAATGTTTTCTCTAGGGGGGACATTTGCACTCTATTCGTTGATATCTCGATATATTAAGGTGAGCTTGATCCCGAATCAACAAGAAGAGGATGCCAAGGTTTCAAACTACCGACTAGAATCGGTATCCAATCGACTGAAGAGGGCTGAATGGATCAAAGAAAAGTTAGAGAATAACAACGTTGCCAAGCTTTCTATCTTCCTAGTCACAATTCTAGGAACATCAATGGTCATTGGTGATGGTGTTCTAACTCCCTGCATCTCGGGTACCCATTTTACTACCCTTTTTATTGCTTCATCGAACACTAATTCCCAAATCAATGATTGAGAATATAATCAATAATGGACTTGTTACTTTGTTCCTCAGTTATATCTGCAATTGATGGAATCAAGGAAAAAGCACCTTCTCTTGATAATAGTAAGTGCCATTAGTTAGACAATAAAAACAAGAATTAACATAGGGATTTTTTATTCAAGCTAATACAACTCGCGAATTCTTTTTTCCTTTGGACTTTGATAACCAAATAACCCTTCTTTTGATCCATCTTTTATAGGGACAATCTCTTATATTTCAGCTGGGATACTGGTTGCTCTATTTGCCATACAAAGATTTGGCACAGACAGAGTTGGCTATTCTTTTGCACCTATAGTTCTTACATGGTTTCTACTTATCGGCGGCATTGGACTCTATAACTTATTCAAGTATGATGTCGGAGTTCTTCACGCTTTGAATCCTAAATACATAGTTGACTACTTTCACAGAAATGGAAAACAAGGTTGGATATCCTTGGGAGGGATTGTTCTCTGCATCACAGGTGAATCATAACTTTTTTCAGTTTGCATAATCTTCCTGCTCATTATTGTCAATTCTTCATCATTAATATCTTTGGGGCTCCTTTGGAATAGGTACCGAAGCTATGTTTGCTGATTTAGGTCACTTCAATGTTAGAGCAATTCAGGTATACTTCATATGACTTCATGCCTCTCTACTTTCAGCTAGCTAAGCTTCTTTTCATATTGAATCCTATATGTGACGACCAATTTTGGAAACATGGATCGGTTGAAACTTCTCTATTGCCAAGCCAACTTAGAACTTTTGAGTTTGCAGATACTGATAATTGTTCATTGGTGCTAAACTATACAGATAGGCTTCAGTTGTGTTTTGCTCCCAGCAGTATCATTTGCTTACATCGGGCAAGCTTCGTATCTTACAAAACACGGTGATAATGTCGGCCACACTTTCTACAAATCAATTCCAGGTAGCTGTGAATTGCAACTTAACAAAGTATATAATTCTTCTTCCTGAAAAACATAAATCATAAACATAAAGATTGAACTTGTTTAGGCCCACTATTTTGGCCAACATTTATCGTCGCTATTTCTGCGGCAATCATTGCAAGCCAAGCTATGATATCTGGTGCATTTGCAATCGTATCGCAATCTCAAAACCTTGGATGCTTCCCTAGAGTTAAAGTCTACCATACTTCTATCAAGTACGAGGGGCAAGTGTATATCCCTGAGATCAACTACATCTTGATGGTCTTGTGTGTTTTTGTCACCCTCCTCTTTCAGACCACTACAAAGATCGGAAATGCTTACGGTACACACGAAGGCCTAACTAGTTTTTGCAAACTATATGATAAGAACATTTATATCGATGAAAAACACTGCCAAAATCTCCTTGGGCACTAAAAGACTATGAGCTAAAACATACATCTATTTAAGTAGCTACATTTTGGTGTGCAGGAATTGCTGTGGTCTTCGTGATGACGATCACAACATGCTTGGTGACAATCGTGATGCTTGCTATATGGAAAACAAGGATGTTGTGGGTAGTCTTGTTCGTCGGAGTGTTTGGGGGTGCAGAGTTAGTGTATCTGTCTTCTGTTCTATACAAGTTCAGGGAAGGTGGATTTTTACCCTTGGCTTTCTCACTGGTCTTGATGATAATCATGGCTATATGGCACTATGTTCAAGTGAAGAAATACCTATATGAACTTAACAACAAAGTCACAAGCAACTATGTGAAGGATATAATTCAGGGAGGCAAGGTGCAAAGAATACCTGGCCTCGGTCTCTTTTACTCCGAGCTAGTACAAGGCATACCGCCCATTTTTCCTCATTTCGTCGAGAAAATACCTTCCATCCCCTCGGTTCTCATATTCATCTCCATCAAGCGCCTGCCAATCAGCAGCGTGGAGTTGGAAGAACGCTTTATTTTCAGGCAGATCGAGCCAAAAAGAAGCAGGATTTTTCGGTGTGTGGCACGGTATGGATACAACGATGCGCTGGATGAACCAAAGGAGTTTGAGAACTCGATCATCGCATATCTGAAGAAGTTCGTGCAGTATGAATACTTGGGATTGGAAAATGCAGCTGCCATGCACGGCGACACTGTGCATGGCAATGAGAGTGTCGTCGAGAGGGGGAGGCCTAGGACTTCCACAGTGAACGTCGAAGAGACACTCAGTGCTTATTATGGACTGATACAGCCCGCTGCCGCCGATAGTAACTTGTCGGATAGCTTCGACATTGAAGAGGAAATGAGAGCCATCGAGGAAGAGAAAATGAAGGGGGTGGTGTACCTACTTGGTGAAACACAGGTTGTGGCCGAAGGCAATTCCTCTACCCTGAAGATAGCAGTTGTCAACTATTTGTATGATTTCCTGAGGAAAAACTTCAGACAGGGGGAGAAATCACTTTCAGTTCCTAGGAATCAGGTGCTCAAGGTGGGAATGACATATGAAGTATAAGTCACACATCTTCTTGGGAGTTGGATTAATTATACGATTTGCCGATAAAATTTCATATGATAAAGATAATTAAGTTGCTTTATGGTGCCAATATGTGGAGGTGACTTGTTAATTTCTTCAGCAGCATATGATTTTGTAGAGCTGAACTATTTATTCCGAAGGGCTAGCTAGTTTGATGTTTACGCTTGAGTTTATTCACTGTCCTCAAGTATAGTAGAACAGGATACAAAGCTTTTGTGTTTGTGATACAGTATTGAAATTTAAGAACTTGTCTTGCTATTTATTCAAAGAGATAAGGATTGTTTGGCTTCTTTTGATTCTGTGGGTCATTGTTACACCACTTTGTATGATGAAGAAAAGTTTCTTTTGATTTTTTTAATTTATTTTTTGGCTCATTTCCTTGTGCAAATTTTTGGAATAACAATATGTACATGTTGTTGGGGGGTCAGGCTGACAAATATGGTGAACAACAATGACTAATGACTGAGATTGAATGGTCATGATGGTAGGATGAGATTGTCTTGCGTCGAGCATTTATGACCCGCATCGAGCTGAGGATTTCATATGATTCTTCTTCTTCGGTAATAAAATATGAAATTGAATGTTAGATTATGACTCGAACGAATAAGAAAAAGATGAAAATTATAGAGATGAAAATGTTACAAGTGAATGTGTAGACATATGAGATTGAACATGATAAAATAAAAATAAAAATATTAGAGAAAAAAATCAATGATGCATCTATTGAAAAAAAAAAATCCAAAAGACATTTAAAATTATATAAATATGTTTACTTAGATGATGTGAAATTATAATAAATACATATATTAAATAAGAAAAAAAATAAAAAAATACTTAATTAATAATGATAAAATGATATAAAATCTATTTAAATATAAATGATGATAAAATTGGTGAGCAACACTATATTCTATACCCACTAATTTAGATCAAATTCAGGATCATTTTCAAATTTGGCTTGTATAAACAAACTGATGTAAGTCAAGAGGTTGATAATTTATTTAAGGATGAAGTTACTAAGGATTATTTGTCACATCTAGAATGTCCAATTACAAGACTTCGAGCCAAGAGTTTTAAGGAAGCATTAAATGGACTAATCAAAGAATATTGGACTGATAATGAAGAGATCAAGATAATCCCAAGTTCAGATCAAGGCATAATCTACGTAATTGGACTTATTGATTCTTGATTCAGCCTTGCATGATGGGTGGAAGAACATTAAAGAAGTACGGGGCCTTATTCATGTTGGTGTAATCGATCCATGTCACGATTGATCAGACTCGAGTTTGACTCGAATAGTATTTTGATGTTTGATGATAAGTTGACCATTGTTTGACAATAGATTGACTATATGGTTGGCATGAGGTTGACCATATGATGGAGAACTCCAAGTGAGACACTTGGCATGGAAAGCCTAAGTCATGAGTACTTGGCATGGAAAATCCAAGTCATGAGTACTTGACATGGAAAATCCAAGCATGAGTCTTAGCATTTGGAAAGTCCAACATGGAGTTGGCAAGGAAAGTCCAAGAGTGTAGCCTTGACCACGTAAGTCCAAGTGTATAGTTTTGCCGGTGAAAACCCAAGTCATGGGTACTTGGTATTTGAGAAGTCCAAGGGTATGATATTGGCAGCGTAAAAATCCAAACGGTAGTCTTAACAGAATAAGTCCAATGTTTGGCGGCGTAAAGTCCAAGTGTGTGTCTTAACAGTGTAAGCCCAAATGTGTCTTGGCGATGTAGACCCTTGACTTAGAAGGGACAACCTATTACTCTTGTACGTTTGACTCCAAGGCAAGTTATGGAGGATCAGCTAAAATTACAAAGAGCAATAGAGAAGAAAAGAGAAAAAGAAATTGAGAGAAAAGAAACTAAGGAAAAAAGAAAAGAAAAGAGAAAAAGAAACATAGAAAAAAATAAAAGAAGAGAGTAAAAGAAATTGAGAGAAAAAATAGTTGAGAGAAAGAAAAATAATTTCTATGAAAAAAAAATGAGATCAAACTAGCTTTGTTTTCAAATAGGTTGTCTCTTATCCTTTTATATAAGGAGACACTCTTAAGCACTAATGACCTTAACAATTTTTTGCCAAGTGTTGTTGTTTCTCTTTTATAGGAATTCAAGGATGTCTTTCCTGAAGAGGCTCCACATGGTTTGCCTCCGATTTGTAGAATTGAACACCAAATCGACTACATACCCGGTGCCTTCATCCCAAATCGACCTGCCTATAAAAGTAATCCAGAGGAAACAAAGGAACTTCAAAGGCAAATTACTGAATTACTTGAAAAAGGAAATGTTCGAGAAAGCATGAGCCCTTGTGTCATCCCTGCGTTACTTGTTTCCACGAAGGATGGTACATGGAGGATGTGTGTGGATTGTCAAATCATCAACAACATAACGGTAAAGCATCGCCACCCAATTTCTAGGCTTGATGATATGCCTCATGAGTTGCAGAGTTCTTGCGTGTTCACAAAAATTGATCTTAGGAGTGGATATCATCATATTAGGATGAAGGAAGGTGATGAATGGAAGACTGATTTCAAGAACAAGCATGCCTTATGTGAATGGCTAGTAATGCCTTTTGTTTAACTAATGCTCCGAGCACTTTTATGCGTTTAATGAACCATATTTTGTGTGCTTTTTTAGGATGATTTTTAGTTGTGTATTTCGATGATATTTTAATTTATAGCAAAAGATTAGAGGAGCATGTCAACCATTTAAGGCATGTTTTGAGTGTGTTGAAAGAAGAAAAACTTTTTGCTAACCTCTAGAAATGCTCTTTTTGTATGGAAAGGATAGTGTTTCTTGGTTTTGTTGTAAGTGCTAAAGGTGTTGAGATGGATGAGGAAAAGGTGAAAGCAATCCAAGAGTGGCCAATACCAACTACAATTAGCCAAGTGAGGAGTTTCCATGGTTTGGCCAGCTTCTATAGACGATTTGTTCGTAATTTTAGTCATATTGCAGCTCTCCTTACCGAAGTCATCAAGAAAAATAAGTTATTCAAAAGGGGAGAGGAGCAAGTAAGAGCATTTAACGCCTTAAAAGAAAAGCTAAGTTCTGCTCCTTTACTAGTCCTATCAAATTTTTCTGACATTTGAAATCGAATGTGATGCTTCTGGTATTGGTATAAGTGTTGCGCTTATGCAAGAAATGAGACTCATTGCTTAATTTAGTGAGAAGTTAGTGGAGCAACTCTCAACTATCCCACATATGACAAGGAGATGTATGCGTTGGTCAGAACATTAGAGACATGACAACATTATCTTTGGCTGAAAGAATTTGTGATTCACACGGATCATCAATCCCTAAAGCATTTAAAGGGACAACATAAGTTGAACCGATGTCATGCTAAATGGGTGGAGTTCATCGTGACCTTCCCTTATGTAATCAGATACAAGCAAGGCCAAGAAAACGTGGTCATTGATGCATTATCTCGGAGGTATGCTTTACTTTCCGCTTTAGATACGAAGTTGCTTGGATTTGAATATATCAAGGATTTATATACTAACGATGCTGATTTTTCTGATATGTTCAAAGTATGTGAAAAGGTTGCATTGGGTAAGTTTTATAGACAGGATGGATTTTTATTTCGTGAAAATAGATTGTATGTGCCTAGGTGTTCGTTGCATGAGTTGCTTACTAGGGAGTCTCATAGTAGTGGCTTGATGGGGCATTTTGGTGTTACTAAGACTTTAGGGGTTTTACAAGATCATGTTTTTTGGTCTCACATGAAGCGCGATGTAGAGAAAATTTGTGAGAAGTGTATCACTTACAAACAAGCTAAATCTAAGTTGAAGTTACATAGTTTGTATATGCCTTCCTAGTGAACCTTGGACTGATATTTCTATAAACTTTGTGTTGGGATTACCTCAAACTAAGAGGGGGAGAGACTCAGTTTTTGTCATGGTAGATAGGTTTTCTAAGATGACACATTTCATTCCAAGTCATAAAATCGATGATGCCTCACATATAACTGATTTGTTTTTTAGAGAGGTTATTAGATTGCATGACATGCCTAAGACCATTATCTTTGATAGGGACGGAAAGTTTTTGAGTTATTTTTGGAAGACTTCATGGGGAAAATTGGGAACTAAATTGTTATTCTCTACTACTTGTCATCCCCAAACCGATGGGCAAATTGAAATTGTCAATCAAACTTTGTCCTTCTTACTCCGTGCCATCATTAAAAAGAATCTAAAAATATGGGAAGATTGTCTACCTCATGTTGAATTTGCTTATAACAGAAACATACATTCTGCGACCAAGTTTTCTTCTTTTGAAGTTGTTTATGGATTCAATCCCTTGTCACCCTTAGATTTGATTCCTTTGCCTTTAAGTGAACAATTAAGCTTAGATGGTAAGCATAAGGCTAAATTCGTGAAGAGAATTCATGAGCAGCACGACTGAATATTAAAAGAAGAACCCAATAATATGTTCAACAATCTAATAAGGGGCACAAGAAAATTGTGTTTGAACCAGGAGAATGAGTTTGGTTACACCTACAAAAGAAAAGATTTCTAGAAAGACGACATTCTAAACTTCTATCTCGAGGCGATGGACCATTCCAAGTGATGGAGCGCATCAATGATAATGCCTACAAACTTGATTTATCAAGTGAGTATGGTGTACATTTTACTTTTAATGTTGTTGATTTATCCCCATTTGATGTAGGTAATGATTTGAGGGCAAATCCTTTTCAAGAGGAGGAGAATGATGTAAATCAAGGGGTTGATCATCGACTTAAGGATGAAGCTATGAAGGATCATTTGTCACTTCCAGAAGGTCCAATTACAAGACTTCGAGCTAAGCGTTTCAAGGAAGCATTAAATGGATTAATCAAAGAATATTGAACTAATCATGAAGAGACCAAGATAATCCTAAGTTCAGATCAAGGCCTAATCCACGTAATCTGACTTATCGATCCTTGATTCAACCTTGCATGATGGGTGTAAGAACACTAAAGAAGTAGGGGACTTGTTCATGCATTGAAGACATATGGAGACTTGAGTTTTGGGTTTCTTAGTTGTGTGCATGCTTACATGCAAACATTGGTACTTTAATTGTTTTGGATTTCTAAGTTGTGTGCATGTTTACATGCAAGCATTGATACTTTAATTATTTTGAGTTTCTAAGTTGTGTGTATGCTTACATGCAAGCATGATTACTTGCATGTATTTTGTACACTTGCTTACTCCCACTATATAAGGGAGGGAAGTCCAAATATATAGAGAGCTCTTTGGTGAGATATATTTGTGTGCTCTCTTAGTTTTTGAAAGAACTTCTGAACTTATCGAGTTTATTATCGTGATGTTCAAACATCCAAAACTTATCATCCTCCGGGTGTGACATTTCTTCTCTTTCGTAGTCTTGGTTTGTTCCGATACTTGATTATGGGTCAAGACTCAAACTCTTGTCTTCTAGTCCTGGAGTTTTATCCATCATTGTCTCTGGTTTCATCGCAATTGTTGATGGGGTTCGTATCACAAACTTCAAACACATGTTTTAGATCAAATTGAGGATCATTTTCAAATTTGGCTCGATGATGATAGAAATTGCTTGGCATTTTACAACTGAAAAGAGTAAACCAAATCTAGAAATATCAATGGAAAAAATTTGATAGACGATATGCAAAAAGAAGAGTCTAAAAGGTAGCAGCCAGTTATGAGTTTGTAATCCATATATACACTTAACAAAACGATCTATAACCAATCAAAATATAAAGCTACAGAAGAAGCAAAAAAAAAAAATGCTGATGTTCCCCACAGACAATAGAGTTAAGAGAAGAGACTTGGGAATTGATTATCGTCATCATCACTCACAAATTCTGACTGCTTCTGGTAAGCAAATATCATGCACTTGCCAGCATATGATGCAAATTAGGGCTTCTCTGTCGAAACAATGGTTCAAGCCGAAAAGAAGGGACATCAGCCATCCATTTTTTAGCATCATACATATCATTCCATGCCTCAACTATCTCATCAATCTTGAA
Source organism: Wurfbainia villosa (assembly GCA_025175895.1). Classification (NCBI taxonomy): domain Eukaryota; kingdom Viridiplantae; phylum Streptophyta; class Magnoliopsida; order Zingiberales; family Zingiberaceae; genus Wurfbainia; species Wurfbainia villosa. The sequence continues at coordinate 21,915,803 of CM046008.1, read as the reverse complement.
GTTCAGACTTGGAAAATCCCTAGGGCAAATCCAGATGTCTAGCACAGCCATGTTAAAACTTGAAAGAGCAAGAGATCGATTCCTGAAAGTGATGATCAGACTACCTATTAAAGAAAATCCTAGAGTCAATCATATGATGATTATTGTATGGACTTTATTGTATCATATTCCTATTTATAAAGGCATGTTTATTATATTTACTTGTATTGGTGTCAAATAACTAAATATAATAATGTCCTTGAGTAGTAGGTTCTTATATATATCAATCGATTGGTTGAATCGATAATGAGATGATATAGAGAACACTACTCTTAATCATTCCTAGTCGAGTATTAACATTCAGGGACAATGTTAATGCGTAGAGACTAGCATGTAAGTCAACATGATGACTTGATATCACAAGTCATGGATATGAGATATCAAGTTGACACATGAGTATGAATTGGAGAATGTATACTGAATGACCCGCCATGAGAAAGTATCATGTATCGTTATATGAGTGTCATATACTTTCTCATGTGGCTATTAGTATGACTATTAGTCCTTAAACCTGAAGTCACCATAGTTCCCTACATAAGGAGTTGCATATTTTGACTTCGTCAAACGTCACCCGTAAATGGGTGGACTATAAGGCGATTACTGGGTATGTAATAAATTATGCGGAGGGATGTGAGTGATGTAGATGAGATCTATCCCTCCTATATGACGGGAGTGACATCGATATTCTTGATAGAGTGAGACCACGAAGTGCATGACCATGCCCAAATGAGTCAATATGAGATATTGAGCTCATTTGATTAGAGTGAGTCTACTTGGAGTTTAAGATTTAGATTGTACCGAGGATGACACGGTCTATGCCTCGATTGGTCAATCTAGATGTCAAGGATAGAGGGACATTGTCACATATTGTGAGAGTCACAATTAGTAGTCACAAAGGTGATGTTGGAGCTCAACATTCTTGTAACTTGGGTAGCAATGATGTGTTGCTAGATACCGCTCATTGCTTATGTTCCTAAATCGGTTTAGAGACATTGCTAACGTTACAAGAACCTATAGGGTCACACACACAAGAGCAATTAGATGAAGATTAGGTTCATATGATGAACCATGAGGATTAGGTTCATGGGATGAATCAAATTGGATTAAGAGTAATCCAAATTAGACTAATTGAGTTAGACTCAAGTTGATTCAAGTGTTGAATGAGTCTAATTTAGATTTGATTCATCAAATCAATTTAAATTAAATGAATAGAGATTCATTAAATTAAATTGACTTGAATCAAATGGTTGGATTTGATCAACCATGGGAGATAAGAGGTCAAGTTTGACTTGACTTGAGAGGGAAGATGAAAGGTTAAGTTTGACTTGACCAAATGTCATGTCATGATGATGACTTGGCATGGTCGGCCAATGATGATGCTCCACATCATCATTGACTTTGTCATGTGGTGCCACCTCATGAGGGAGACCAAGGGTCATGGGAGTTACATGCATGTATGTAACCCCCTCTCCATGAAGTGGCCGGCCAACCCCATTAGATGTGGGAATTCATTTTGGGAAGTTACAAAACTTCATCTTCTTCCTTGGATCAATTTCCCTCAAGCTCTCCCTCTCTCCCAACCTTCTTGGCCGAACCATCCATAGAGTGCTAGCACACTCAAGGGTGTGTTTTCTCTACCTATTGCTTGTGTGGATACCAATAGAGAAGTGTGCACTTGATACTCTCGAGTTCCGGCGAACCTTTTGGACGATCGAGATTTGCGAAGGGCGTCGCATCGAGGGTAACGTCCTTATCATGTAGATCTAAGGTAGATCTAGGATTTTATATATAAACACATACATGTTTTTGTTCTAATACATCTTCGCACGGATCCATGGCCGGGGTTTCCGAGATTTCCGCAACGCAAAAAGCGGTTGTTGCGGCTCGGAAAAACCCAACAGTGGTATCAGAGTCACGTGCGAAGCATGTATGTGTTTCGTTTTTGTAATTTTTGTATTAGATATAAAAATTACAGATTTATATGTTTATGTAAATTTCCTATTTTTATCGAAGAATCGAAGCAACGAGTGTTGGGACACTTGTAGGCTTCAACCGTCGAGAAAAACTCTCCGAAACGGCGAGTTCTCACTTTAGGTTTTTGGGACAACGACTTAAGTTGTTGTAAGATCAATATAGGGACACTCACAAAATTTACTTTGCGAGTAGGGGCACTGCCTCTATCCCCGAAAGGGGCCTTGTCCTGCGATCGCGCCCGGAAATCGCTTAGCGGGACCGTTACAGGGAGGTGACTCATAAAATTGAAAAAAAATAGGAAAAATTATAGAAATTTTCTGTAAAAATACATAATTTAGAATTATGTATAATTCTGTGATTGTCATGGCTCAATAACCCCAATTTGATTGGATGATGTGTTGTAATTCATAATACGGCCTGCGTGCCGTTTTTGTGGTTGTGCGTGTTGTATAGTGTATGCGACCTGCGCGTCGTACCTCTTCTTATGATATTCTAGTTGTAAATAGTTTTAGACTCGAATGTAACTCGAGTTTCATATTTGTAATGTACAAAATGGAGCAGTGAAAAGTCCACTTGAAGACGAGGGTACGAGAAGGGTGTCGACGACACATGGCGGTCAAAGGAAGCGCTTGGAGAAGCTGCTAGTCTTAGATTGACCGTCCGATCTTCTCATTGGCTTGAGAAGATCGTAGTAGGGCCATGACTACATCACAGTTAAATATATATATATATATATATATATATTTGATTTTGCTTGTATGTATGTGATGCATGCTAGTAGAATAATGCTTGTATGTATATGATGCATGCTGCTAGGATAATTTTCTTGTATGTATATGATGCATGCTAGAATAATGATTGTATGTATGTGATGCATGCTAGAATAATGATTGTATGTATGTGATGCATGCTAATATAGGATAATAAAGGCCTAAATGCGTATAAGATACACATTACGATTAGATTAGATCATAATCGAATCAACTCGAAAATGCCTACCGAGCCTTGATACCCATCACTACCTCGATCATTTGTTGTTGTTGAATCTGTCAAAGCAGAGCAACGCATATTATCTTGGTAGGGTGCGGAGGGACAATCTTGGTCCCGCCTATCACGCTTGGGTTAAAGTAAGCTCAATTAGATTGAGCAAAACTAGTTAACTTAATTGGATCGAGTAGAACTATAGGCATATTCCAATCGTTGGAAAGATAGGTTAAGATCATATTTACACTAAATCTTGGGCGATTTAGCCAAAACTAACTCAAGGTCTTTTATAAATGTGGGTCTTGATCCTATAAACAAGAGTTGCATAGAGATGTAATCGGTAATGTGTTACCCACCGATCGTACTAAGTCTTGGGCGATTTAGCCAAAACTAACTCAAGACTTAGTATGATGTGGATCTTATCCCACAAGAATTATAACTAGTTTGTATGAATCTAGTAATGTGGTTTGACCACATCCATAACTCGATTCTACAAAATTCCTATAATTCAGTGGGAGCATCATTTGATTAAAGGCCTAATTAAATGATAAAAGGAATATGATATTAATTCTCTGCATTGTATATTGTAGATAACTATGTCGACAAACACAAACACTCTCTCTCTGCGTTCTGTCCTTGAAAAGGACAAGCTCAATGGAGCAAATTTCCTGGACTGGTACAGGAACCTGAGAATTGTTCTCACCCAAGAAAGGAAGTTGTACGTCCTGGAGTAGCCCATTCCGGAGGCACCTCCTGCCACTGCCTCGCGAGCTGACAAAGATGCTTACAAGAAGCATCAGGATGATGCATTAGATGTGTCATGTCTAATGCTCACAACCATGAACCCTGAGCTTCAGAAGCAACACGAGTTCATGAATGCTTATGATATGGTTGAACATCTTCGTCAACTATATCAAGGACAAGCAAGGCATGAGAGATATGAAGTCTCTAAGGTATTGTTTGGGTCCAAAATGCAAGATGGGACTCCCGTAGGTCCATATGTACTCAAGATGATTGAGTACGTAGAAAACCTACAAAGACTGGACTCCCACTTGGCCAAGAGCTGGCCACTGACCTGATCTTGCAATCTTTGCCACAAGCCTACAATCAATTTGTTATGAATTATAACATGAATGAAATTGATAAGCCACTGCCTGAGATGCTCAGCATGTTGAGAACTGCTAAGCTTAACCTTAAGAAGGAAAAATCTGACACCATTTTGATAGTGCACAAAAAAAAGGCAAGGGCAAGCCTAAAGGTAAGGGAAAGTCTCAAGCCAAGGGCAAAGACAAAGAACTTAAACCCAAAGGAGGGGTAGCCAAGGAAGGGGTTTGCTTCCACTGCAAGGAAGCTGGACACTGGAAGCGTAACTGCAAAGCTTACCTGGAAGATCTTAAGAAGAAAAGAAGTGAGACTTCTACTTCAGGTATAAATGTTATAGAAGTCAATCTATCTATTTCTTCATCATGGGTATTAGATACCGGATGTGCATCTCACATTTGTACTAATGTGCAGGCGCTGAGAAATAGCAGGGCATTGACAAAGGGCGAGGTGGACCTACGAGTAGGCTATGGAGCAAGGGTTGTTGCTGTTGCTGTAGAAACTTATGATCTATCTCTGCCCTCTGGGCTTGTACTAGAATTATATGAATGTTGTTATGTGACTGCTTTGACTAAGAATATAATTTCGATTTCTTGTTTGGACAAGAAAGGATTTACATTTATAATAAAGAACAAATGTTGTTAAGTTTATTTAAATGATATGTTCTATTGTAGTGCACCTCTAATGAACGGACTCTACTTTCTAGACTTAGAGAGCCCTATCTATGACATAAGTACCAAGAGGTTCAAGTCAAATGAGTTGAACCAAACCTATCTCTGGCATTGTCGCTTAGGTCACATAAATGAGAGTCGCTTATCTCAGCTCCATAAGGATGGGCTGCTAGACTCATTTGATTTTGAATCATATGAGACATGCGAGTCTTTCCTTTTAGGCAAGATGACCAAGACTCCCTTTAGTGGACACAGCGAAAGAGCAACAGATTTGTTAGGACTTATACATAGTGATGTATGTGGTCCTTTCAATGTTGCTGCTAGAGGTAGTTACAGGTACTTCATTACATTTACTGATGACTTCAGTAGATATGGTTATGTGTATCTTATAACACATAAATCAGAATCCTTTGAAAAGTTCAAAGAATTCAAGAATGAAGTACAAAACCAGCTTGGCAAGAGTATTAAGATACTTCGATTAGATCGAGGTGGTGAATACCTTAGCCATGAGTTTCGTGACTATCTAGCTGAGTGTGAGATTCTATCCCAACTCACTCCTCCTGGAACACCACAGTGGAATGGTGTATCTGAAAGGAGGAATCGTACCCTATTAGATATGGTACGATCTATGATGAGTCACACAGATCTTCCTATATCCTTTTGGGGACATGCTCTAGACACAACAACCTTTACCCTTAACTGTGTACCATCCAAGGCTGTCATAAAGACACCATATACGATATGGACAGGGAGAAATCCCAAGATGTCTTTCATGAGGATTTGGGGTTGTGAGGCTTACGTTCGACGTCAAGTCTCAGACAAACTGGGACCCAAATCCGATAGGTGTTATTTTGTTGGATATCCCAAGGATATAAAGGGATATTATTTCTACATTCCCAGTCAGCACAAAGTGTTTGTGGCAAAGACTGAAGTTTTTCTAGAAAGGGATTTTGTTTCTAGAAAAACTAGTGGGAGTACCTTCGATCTTGAAGAAATTCAAGATAAGGACCATAGCATTGAGGCCTTGATGGAGGTTGAACAGGAACCACAAAGTGTTGTGGGTGATGAGGTTGTTGCACAAAGAGTTGTGGAACAACCACCTGTTCAGGTATACCTACCTCTTCGCAGGTCTGATAGGGTACGTCGTCAGCCTGAGAGATACTCATTTCTCTTGTCTGACCATGATGACGTTATGCTCATTGAGAATGAGCCTACCTCCTATCAGGAAGCTGTGATGAGCCCAGATTTTGAAAAATGGCTAGAGGCCATGAGATCCGAGATGGAATCCATGTACACCAACCAAGTATGGACTTTGGTTGATCCACCTGAAGGGGTCAAATCCATTGGGTGTAAGTGAGTCTATAGGAGAAAGACTGACATGGATGGACTACGCATACCTATAAGGGTTGATTGGTAGCTAAAGGTTTCAAGCAAATTCATGGTATTGACTATGATGAAACCTTTTCTCCCGTGGCGATGTTTAAGTCCATTCGGATCTTGCTTGCTATTGCAGCATACCACGATTATGAGATCTGGCAGATGGATGTCAAAACCGCGTTTCTGAATGGAAACTTACTCGAGGATGTGTACATGACACAACCTGAGGGTTTTGTAGATCCACAACATACTGGGAAGGTATACAAGCTGCAAATGTCCATTTATGGGCTAAAGCAAGCTTCTCGGAGCTGGAATCTTCGATTCGATGATGCGATCAAACAGTTTGGTTTCATCAAGAATGAAGATGAACCCTGTGTCTACAAGAGGGTTAATGGGAACACAGTTGTCTTTCTTGTATTGTATGTGGATGACATACTGCTCATTGGGAATGACATGCCTTCGCTACAGTCTGTGAAGACTTGGCTGGAGACATGCTTCTCAATGAAGGACTTAGGTGAAGCAGCCTGTATTCTAGGCATCAAGATCTATAGAGATAGATCTAAGAGATTGCTTGGCCTAAGTCAGAGTACCTATATTGACACGATATTACTACGGTTTGCCATGCAGATTTCCAAGAAGGGACTTCTACCGATGTCACATGGTGTGAGTCTTTCGAAGACTCAAAGTCCCTCTTCTAGAGAGGAGAGAGACCGCATGGATAAGATCCCTTACGCATCTGCTATAGGATCTATCATGTAAGCCATGCTGTGTACTCGTCTTGATGTCTCGTATACTTTGAGCATGACGAGTAGATACCAGTCAGATCCAGGTGAGCGTCACTGGATAGCAGTCAAGAATATTCTTAAGTACTTAAGAAGGACTAAAGAATATTTCTTGATATTTAGAGGCGATGAGGAGCTAGCTATAAAGGGTTACAGCGATGTCAGCTTCCAAACTGACCAGGATGATTATAGATCGCAGTCAGGGTTCGTGTTTTGCTTGAATGGTGGCGCTGTGAGCTGGAAGAGTTCGAAGCAGGACACAATTGCTGATTCTACAACAGAAGCCGAGTATATCGCTGCATCTGAGGCAGCAAAGGAGGCAGTTTGGATCCGCAAGTTCATTACTGAGCTTGGGGTGGTTCCTAACATTGCAGATCCTATAGAGCTCTATTGTGACAACAATGGAGCGATTGCACAGGCTAAGGAACCTCGCTCACACCAACGGACCAAACACATACTACGGCGCTTCCATCTCATTCGAGAGATTATCGATAGAGGAGATGTGAAGATTTGCAGAGTACCCACAGAGGCTAACATCGCAGATCCCTTGACCAAGGCTTTGGCACAGAAAAAGCATGATGGTCACACTAGGTCATTGGATATTAGATACTACGGTGATTGACACTAGTGCTAGTGGGAGATTGTTAGTGAAAGCCCTAGAGTTAATCATGTGATGATTATTGTATGAACGTTATTGTATCATATTCCTATTTATAAAGGCATGATTATTATATTTACTTGTATTGGTGCTAAATAACTAAATATAATAATGTCCTTGAGTAGTAAGTTCTTATCTATATCAATCGATTGGTTGAATCGATAATGAGATGATATAGAGAACACTACTCTTAATCATTCCTAGTAGAGTATTAACATTCAGGGACAATGTTAATGCATAGAGACTAGCATGTACATGATGACTTGATCTCACAAGTCATGGATATGAGATATCAAGTTGACACATGGGTATGCATTAGAGAATGTATACTGAATGATTCGTCATGAGAAAGTATCATGGATCGTTATATGAGTGTCATATATTTTCTCATGTGGCTATTAGTATGACTATTAGTCCTTAGACCTGAAGTCACCATGGTTCTCTACATAAGGAGTTGCATACTTTGGCTTCGTCAAACGTCACCCGTAAATGGGTGGACTATAAAGGCGATTACTGGGTACGTAACAAATTATGCGGAGGGATGTGAGTGATGTAGATGGGATCTATCCCTCCTATATGACGGGAGTGACATCGATATTCTTGATAGAGTGAGACCACGAAGTGCATGACCATGCCCAAATGAGTCAATATGAGATATTGAGCTCATTTGATTAGAGTGAGTCTACTTGGAGTTCAAGATTTAGATTGTACCGAGGATGACACGGTCTATGCCTCGATTGGTCAATCTAGATGTCAAGGATAGAGGGACATTGTCACATATTGTGAGAGTCACAATTAGTAGTCACAAAGGTGATATTGGAGCTCAACATTCTTGTAACTTGGGTAGCAATGATGTGTTGTTAGATACCGCTCATTGCTTATGTTCCTAAATCGATTTAGGGACATTGCCAACGTTACAAGAACCTATAGGGTCACACACATAAGAGCAATTAGATGGAGATTAGGTTCATATGATGAACCATGAGGATTAGGTTCATGGGATGAACCAAATTGGATTAAGAGTAATCCAAATTAGACTAATTGAGTTAGACTCAAGTTGATTCAAGTGTTGAATGAGTCTAATTTAGATTTGATTCATCAAATCAATTTAAATTAAATGAATAGAGATTCATTAAATTAAATTGACTTGAATCAAATGGTTGGATTTGATCAACCATGGGAGATAAGAGGTCAAGTTTGACTTGACTTGAGAGGGAAGATGAAAGGTCAAGTTTGACTTGACCAAATGGCATGTCATGATGATGACTTGGCATGGCCGGCCAATGATGATGCTCTACATCATCATTGACTTTGTCATGTGGTGCCACCTCATGAGGGAGACCAAGGGTCATGGGAGTTACATGCATGCATGTAACCCCTCTCCATGAAGTGGCCGGCCAACCCCATTAGATGTGGGAATTCATTTTGGGAAGTTACAAAACTTCATCTTCTTCCTTGGATCAATTTCCCTCAAGCTCTCCCTCTCTCCCAATCTTCTTGGACGAACCATCCATAGAGTGCTAGCACACTCAAGGGTGTGTTTTCTCCACCTATTGCTTGTGTGGATACCAATAGAGGAGTGTGCACTTGACACTCTCGAGTTCCGACGAACCTTTTGGACGAGCGGGATTTGCGAAGGGCGTCGCATCGAGGGTAACGTCCTTATCATGTAGATCTAAGGTAGATCTAGGGTTTTATATATAAACACATATATATTTTTATTCTAATATATCTTCGCACGGATCCGTGGCCGGGGTTTCCGAGGTTTCCGCAATGCAAAAAACGGTTTTTGCGGCTCGGAAAAATCTAACACTACCGATGACTCCGCATTTCTGCACTAACCACTTGGGACTTGATTTACCCCCTTCATACGCAGGGGCAGCGGTGGGAGCTACTAATGTAACAGTTTTTTTATTTTATTTTTTTAATCAGACCTGGAAATCAAAAAGCAACTCAGTCAACTTTATCAGCAGTGTAGAAAGCATGTAAAAAGGGCCTCTAGCTGACATTTTTAAGTGCCTGAAGACTATTTTTAGCTCACAGTAATGCACGTGTATTTTGTCAAAGTTCATTGAGGTGTCTTTTAATATAGAAATTGTTAGACATGCATCAGAACTAAGACCCAAACTTTAACAAATTCAATCTTGCTTGTGTTAGATTTCAGCCGATAAAATTCAATAAGCCCAGCTGCACATGTTTGGATAAGAGAAGTACAAATATGCAAACTGGAGCCTTTGCTGACGGATCACCCTTTTGGGATAAGTGATTAGCCAAACAACTTTAACAACATCTAGATGAATGAATTGCAACATGAAGAGAGTGCAAAATGACATTAAACAACCCTTTCAAACATGTGGCCGCATCATATGATAAAAAGAAATAATATTGGTTAAGATTGTATGAGTATGTTAAAAGATGATCAATGAGCTACGTATTTAGACGAGTTAAATTGATTAGATTTAACTATGAAGCTGGCCTACACAGTTGGATGATAGATACACAACCTTCCAAATAAATTTAAAATACTGTGTTTCAAGAGAAAAACAAAGGATGTTAGGAATTCTGTGAAGAAAATACAGATAAAATAAGTACCAATCGACAACCCAAGCACTGCTTAAATGGCTTTCCTTTGTGGACTTCTATTATATTGTAAAAAACATTATATGTTTACTATACTTGATTAAGGAAAATGAAAATGATGCACGAAGTTGACATGAAACAGAATTTTACCTTCTTGAGCACTACTGTTGGCACAGCGGTTTTTTACAGTAACAGTGATGTCACCGGGGTGAATTCCTGCGAGTTCAAATTTTTCCACCGCTGCCATGAGATATTCTTCCCAAGTAGGAAGTCCCATTTTGAATTCCACAACAGATCGCTCATAGAGGATCTCATCTTAGAAGCCTGGTCCTTTGCTTCATCCACTGAGAGCTCTTTGAAATAACCATCCATGCCCATCTTCTCCAAGAGGTTTTTTCCTTCTGTGGGTTTCGAATCGTTCATTAATTTCTGGTCTTTCATCTTCTCCCACATTCTCATACCATTTTCCATGTTATCCTCCGCATCATTGAATAAACCAAATATTTCTGCTGAAGGCCAATTGTCTGATTCAATGTTGCTTCCCACGGAATAGTACCACGAAAGCCTTGCTTGCTCAAACTGCTGCTGAGCAAGTGCAATAAGACCTTCATAGAAGTCAGGTTTAATTTTTAAGGATTCTTCGTATCGCTTTCCAGACTTAGTATATTCAGACTTTGCCCGCCTGTATGCGTCTTTGACCCTTTCTAGCATTGATTCCTTGGAAGCATCTTCTGACAAGAACAACCTTTTCCTTGCTCGACATATGTGAACATTTCCCCAATTGAACAAGGCAAGTGCAACCATTTCCTGAAATTTGCCCTCAGCAATTTTAAAAATTTCCTGTGCTTCTTCAATGGTGACAGTATCTTCTATTGCTTCATAATACATTTTCTGAAATATTATGTGAAGGTTGAGATATGCATCAGAACTAAGACCCAGATGATTCTTAAACAAGTGAGCAAATTGCACAATCCAGTCATCAATATAACTAGTTAAGGTTTTCGCTTCCTCGTTCTCGATGCTTCCATTTTCTGAAATATTATGATTTTTTCCATAACCTCTCAAAGAAGAACTAGAATAAGCATCCTCCAGCCCAGGCTCATGCTCAGGACTAACTTCTGTCAGATACAGCCTTACTGAACCCTGAGGGTCTGCAGATTCTTCAGCCCACCTTAGCTCTTCAGATGCTGTGATTGTTACCAAGTCACCCTCCTTGTCCTTGTACTTGATAAGGACGGCCTTCAGGTTTGGAAACTTTTTACCTACAGCCTCTCTCAGATGCAACATACTACAATTAGCAGGTATTTGGACCCATCTTATGTCATCCCCAAACACTAACTTCACCCCTTTCACAGGTTTTTTCTGCATTTCCATGTGCTTCATTTCCTCAGATGTCTTCTGTGCTTTACAAATCTTCTTCCTGTTCTTCTTTGAGCTAACTACTGCAACATCTGGATGTGAAAGAACTGCATTACCATCCAACATGGTACCGTTTGTCTCTATTGCTTTCTTTGCCCTTTGAGATAAGCCCAATGCAACCTGGTTATTTGGCTCCCAACTCAAAGCAAGCTCAATATCTTTACAAGCTAATTCCAGTTGATTCAAGGCCTCATGGCACCTAGCCTTTCTAAGTAGCGACTTGGTGTGCTTTGGTGATGCCTCGAGAGCTAGATTACACTCCATAATTGCTCGGGGATAGTCTGCCAGGGTCAACTGCATATAACAAGCAGCCATGTTATAGTGGAGGTACACTTCGTCGGTATGGTTTTCCGGAAGCAACTTTCATACTTGACTAGAGCTCCTTCGTAGTCCCTTGCAAGGAACCATTTGTTGCCCTCCTTTTTCCGATCTTTCGCCATATCCACAAAGGTTGCCATGTCTTCATGGAAGACTCTCGGACTGAGCTCACTGGATTTGTTATGCTTCGATTTGGGATCAGTAGTTTTACTTCCTGAAATCTTGGTTGTCTTTGCAGTAGGCTTACCCATTTCCGCTTATCGTGCAGAATCTTTTTCTTCTTTTCTAAGGACGAAGGAAAGAAACTTATGCTTTGAAATGGATTGCTCCTTGCGCTTGATAAACTCAGGAAAAAGGAGCGGGGTTCTAAATAATCAAGGAGCTACAGAATCCCAATCCGGCGGAAAAGATTCCACTTTTCCTTCTCGAATCAACCAAAACGAGCGTCAATTGTTACCCGAAGCGCCTAAGGAATCGATAAAATCTATACCCGCACCTAAAAGCTTCACAGAAATCTCAGAAAAGGGAACAAGGCGAAAACTTTATCCCCGCTAAGGCTCAGATTCAGGAACTCTCTCCCCACTCCACGAAGACCGAATCTGCATTAATGAAAACTGAATCCCAGGCTACTTTGAGTCGAATCCTTCGAGTCCAAGTATCTTCAAAGGCAAGAATACTTGGAGAAGAAGGGAATGGAAGGTTCCTTCGCAAGCGCAGCCCGATTGCGTGGTTTCGGGAGAACGAATCGAGGCGGGCGTTGCCTTCCGGGGGGGGGGTGTCGCCTGCGAGGAAAGGCAGAACTGCCGAGCGTTGGTAAAATTTGAATACGTCCGATCAACCGCGAGCCGCACACGTTGACACCGTCCGACCACCGGACCGAGTGCGATCCGAGTGCGATCGACGTGCAGCTTACCGGTGAAGCTCAGATTTCAATCTGTTAGCACTCAGAATCCAGCGTAAATCGGTCGGAAATGACCGAACCACTGCCGACCGCGATCGGGCCGGATTCCGATCGAATTGCGATCGGAATCTGACACCGGTTCATCCGGTATAATCGACCGACTGTCATTCGACTGAAATCGACCGCCAGAATCAGACGGTCGATTTCGGCCGCGATCAGGTCGGATTCCGGTCGGAATCCGACGTCGGTTGCCGATCCTTCCGCCGTCGAATTCCGACCGCAATTCGGCCGGAATCCGGCCTGATCGTGACCGGTAGTAGACGCGCCACTGTCGGTCGCGTGACGCGATGACTTTTCGGGCATTAGCGTTGGATTCCGGCGCTAACCGGCTGGAAGCCAAGCCCCATCGGACTACCGATGAGTTGCTCGTCGATCGCGCTGGTTCTAGCCGACGATGATGGCGGCCAGCGCGTGGCAGCGGGTACGGGTCGGTGTGGAGCGGACGAGCGTGGAGGAACCCGTCGCGGAGTATAACATTTTTGTATATGAGTTTTGATTGTCTGCGCGACTCATCCCTGTGCGCCCGTGCACGATGCGCTCCCAGCCATCCGATCAACTGCGAGCCACACGCGTTGCCACCGTCGCCGCTGCGCCATCCAGACACCAGACAGGGTGCAATCGACGTGCAACTCGCCGACGGTCCAGCGGAGCTTGGATTCCGACCGATTAACGCCCGAAATCCGACACAAACCGACCGAAAATAACCGAACCACGTGGTCGATAGTGGCGCGGCCACTGTCAGCAGCGATCGGGCCGGATTCCGACCGAATTGTGACCGAAATCCGACGCCAGACGGACCGACAGCCAATGTCAGTTCGTCCAGTATAATCGGCCAGCTGAATTGCGGTCGAAATCGATCGGCCGCCATTCGGCCGAATTGCGACCGAAATCGACCGCTAGAATGGGCGGTCGATTTCGGCCGCGATCGGGCTGGATTCCGATCGAATTACGGTCGGAATCTGACGACGGACGGACCGACAGCCGATGCCGGCCCGTCCAGCGTCAGATTCCGATCGCAATTCGGCCAGAATCCGACGCCGGACGGGCTGACATCGGCTGTCGATCCTTCCGCCGTCGGATTCTAGCCGGAATCCAGCCCGATCGCGGCCGACAATAGGCGCTCCACTGTCGGCCGCATGACGCGATGAATTTTCGACCATTAACACCGAATTCCGTCGCTAATTGGCCGGAAGCCGAGCCCCGCCGGACCGCTGGCGAGTTGCATGTCGATCGCACCTGGTCCGACGGTCGATAGTGACCGGATGGTGTGGCAGCGACGCAGGCAGTGGCGCGGGGTCGGCGTGGAGTGGATGAGCGCAATGGAACCCATCGCACAGTATAACATTTTTGTATATGAGTTTTGATTGCCTGCGCGACTCATCCCTGCGCACCCATGCGCGACGCACTCCCAGCCGTTCGATCAACCGCGAGCCACGTGCGTTGCCGCCGTCGCCGTCGTGTCATCCAGCCACTGCCGGGTGCCGGACCGGGCGCGATCGACGCACAACTCGCCGACAGTCTGGCGGGGCTCGAATTCCAGCCGATTATCGCTCGAAATCCAGCGCAAACCGGCCGAAAATGACCGAACCATGCGGCCGACAGTGCCGCGGCCACTGCCGCCCGCAATCGGGCTGGATTCCGACCGAATTGCGGTCGAAATTCGGCGCCGAACGGACTAGCAGCCGACGCCGATCCGTCCGGTATAATCGGCCGGCCGAATCACGACCGAAATCGACTTCCATAATCGGGCGGCCGATTTCGACTGTCGGTCCGTCTGACACCGGATTCCAACTGCAATTTGGTCGGAATCCGACCCGATCGCGACCGACAATAGGCGCACCACTGCCTACTGTCGGCCGCGTGACACGATGAATTTCCGACCGTTAGCACCGAATTCCGGTGCTAACCGCTGAATCAAGCCTCGCGATCGGCTGACGAGTTCGCGCGTCGATCGCGTCTGTCCGAGCCGGCGATGATCGGACGGTGTGCGATATATATATATATATATATATATATATATATATATATATATATATATATATATATATATATATATATATAAATAAACTATTATATTAATGGGTGAAATTTGGTATATTGGACGACGAATATCTGTGCGTTCGTACAATGATAAAGAATACACAATAACTTCATCCCAACACCAATTTTCAGCCCGTGCACGAATGAGCACAGTAATGAAAAATACATCTTTAGCCCGTGCACGAACGAACACAATAACGGAGAATACAAAGTAATTTTATTTGAGCACTCATCTTCGACTCGAGCATGCGATCGCTCAGCATCATCGTCAAGCTATCGAATTCCAATCGTAATTCGATCAGAGTCGAAGTCCAATCAAATTGTGACCACAATCAAGCGCCATGTCGTGACTGTGATCCGATCGCGCATGGCCACAATCCAATCGCACAAGGCCACAATTTGATTGCGCCCGTGGGCTTATTAGCGATGGTGAGGATGACAGTAGCTATTCGACAGATTCAAAGATTGATTATAACGCACTCGAAAAAAATACTATACATTTTCATTTATTGTGCAATTATACATCACATACGCGTAGCGCGCAGAAACTCAATAGGTAATATATAAACAGAATGAGATTACAAATGAAATAAAATATAAAATAATTTATGTAATAATAAAATAGTACAGTTCATAATTCTATATCTATGAGAAACCTAACCTACCTTCGGTGAGATGACACGCCTAGCACGGTTGATCTACATATTTGGTCTGCTCATGTCTACCATGCTGGATTGAGTTCATTCTTAGATTGATTTAATTCGTTTAACTAGTCACTTAGTTTAACTTAATCAATTTGCCCAACTTAATCTCGATCTTGATCGACCAACCCAATCGGTTTACCTCATTTCGTCCAGTCTAACCTACTTGCCAGATACACCCAACCACTTCATAATCCAACAGACTCAATTGGCTTGTCCGATCCAACAATAAAGATGACACCCAACTTCAATTAACCTAACTCATGACTAAACTTTAATATTGTTTTATATTTCCTACTTTTTTATATAGTGTCATTAATATTCGATGATGTAAATTCTTTTTTTTTTAAAATACAAGAACATTATAATATTTTATATCGACATCAGTTACATAATCCATTTATTAATAGGATCCAATCTAAATTATAACCACTACTTGTTGGCCTGCCGATTATCCATGTACAAGAAACCCCTCCAAATGGCTCTTGCATTTCTGCACTCGTTGTAGACATGCAAAACCTCACGAAAGTACTTATCAGATCATGGACAATCATTCACAGTTTAGTCACTAATCGGGCCATCGTCAGCCGCTTAGTCACATGATTTGACATGTTCGATTATATTTCGATAAACAAACATACCTGAAAGAATATTAATAAGCTTGATACATGGTTCAAGACAATCATATACGAGGAAGAAGAGAGATACCTAATGATAAAGAATTGATCATGTAAATGCGCGTTCTCAGGAAATGAAAACAAGCATTCTTGATGTCTGAAAGAATCACGTCCTTTAGTCGATCCCGTTTGCCAGGACACTTGTCGGAATTTTGTGCTAGAGTTAGGATGCAAAAAGAGGCTACATATCAGAAACACGTCCATGGAAACCTCGGCATAAGGATCCAGAAACTTCACAAATCCAAACTCCATTGGAGCTAAGGTTCCTGTCAAAATGCAATGGCATCAATGGGATAATGCATGTTATAGCTGATGCAAAATGTTCTTCAAGGCACGACTCATGCTTCCAATATCGAAACAATGTGCCCTACCAATTACAGTAAGAAGGCAAAGGAAATAACAATATTTCCAACTGTGGAATATATAATTAAACTGCAACATTAGAAATCCAATTGGGCACCATTCGTATTCCAAAAGAAATAAAAAGAGTGCTTTTAGATGACAGAATCTTAAAAATAATCCTGCAGACTTTTAAAGAACATGAAGATGTATGTGATATAGATGTAGATAATTTTAAAACCTAATAGATAGATAACTACTAAAAACAAATTTATACTGAATTTAATCTAATTACGTTACATCGGTTCGAGCATGGGTGTGTGTGTGCAGAGTAAATAAAAGAACTTGATATAACACGTGCCTAATTATAGGAGGAAGACCCTGTAGCTAATCTAGAATATAAGGAAGACCGTGTATCTCAAAGGTGTTGATATCATAAATAATATTTCATCAATTCAATATTTTATATTGAAAGCCAACTATGCTAAAAGATTTCTTCAAGCAAGAGTACCCTTTTCACATCAGCAATCACTTTAAGAAATGCATGAAAACATTTAAAATATAATATCCACAATAGCAGGCATAAACCTCTAACCATAGTTAACCAATAACAACGTAATAAATTCATTCTTTAAACCAAGAGGTGACTTAAGTTTGGATAAAGAGTTAGTGGAAACAGGTATTCGTTATGCTACCATCTTCAAGTTTGAGCCATTTTTGTCCCTACTATTTCAGGCTGGCTACAGATATCCAATCCTACTGAGCATATCACCATACATTTGAATAATGTTTTCTTTGATCTCATTTTACCCCATGCAGGTCAAGCCAATAACTATAGGGAAAAAAAAAAAGACAGAAGAAATAGCTGATTATATTAAATTCTTTGAACAGAGGAGACTTACCTTTAAACAAAGAGTTAGTGAAAATGATGCATCAGCTAATCACTTGCACTCCTTATTCTCTGCAAGCACTCCTTTCTTAGGGGAGAATCTGCAAATATTGCTTTGACAAAATTTTCGATCTGCGGAAGAAAATGAATATTTTGCTATAATTTTCTATATATGTGAGAAGATAATCACTATTCACATTTAGACTAGAATTTCCAAGTAACCAAGGTTAGAAATAAACATTGTTGTTAAGCATTAAACAGCTAAAGTCGGACCAACTTCATACTACCCGAGAAATTTTTAGTAACATGTAGTTGTATGGAATATTTTTTTCCAGCTTAAATTATAAGGCATCCAAGGACTCATAGGTTTAGTTTGAAGGTCCTTTAGTTTTTATTGTAATTGTCGACCACTCAAGATTTAGGTCATAGTTTGACATTGAAGTTCTTCCAACCAAAGAATTATAGTCAACAACAAAAGAGGATAAAAAAATTGCCATCAAAGTTTGCTCTCCAGAAATCACCCTGAGGTGTCTACACTTTGCACTTTATTGCAAATACCATGATTCTGCATTGTAATGGCTTTGCTTCCCCATAAGTACCACAGGATACTTTCAAGCTTCTGAGTGTATTGTCACTTTCCTTTTGACAAATACCTGATCATATTCTCAAGGAATGACATGAAGAGGATAGTGCAGCCATTCTGAGCTTATAATGGATGAGGGAAGATCTACTCACTGCATACAAAATGCATAATACCCTATACTAAATTTGTCAGCAAGGAAAACCCTACATAGTCTATAAATCATAGGTTCATACAATAATGACCATATAACAATTGACAAATTTTAAAAGTCACCCTCAATCACCAACATTACTTCAGACATGCAGTAGCCTTGAGCACAAAGAACTTGCATAATCAAGATCAGGAGATATTGATTTTTGCCTTATACATTCATTGGCATCGAACCAGCAACTGCTGCAAGCTGCCTTGAGCACTCAACACGTCATATAATTTACCATGACCATTATGCTAGACGAACTGCAAGCTTAACACTCTGTATCACCTTCATATAAACCTTTAAAATGATCCTTATGTTGGTGCCCAGTTCAAAAAGTTCTGTCTGATGAGCTAGCTTCATCAATTATGTATACTTTTTTCTATCCATTTTGGACAATACAGAACAAATGGTTAAGACTTCTTTGTAATAGACACTGGTCCAATCTGGTACAACTGTATCAAATCTTCATATTAACTTTGTTACAAAGAGCAAGAAGAAGATAACCCTTTCAATTTGCAAGTGACGCATTGTTACAAGCCAGGAAACTTGCGTCTTTAACACATTTCTAACATACAAATCATACAGGCTTTCCCACTTGTATCAAAGTGAAAATGACCGCTCAGACACAACAAAAGAATATAAATGCCAAATAAACATGGCAGATACATAGGCAATATCTTCAAAATGTAATACTCATATATACTACCAGCAATGGGAACTACAGGATGATTAGTATACCTCAGATGATGTGAACCCACAACTAAGAAGCTCTCCACTTTCCCAAGTCATTGTAATTGACTTTAGAGGCATATCATACAAGTCTAGCAAGGTAAATCACACAAGTTAATAAAAGAGAACATTCTATAAAAAGGTTTTGCACACCATACATTACATAAATGCAACACATAGGCATAAATACAACACATGGGTAAGTTAAGGAGCTTCTGACCACTTTCAGTCTGATTGATTACCTGCAAGCTTGCGAAATTTAGGTAAAGATGGAATCTTCTCATCTAAATGAGTCCATGTAGTCTCCTTTAAAAGATTTTGTTTTTCAATTGAATCAATGATAAGTGACTCCAACAAAGAGGAAAGGTTCTCAATTGTGATTTGGATCAGTCTTTGGAGCTTCAAAAAAATGAGGAAATTTGAAGATATTTAATTAACAGTAATAGTAACAAAAAACCTCTGAAGATAACAACAAAAGTCAAACAAGATAACCTGTAAGGTCTCATCAGCTGCCAAATCATCTAAAAGAAGCATATCCCTGGCAATTTCAGAAAAGACAGAATCCAATATCGTGCACATGGTTCTCTTGTAAGTTGAAGCTGGCAACAATGGCTCCCACATAATTCGTGCTTTCTCGGCAACGAAAACAATCTATTGGAACCAAAGAGATTTGTAATTATATAATTTGGCACAATAACATGTACAAACATAGCCACAGAGACCACCTGGTTCTTTAAATTTGTCAAAGAAAGCAACTTAAATAAGACAAATTTTTTTTGTTACCCAATTAGTTAGACCTAAATGGTAGAATATTCATTAAAGAAAAAACCTAACACAGTTATGAAGGTGTGGCGGGGGCACATATTGTGTTTTCTAGTTTGTGCTTCTTGGCAACTATCTGGCATTGAGTATTGGAACCTAGAAATATTCTGTACGTATGAACAAACCTTCTTCCCAAAGTGAGTTCCCCACCAACTGCAGCCGCACCATCCGCTAAAATTTGTCGGAACAATTTTAGAATCAACTACACACATAAAGATGATCAAGCGAAGGTGCAAACTGAATGCTCAGTTTTTATCAAAAAATCATTTCAAGCATGATGGTGCTGAAGGGAGTGCCCTTGGTTGCGTCGGAGTCTCATTGCCTCCCATGTCCCCGGATTAAAATTTTATCAACTAAAATTAATCCGGACGGGATGAGTTTCCGAAGCACAACCGTTTCGTCATCGTGCCAACGACTCGAGCGATCGCTTGAACAAACTTGTTGTTCATGCAATCAACTCTTCTAGTTGGTTAGCCGCGGAAGAGACGACGAACGGATCGCTGGTTTTTGTGTTTCTTATCGGGGTCCATGATTATACAAATACAAATAAATGCAAACTAGTATAATCAACACATACTAACATAAAGAACATAAGCTAATATATCTTATCATAAGAGGATCAAGAATAAAGTTTGTAAAACTTTTATACCTCTTGGTCTTCTACCGTATGTCCCATCCTCCTCGTGGACATCGTGTGGGCGAAGATCCTCCACGAGTTGAAGTCTCCTAGATCACGTTCTTCCCTTCCTTGCTCGCTCCGAACAAAGAGAAGAACCAAACAAAAACTCCTCCTATCTAGAACCGACCACCAAGCCAAGGAGCTTGATATAGCCGCCGGCCAAGGAGTAGATAATTGAGCGCCAGCCAACCTTGAAGAAAGGTTGCCGCCGGCCACCAAGGAGAGAGGGAGAAGGAATAATGGGTATGGGCGCCGGCCAAAGCAAGGAGGAAGAAGATGGGCGCCGACTACCAATTAGGAAGAGAAGGAAACAAACCTTAATCCTTCCAAGGATTGCCGCCCAAACCTTTTCCCAAACCCTAGCCGCCCAAGCCAAAAACCCTAATCTCCTTCTTGATATATATCTCTATTACACGCCCAAGCCCTTAGCCCTCCTTTTATAGAGTTAGGCTTAGACCTCCTTTCAATCTCCACCGTCGGATCTAGAGACTTAGTCTCCACCATCGGATCTAGGTTTTCATCCCAACCGTCGGATCTAAGGTTTCATCCCAACCGTCGGATCTAGGGTTTCATCCCAACCGTCGGATCTAGGGTTTCATTCCAACCGTTGGATCTAGGGTTTCATTCCAACCGTCGGATCTAGGGTTTTATGTTTCATCATTGGATCTAGGCTCCTTGAGGTTTTAATAAGGCTACGATAGGGACCATGAGGAGGAGTTAGATCTTGGCCACCCGATGGATCGGAACCACACAAACTTGATCCATCAATGATGTTCCATTCCACTAGAGGATCATCATTGATCTACCTCACCAACCCCCATTTATATGGGCTCCATATATTATTTGCACAACTATCTCCCCGTGTTTAAGATATCGAATGTCCGTCAATTAATTGATTTACTGACCATCAATTAATTAACATCTAACTCCTCGAGTAGTACCACTCAACCTTATTATCATGTTGACTAGGTCAACCCGCGGGGTTTACATGATAAACCTTATGAGCTCCTCAAGGGGACATCATCAACCTAATATATAGGACACGGTTTCCTTCTATAATCAACGACACACCATGTAAATAATATCATTTCCCAACTTACCAGGCCTATTGATTTAATCTATAAATCTCACCCATTGGTAAATCAAAGAAATAAATCTAATGCATGTGCTGGTTATTATATCGGGATTTGAGCGTGTCGCATATGCAGTCCGATTGATCGTATAGTCGTGATAGATTGAATCACCTCTACATGTCGATCTGCTCGATACACACAAATGTACTAGTGTAATTACATGGTCGAGATAAACCCGATACGAATCACACTACAACCCGTACGATGGTTTGTCGAGACCATCTTGGTTGTGATCGTATACTTATATTCAACGAACTGATCTTACGATCTGACCAAGCGTATGTTATCTATGATGTAGAGTATTAGACAATATGCACACATATAATAAATATAAAGTCTGAAACAATAATCGTCATGTGATTCTTATTTGAAATAAAGATGTCATACAAAAGGCTAGGCTTTAATTATACATCCAATGATCTCCACTTATCTTAAAGACTATCTTTGTCGTCACCGCCATACATCCGATCCCATGTCCTCCATTACTATCAAACGCTTTATTTGGAAGGGCCTTAGTGAATGGATCCGCCGGGTTATCCTTTGATCACGATCTTAGCGACGCCTACTTCTCCTCGCTTTACGATCTCGTATCGTGGTATTTGCGCTCTATGTGTTTACTTGCCTTATGGGCTCGTGGTTCCTTGAGTTTGCGCTGCAGCATTATCGCAATAAATTGTGATAGTTACGGGAACCGAGAATCACGTCAAGTCCATCGAAGTTCTGAGTCATCTGGCTTCCTTGGTGCCTCGGAGGTCGCCAGCGTACTCGACTTCCGTGGTAGAGTCCGCCAGGCGCATTTCGTTTGACACTCCTCCATACTACTATGGCTCCACCACAAAAGTAAACCTGAACCAGAGGTAGACTTCTTGTTGTCCCTATCGATTGGAAATCGAGAATCAGTGTAACCAGGACTAATTGATCTGTCCGTAAACCAAACGTATAATCCCTAGTCCTTCTCGTGCTTGATATATGCTTCTTAGCAATGTCCTGTCTGGGATTACTCGATATCTGCTAACCGTGCCCACAAGCGGATATCTGGTCTCGTCATGCATGCATCGTGAGGCTTCCTACTGAGGCGTAAGGAACGCGCCGTCTCTCCTCTATCTCCTTTGATGTTTTGGGACACATCTCTTTAGATAAAGGTACTCCATGTCTAAAAGGTAGAAAACCTTTCTTGGAGTTCTGCGTGCTAAAGCAGCGAGGATAGTGTCGATGTATGAAGCTTGAGATAAGCACAACATCCTTTTCTTGCGATCCCTTATTACTTTGATCCCAAGGATGTGTCCCACTTCTCCCAAGTCCTTCATGTCAAACTGTTTGGACAACCATACCCTTACGTCTGATAACACTTTGATATTGTTGCCACTAACAAAATGTCATCTACGTATGTCTGAAATACCACTACGTTTCCGTCAATCTTTTGTATACACGCGCCTCAGGACTTTGAATAAATCCGTATGGTGGATTACCTCATAAGCGGATGTTCGAGATCTCGAGCTTGCTTGATCCATAAATGGACCGATTAAGCTTACACACTAGATGCTCTTTGCCTTTAGCTTGATGAATCCTCTGTTCTGCTGCGTATAGATGTTCTCCTCGAGACTTAGTTAAGGAAAGGCATCTTGACATCCATCGCCAAATCTCGTAATCCACGTGGCGGTATAGATAAGAGAATCAGAATAGACTTAAGCGTATAGCTACCAACGAAAAAGTCTCCTCATAATCGATACCTCTTTACGAGTATACCCTTTCGCAACTAAGCCTAGCTTTGAAGGTCTCAACCTTCCGCCTACTCTCTCTTTCTTTTGTAGATCCACTTGCGTCGATGACTTTTACACCGTGGTGGCTCTACTAGCTCGGACTGATTAGAATCCATAGATTCTATCTCGAATTCATCGCTCTTTGCGAATCTGCGTCTTCGTCTTGGAGTGCCTCGTCGTATGTCGAGGATCGGGTTCGTATTGCGAGGACCAAGTCGAAGACTCTCCCAAGAAGCGTGAATCTATCGGTGTCTCGCGATCCTCCCACTTCTGACGAGGTATCACCTGTGTATCCTCTGTGACACGTAGTGCGATGACTTGTGGTATATCCTCTTGTACGATTGAGTGCCCCTTCTTAATTCCTCGAGCAATCCTACTCTTGGGCTTGTGGTTCATCACATAGTCTTCCTCTAGAAATCGGCGTTCGTCTTGCGATCACCCTCGATCTCTAGGATTATAAAACAAACCACCTTCGTTCCTCTGGGTAGCCCGAACATGCGCACATACATGCGAGGTTCCAACTTACTAGCGTGACCTTCAAAGACACGTATCTGGACTCCCCATATCCGGAATATGACTCGAAGCTACCACCCACAATTCTACGGGGGTAGAAGGCACTGATTTAGATGGAACCAAGTTCAGAATATTAATCGTCAGATTCAAATGCGATACCCCCGTAACGAATCTGCAACTCGTAATAACTCATCATCGATCTAACCATCTCCATAAGAGTCCTATTCCTTCACTCCGCTACACCATTCTCCGGGTGTGCCACAAAGTGCATAATCGGGATCAATCCCACCGATAAGTAACTCCTAAACTCCCAAGAGGTACTCACCACCACGATCAGATCGTAGTGTCTTGATACTTTTACCTTGACGGTTCTCCACATCAGCCTTGAATTCTTTGAACATCAAGCATTGGACTTCTTGGCGCATCAAGTAAATGTATCCATATCTTGAATAATCGTCTATAAAGAGGCGAAATATTCAAAACCACCTCTAACTGGATAGACATAGGACCGCTGAATCAGAATGAACCGAAATTCTAACACATCTTTGGCTATGCCCTTGGCCTTGAAAGACCTCTTGGTCGTTTACCTTCAGCAAGATTAGCGAGGTTGGGAGATCCTCACCACTAATGAACCCGAGGTCCATTGATATCGACCTTTGAATTCTACTCGAGTTAATATGACGAGCCTTAGATGCGAGATATGTTTGGTTCGTCTTGAAGGTTCTTTTCTCTTATTGGAATTAGAAGATGAGTTATTAACTTGATATGCATCGTAGGAGCTTTTGGTTCGAGTATACTAATTGCCGATGTACACGAGCAGATAATCTCTCTATTTCTTTTTATAACAACTCTGTCATTAAAAGCAGAATATCCGTAAACAATTTAGAAATCGAAATCAAATTCTTTACAAATGTAGGTGCATAAAGACAATTTCTCGAAAACGAAACTTTATTTCTATCGAGCGATAAATGAGCGTCTCATTTCTGATAAGCGCGCCTTTGTAGCATTGCCCGTATGAGCGGTAATTTCTCCTTGACTAGTCGTCGGGTTTCTGGAACCCTGAAAAATTGCGGACATGATTAGTGGCTCCGTATCTACACACAGTGCAGTAGATAACACCACTAAAGCGTGTTTCGACTAAGCGAAGATATACCTTTGTTACCTTTAGGTTGGGGCGAGTCTTTCTTCCCATGTCGATCTTCTTACAAGTGAAGCACTTGTCTTTCGGCTTCTTCACTCCTTCACGAGTCCACACGCCGCTTTGCTCCACCTTGTTTCTTCTTCTTCTTGCCTTTCGGCTTAAGTAGAAACCTTACAACACCATGACTTCTGCCCTAGCGGACCCGATTACAGTATCAGAAAGTTCCTTTTCCCAGAATCATCCATGACAGGAGGACACTCGTGAAGAGCACGTACTTATACTCCTCGGCGGTTAAGAGATATCGAATTTCTTTTCGATCGATGTATTTTATTCCGGTAAGTTTATTTTCTTTGATATCGCGTAGTGGGTTGAAAACCATTTGAAAATCCTAAGAATCCACGATGATCGAAATATTAGATTTCAAATATTATTGATTCCTCAAAACAATAAAATTCGAAATCAACCAACACCTCAAAACACGAGAATATAGCATGCCACGATAGTGTGGGCATTATCTGAATTCTACATTTGTAGAGGAGGTTTTACCCATTAATTTTATTATCTTGTCGACCTTACTTTTGTGAATAAAATTAATAGTTGGTTCCTCTTAGGCCCTACAAATAAAGCGGTGACTCGATGGGAGGATACCTTTATTTGCATCTAAGTGTTTACCATTACTATCTTAAGGCAATTATCTCGGATTATGTGCCTTCTGGAGTAGGGAAATACACGCTCTAAATAATTTCCTATAACTATATTTGACCTAGTGATCATGAAACAAACTCATCCAGATGAGGAGGAAGGCACTCGAGCCCACCATGAAGTTTGTTGTATCACGCGTCAGTGTAATGGAAGCCGCGGGAATTAATTAAAATATCCCTCTCAGCTTAGTAAATTGAAAATGAGAATTTTCGAGCCAACGTGCATATAAAGCAAATCGTGATAAATATGGAAAAAGCGAATTTTTCCAACTATTATACTTTGTTCTCGATATCGTCCATGTGTCTCCGCCTCGTCATCCACCTTTTAGTGCATGACCTGAAGGAATCGTAGAGATATATCGTTTTAATTTACATCCATCGATCCTATACTCCGTGAAGGAGTGTCTGAACTATCTAGATCGAAAGTAAACTAAAATGATGGGTTTAAATCGTATTTAATTACAAAAATTAAATACTAATCTAGCCTCGTCGGCCGCGAGGATTGAATGATATCTGTCTGATCAGCGAATAATCACATACGCGTATAGCCGTAATAGTCGGATCTTATACTGCGACGAAAAGTTGCTTTATCATCGTATTATTATCGGCGTACTCGATATATGATATGTATGCGTAAAAATGCAGAATCGAAACACACAAAATCGGAAACCTTGGCTCGATACCATTTGAAGGAGTGCCCTTGGTTTGCGTCAGTCTCATTGCCTCCCGTGTCCGGATTAAAATTTTATCGACTAAAACTAATCGGACGGGATGAGTTTCATCGTGCGTGACTCGGCGATCGGCGAAACAAACTTGTTGTTAAATGCGATCAACTCTTTAGTCGGTTAGCGCGGAAGAGGCGGCGAGCGGATCGCCGATTTTTGTGTTTCTTATCGGGGTCCGTGATTATACAAATCTGAAACAATCTGAAACTAGTATAATCGACATCTAACATAAAGAACATAAGCTAATATATCTTATCATAAGAGGATCGAGAATAAAGTTTGTAAAACTTTTATACCTCTTGGTCTTCTAGTATGTCCCGTCCTCCTCGTGGACATCGTGTGGTGAAGATCCTCCACGAGTTGAAGCCTCTAGATCGCGTTCTTCCCTTCCTTGCTTGCTCAGAACAAAGAAGAACCAAAAAACTCCTTCTCTATCTAGAACCGACCACGAGCGAGGAGCTTGATATAGCCACGGCCAAGAGTAGATAATTGGTGGACGACCTTGAAGAAAGGTTGCCGGCCGCTGAGGAGAGAGGAGAAGGAATAATGGGTATAGGCGCCCGAAGCAAGCGAGGAGGAAGAAGATGGCGTGCCGGCTACCGATTAGGAAGAAGAAAAGCAAACCTTAATCCTTCCAAGGATTGCCGCCCAAATCTTTTCCCAAACCCTAGCTGCCCAAGCCAAAAACCCTAATCTCCTTCTTGATATATATCTCTATTACACGCCCAAGCCCTTAGCCCTCCTTTTATAGAGTTAGGCTTAGGCCTCCTTTCAATCTCCACCGTCGGATCTAGGGTTTCATCCCAACCGTCGGATCTAGGGTTTCATCTCAACCGTCGGATCTAGGGTTTCATCCCAACCGTCGGATCTAGGGTTTTATGTTCCATCACTGGATCTAGGCTCCTTGAGATTTTAATAAGGCTACGATAGGGACCATGAGGAGGAGTTGGATCTTGGCCACCCGATGGATCGGAACCACACAAACTTGATCCATCAATGATGTTCCATTCCACTAGAGGATCATCATTGATCTACCTCACCAACTCCCATTTATATGGGCTCCATATATTATTTGCACAACTATCTCCCCGTGTTTAAGATATCGAATGTCCGTCAATTAATTGATTTACTGACCATCAATTAATTAACATCTAACTCCTCGAGTAGTACCACTCTGTAGGGAGTTGCTTCGGAGGCTCATTGGCTCCCATGTCCCCGGATTAAAATTTTCACTAATGAAAGAATTAATCCGGATGGGATGAGTTGCCTTAGCACAACCTATTCGTCGTCGTGCTAACAACTTGAGTGGTCGCTTGAACAAACTAGTTGTTCGGCAATGACTCTTACAGTTGATTAGCGCGGAAGAGGCGGGCGGATGGATCGCCGGTTTTTGTATTTGTCTTGGGGTCCGTGATTATCTGATATATATCATACGTACATGTATAATCGACACTAAAAGGAATTACTCGGATCTAAAATAAAGTTATAAAACTTTATACCTTACGATCTTCACAGTATGTTCTATCCTTCTCGTGACGGCGACGTGTGGGCGAAGATCCTCCACGAGTAGAAGGCTTAGATCGCGTTCTTCCCTTCCTTGTCGGCTGCGAACAAAGAGAAGAACCAGCAAATACTATCCTTTCTAGAACCACCACGAATTAGGGAATTTGATCTGTGGCGAGGAACAAGTGGATGAGCGTAGGCCACGATGGAAGGAGAACCAGGCCAGGAATAAGAGAGGCACAGAGGATGGTGCGCGGCAAGTCTTGATGGAGGAAGATGGGCGCGTGTGAGGAGAAGGAAGATGGTTGCCTTGACTTTTGCTCCAAAACCCTAGCCTTC
Organism: Wurfbainia villosa; assembly: GCA_025175895.1. NCBI lineage: Eukaryota > Viridiplantae > Streptophyta > Magnoliopsida > Zingiberales > Zingiberaceae > Wurfbainia > Wurfbainia villosa. Next base: position 21,887,469 of record CM046008.1, on the reverse strand, counting down.
CACTTTGAGAAGAGCGAACCACAACTCGATTGATTCTCTTGCCGCTGACTTAAGCCTTATTTATAGAATTGGGCTTAAGCCTCCTTTAATCTTCAGTCGGATCTAGGGATTTAATCTCCCGCGTCGGATCTAGGGTTTTATCCCGGAAATCGGATCTAGGGTTTCGTCCCGATCGTCGGATCTAGGATTTCATCGGCCGTCGGATCTAGGGTTTCGTCCCATCATCCGTCGAATCTAGGGTTTTATCCCAACCGTCGGATCTAGGGATTTAATCTCGGCCGTCGATTCTAGGGTTTAAATCCTAACCATCGGATCTAGGGATTTAATCCCGGCCAGATTGGTTCTAGGGTTTAAATCCTAACCGTGGATCTAGGGATTTAATCCCAACCGTTGGTTACAGGTTTTGTTTACATTCTTGGATCTAGACTTGAGGATTATATTAGGCTACGATAGGGACCGTAAGGAGGAGTTGGATCTTGGCCAGATGGATCGGAACCACACAGCTTGATCATCGATGATGTTCCGTTCACTGAGAGGATCATCGTTTAAGCTACCTCACCAACCCCGTAAATTAATATGGGCTCGTATATTATTAAATGCGTTAATCTCCCGTGTTTAAGATATCGAATGTCAGTCGATTAATTGATTCGACCATCAATTAATTAACATCTAATTCCTCGAGTAGTACCACTCGACCTTATCATCGTATGTTGGTAAATTGTCGACCCGGTGAGTTCATGATGAACCTTATGAGCTCCTCGAGGGACGTATTGACCTAATATATAGGACACGGTTTCCTCTATAATCGGCGGCGCAGTGTAAATAATATCGTTTGACTTAAGGCGTATTGATTTAATCCATCTAAATCTCACCCTACGTAAATCGAAGAAATAAATACTAAGTCGTGTGCGTTATTATATCGGGATTAAGGCGTCTGTGACATAATATCAGAGTCAGATTGATTATATAGTCGATCTTAAATTGAATCACCTACATGTCGATCTGCTCGATATACTAAGATGTCTTAATGTAACTTTATGTTGAAAGACAAAACAATGCGAACTACTGTTCTGACCATGCGATGGTTTGTCAAACCATCTTGGTCGTGAGCCTCTACTTATATTTTCTGAGGGGTGATACGTGATCTTACGTACGCCGAAGCACCGTATTATCTCTGATGTAAAATATTAGATAGACGATATCATATAAATAAATATAAAGTCGCAAACAATGATCGTATAATTCTTATTCGAAATAAAATGTTAAATACAAAAATTTAGGCTTTCGATTATCGTTCAGCACACTCGACCTTATTATTATCGTATTGTTGTAAGTCGACCGCGGGGTTTACGTGATAAACCTTATGAGCTCCTCGAGGGACGTCATGACCTAATATATAGGACACGGTTTTACATAATTAACGACACCATATAAATAATATTATTTCCCGACTTACAAGACTATTGATTTAATCATAAATCTCACCCGTTGGTAAATCGAAGAAATAAATCTAAGAAATGCGTGTGCAGATTATTATATCGGGATTGAGCGTGTCTGACATAATGCGAGTGCGATTGATCGTATAGTCAATGATAGATTGAATCACCTCATCGGTCTGCTCGATACACAAAATGTACTTAGTGTAATTACATGGTCGAGATAAACCCGATACGAATCACACTGACAACCTACGATGGTTTGTCGAATCATCTTGGTTGTGATCTACTTATATTCTACTGAGGCCCGATACATGATCTTCTGTGTCTCACCAAGCACCACGTTATCTACAATGTAGAGTATTAGACAATATGCACACATATAATAAATATAAAGTGCAAACAATGATCATGTGATTCTTATTTCAAAATAAAGATGTCCATACAAAAGGCTAGGCTTTCAGTATACATCCCAACATGTGCAAGTGTCATAATCAGAGAACTATATGTTAGAATATTATATATATGGTTAGGGATAATTATTTCCTAAGATAAAGTTTAAATTATTCCTATGATAGGGTTTGATTTATTCCTTTGACTAGGTCCTAATTTTTGTATATAAATAGGGCTTCCTCTATGTAATAAGATAATTTTTTTTTATGAAATAACATGGTATCAGAGCCAAGTTAGGTTTTCGTCTTTAGAGTTTTTTTTTCTCCCGGGCCCTACCTCCTGCTCGCGTTCTCCTCAGTGCCACACATTCTTCTCTCGAACGCACCGAGCACTGATATTTCCACCGAGCGGACGAATCGCGATCACCTCAACGCTGCGCGTTCTTCTCCCGAACGCACCGAGTGGATGAATCGTGACGCCAGCGTCGCGACCTTCTTCCTCCTGAGCTCGCGACGAGGAAGCTGCGTCGCCTCCTGTTCGCAAGCTTCTGAACGTCATAGCCTTCCCGTAGCGCCGATGTTCTTCCTCCTGCAGCTTCCTCGCCACGACACTCGGCCTCGCAGACGCGTCTCCAGCCGTGAGCAGCAACTTCCTCGAGTGCGGGATTTTGGGACGATGCAGTCGCTGCCTCGCACCTCCTTCCTCTGCTGGAGCTGCGATGCATCAATTCACGGTGCCAACTTCCTGGTCGCCCGCCACATACTCCGCATTCCCGAACCTTATTTCTTTGATTTGTTGGAGTTTTCCACGGTTCTGGACAGCCACAGTAGCCCCTTCTCTTCACTTGTACAACATCTTCTCCATCTGATCAGGACCTGCTTCATTCATCATGGCTAGCTCCGACACTTTGAAGCCGAATTTTTCAATCTTTACTAACCACGTCATGGCACTGCTGTCATCTGAGCTCTTGGATGGTAAGAACTACTTCTCTTGGGCCTCCCACATTAAGCTTTAGCTTGTTGGACAGGGTTATGAGACACATCTAACCCAAACTGAGGAGAATATTCAAGTCACCGATCATCCTTTATGGAAAAAGGTTGATGCTCAATTGTGTTGCATTATCCGAGCCACTATCCATCCATCTCTTAGGGATGTCTTCCGCACTCACATAACTTGCAAAGATGTCTGGACACAGGCTCAACAACTATTTACTAATACTTCTCGGCGACTCTATCAAGTTTGTGAAAACCTCATGAATATCCTTAGTACTCATCAGATCAAGGATTCTATGTCAACCTATCTAGGATCAGTCTCTAGCCTTCTGTGCGAGTTCAATGACCTACTCCCGCCTGCGGCCACTCCTATTGCAAAACTTGAAAATCGAAAAAAAAAATTTATGTCGTTGGCCTTATAGTGCACATAGATTACTCGTATTATTCGTGATCGGATCTGGCGACCCATAGAGGCCACCATGGACTCTACCTGGGCGACTCTCCTCCGTGTCCCTGCAAAAGTCTTGACGTTGCCATCCTCCATTCCTGTTGACTCTTCGATTTTGGTCTCTCGAAACAACAACACACCTCCACCTCGTAAGAATGACAAAGAACGTCCTTGGTGTGATCATTGTCATCGACCAGAGCACACGATTGATAAATGTTGGAGTCTCCATGGTCGACCTCCTCGTCTTTGCTCGGATCGCGAGTTACATCACTTCTTGACTTCAGCCCGCGATCGACATCGGATCGACTCCGCGCCTTCCTACGATGACTTTATGAAATGGTATGAGGATAGACGAGATTCTAATTCCACTGCTACCGTTACACAAGCTGGTAATTCCTTTACTGACATATCTCGCTCTTCGGGTCCCTGGATACTTAACTCTGGGACCACCGATCATATCACGGGTAATAGATCTCTGTTTTCTTCACTATCTACTTCCGGTTATTTACCCTGTGTTACCATGACAAATGGTTCTCAAACTCAGTCTCAAGGTATTGGTATTGTTCATCCTTCCCCATCTCTTTTCATTCGTAATGTTCTTTATGTTCTCGGAGCTCCCTTTAATTTGTTATCAATAAGTCAGCTTACTCGATCTTTTGATTGTGTCATCTCGTTTACTAAATCTTACATTTCATTCTGAGCAGATGAGGAGGATGATTGGCGGATGTGAGTCTGCATGCTTTATATCGACTTGATAAAACTCTCTTGTTGGTGCGTGCGGCATCTCCACTTCTTATTAAATGCTCGGTTGGGGACGTCGTGGTCTTGATAAGTTAAAGCGATTCATCCTAGTACATGTCTCATGAGTCTTTGTCTTGTGAGTCGTGTCGATTAAGGACGTATTCGTAGTTCGTTTTCTCCTCGCATTATAAGTCAGATTCGTCCCCCTTTGCTTTGGTTAAATTCAGATGCCTCTTGAATTAAAGTCGTGTTACTCTTTGTATAAATGATTTTTCCCGTTGTACTTGGTTATATCTGATGAAGGATCGTTCGGAATTGTTTTCTATTTTTCAATTTTTTTTAATGAAGTAAAAACGTAATTTGGTATCCCTCTTCGATCCTTGTAAAGTGATAATGTAAGTGAATATCTATCTACTCCGTTTTGGACCTTCTTGGCATCTCATGGCATATTACATCAGACGTCTTGCCCTCATACCCCCCAACAAAATAGAGTTACAGAACGCAAGAATCGTCATCTTCTCGAGACCACCTGGACTCTTCTCCTTCACTCTCACGTTCCTCTTCGTTTTTCGGGTGACGTCGTACTTAATGTATGTTATCTCATTAATCGCATGCCTTCCTCCACTTTCTGGTCGAAATACCATCATCGTATACTTTATCCGAGCGGTCCCGCCGTTCTTTACCACCCGGTCTTTGGTTATACATGTTTGCTCGTACTTTTGATCGACATTGATACTCTCTCTCTTGAGTCGCGTAAATGTATTTTCCTTGAGGTACCGCGATCTCGAGAAAAGGGTATAAGTGTTATTCCCTACACTCCGTCAGTATTTTATCTCTGCTTTGGTGTCGCGTTTTTGATTGATTTCTTTCTTTGAGTCTTGAGTCGTCGTCAGATTCGTCCTTGTCGTACGATCTTTGATCCTCGGAGGATTCTCTATCGACCCGACCTCAATTCCTCCTTTGCGAGTTTATCGTCGTCGTCCTTGTCTGTTTCTTTGCCATTGATACGACTACTGCCGTAGGATCATCTCGAGCGGATCCACTGCTCCTTCCTCAGTACAGTCTTACGACTACGATATTCCCATAGCTTGGAAGATATCATTCCACTCGTAATCCTTCTCCTCATTATGTTTCTTTGAGTTCTGTCGTCTTTCTCCTTCTATTATTCTTGTCTTTCCTCCTTGTAAATTCTATTTCTCTTCCAGAAAATTGCGGGAGATGCATTTTGCCCGTCGGGATGGAAATAGACTATGTTGGACGAAATGAATGCCTTCTGGTGTGGGACTTGGGAACTTCGTTCCTCTCTGCAGGAAAGTCGGTTGTTGGTTGTCGATGGCTATATCGGTGAAGGTTGGTCAAGCGGAATGGTTGATCGGCTTAAGGCTCGTCTAGTTGCTAAAGGCTATACTCGAGTCTTGGATTGGATTATGGGGATCGTTTTCTCGGTTACCAAGATGTCCTCTATCGCTTATTCGTCCATTCTTTGCGATTGACATTGGTCTCTATATCAGTTGGACATCAAGAATGCGTTCTTACATGGTGATCTACTCGAAGAAGTCTACATGGAGCAACCTCCGTGTTTTGTTGCTTAGGGAGAGTCTTCTGGTCTTGTGTGCCGCTTACGAAAATCTTTATATGGTCTCAGCGATCACGAGCGTAGTTGGTAGATTGATATTGTAATTCAACGATTCGGCGTAACTTCGGGGGAGGCGACCATTACATCTTTTATTGTCACTCATCTACTGGTTGCATCTACCTAGTGGTTTATGTTGATGATATTGTCATCACAGGTAGTGATCATCTCGGGATCTCACAGGTGAAATAATATTTTTTCAAACATTTCCAGATAAAGGATCTCGGCAGACTTAAATATTTCTTGGGGATAGAAGTAGCACAGTCCAGAAATGAGATCATTATATCCCAGAGGAAGTATGCAATGAATATTCTAGAAGAAACGAAAATGTTAAACTCGAGAGGCGATTGTGATCACATGGATCCTAATGTTAAGCTCTGCGAATTAGGGGGAGCCTACTGCGGATCTGAGCGATCTGAGGCGATTAGTAGGGAGACTAAGTTACCTTACTGTTACTAATCCAGATATCTCATTTGCAGTAAGTGTAGTAAATCAATTTCTCAACTCTCCATGTAAAGAACATTGGGATGTTGTGATTCGCATTGTTCAATATATTAGAAGCGCTCCAGGAAAGAGTCTTTTGTATGAAGACAAAGGATATACTCGAGTCATAGGATATTCTAATGCAGACTGGATAGGATCTCCCAGTGATAGGAGATCCACTTCTGGTTTTTGTATATTTGTCGGAGGTAACCTTGTTTCTTGAAAAAGCAAAAAGCAGAATGTTGTGGCAAGATCCAGCGCAGAGGCAGAATATCGAGCTATGACCATAGTCAATCAAGAGCTTATATGGCTCAAACAGTTTCTTCAGGAGCTAAGGTTTAGAGATATTACACAAATGCCACTTATATGTGATAACCAGACCGCCAAGCATATCGCCTCAAATCTAGTTTTTCATGAGAGGACAAAACATATTGAAGTCGACTGTCACTTTGTCAGAGAGAAAGTCATATCTGGAGAAATATCTACTAGTTTTGTTAACTCACATGATCAACTAACAGATATATTTACTAAGTCACTGAGAGGTCTCCAAAATGACTGTATATGTAACAAATTGGGTGCATATAATTTATATTCTTCAGCTTGAGGGGGAGTGTTAGAATATTATATATATGGTTAAGGATAATTATTTCCTAAGATAAAGTTTGAATTATTCCTAGGATAGAGTTTGATTTATTCCTTTGACTAGGTCCTAATTTTTGTATATAAATAAGACTTTCTCTATGTAACAAGATAACTTTTTTTTTATGAAATAACACTATAAAATGAATGATTAATTCAATTTATATCACCCATAACTGGAATAGCTTCCATATTCCGAATTTTCCTCAAAACAGTCCGTATGGATATATATCACCCAGTGTGGTTGGTTTACACAGAAACTGTTCTAGTCCTTGAAGATAAGCTCTACAACTTATTTTTTCTTTTGGTTGTCAAATACTAATTTTCATACATCTCAAGCAAAAGGGGTCTCATTTTTTTCACCATTCTCTAACGTGTTCTCCTTTATTCCTTTCTCTCTCTGCTTTTTTTGCTTCTTTTTTTTTTCCCAATTGTACTAATGTAAATGAATAAGTTCTCTTTTTACTCCTTTCTTTCAAAATTCTATTAAAGCTTTTGCGCTCAATAAATAAAATGATAAATTTAAAATATCTCAATTACATCTCCACATTATTCTCAGGGCACAACATCTGAATACTAGGATCAAATTTGCAATACCTTCAATTCATCATCACTTCCATTTGAACAGATGTAAGTACAAGATTTAGTGATTACTTTCCAAATTCATATCCACTGGTTTCCAAAACTTAGAAGGCTCAATAAGTCGGACCTAACTTTTCTTGCAAAGTCATTCAAGCTCATACGCTTCACTTCTTTTCAAATCTAGATACCACCAGAGATAAATGGGTATCTTACAGGATCCCTCCTGCACTCATTGCTCTTGAGCTTGTCTTGTCTGGTACCAGTGAGGGCAATACTACCTCAGTGCTTCCAGACGGGGAAGCAAGAAGCAATCATTCTCAATGATTCTAAAAGAGTGCAGTATATGTCAGTGAAGTGGGTGGTAAGGTTATCCAGGAAGGCTCAGTGCCAAGGTGTTTGAGGGGCTTTCTTAGGAGCAGCTCTAAGTTATCATGAGTTTATGACAAAGGTTATGCAATCAAAAGAAAAGAGGATATCAGGTTCTTGGTAGATTGGTCGACTATCAAAGCCTGTTGGGCCATGATGGGTAAGTGCTAGGAAGAGTTTCACCATGATGAAGATGGTTGTAATGGACTATGTGTGTGATTCCTAAGGATACACTGTAGGCAAGGACGAGTAGACCTCCAGAAAAGCACTTGGGAGCAGTGTTTTTCTAGTGCACTAGACAAGAGCAAAAACAACCTTGCTGCCCAAGGTATATTAGTCAACATCTGTAAAAAGAAGCATGCAAAAAGACCTCCAGTGAGGATAGGGACAAGCCATGGAAGAAGAGGGATAATATATATGGTAAGATACTGCAGTATGCCATCTCTATACAAAGTCAAAGCTTCTGATTTTGAGTTACAATCCTTGACAAGTTAACATATATCCAAACTTGAATATTCACCTCTCCTCGTGAGCACTTTCGAGTTTCTCAAAGCTATCTAGGGCCAGACACTGGATGAAAATTATACAATAGACCAAAATCAACATGATAAAATACAGAAAGGTGGAAAGAATCATGGTTGAAGATTCATATGCATCTTTCTCATGGTAGACCAAGATCAACAAGTAGTTAAATATAATAGCATAAAGCACACCCATCTAACTAACTGCAAGCATATCATTATGTAGTTCTGACAAGAAAATACATTTGACATTTATGTATATACAGGGAACCTATACCTCAAAAACATGGAACTACATGCTGCATTATATAGATTATGCAACTCAATTACCTGCTCTACACTGAATTTTGCCGACTCATAATGCTGAGGTAGGTGAGTATTCTGAAAACCATCAGCACCATCTATAGCCTGAAGACAATAGCTGTTTAGATAAATACAGAGGGATTCAATCAAGATATTGGATGAAATCAATAAATTGTAAAAGTATACCTCCCTCAAACTAACAGAAACTAAGTGAACTTGTTTTTGCAGGATGTTTTCTGCTATTTGACGAAAATTTAGTGCAATATCAAGAAACAGTGCTTGTTTCTGTAGTCCACTTGGAAAATCTGTACGATACTGGAAATCAATTTGCTAGTTAATGCACAATAAATAAAAGAATCTCCTGATATGCATGAAATTAAACCAAGGAATCAAGTCTTGGCACCAGAAACAACCAAAACTGCCAGTTCAACAAAGTTTCTAGTAGACAGACCAAGGTCGTATTTCCAGAGTTGGGGGTGTGACACAATGTCACCAAAAACCAGCCTTGTATATTAATGAAGCACCTGAAACAGGACCCTACACAGTGGATGTGCAGTGATGATTATTTGAGCTGGTTTCACAAATTTGCAACTTTTTTTCTCCTATCTAAATATCAGTACCCTTCTCTTCTATATGCATACAATCTCAATCTTGATAATCCCAAGCATACTACAGCTCGCCGAAGGTATCATTCATCTCAAACAAGAATTGGATTTTGAATAATAATAATAATAAGTTTCTGTTGAGGATATTTTACCCCCCAGAAACAACAAAGTTGATTATCATCACAAACCTTCTTTTGATCCATCAACTGCCTGTAGTGCGTACAGATCATAAATAGCCTGCACAACAGTTGGAAGTGCTATGAGGCTTATAATGTATAGAATTGGGATCCACCTTAGTTGTGTCTAAGCTTATAATGTATATAATTTTGGTGCTATGAGGCTATTGCTAATCAGTGACCATTGGAAGTGTTAATACAATGGTTTAAGGAATTGGTCAGTTAAGTACCAACTAAAATGACTGGCGTATGTGTGCCTACATACTTGCATATCCAACTGAAATCTGGCACCAAAAGGAAGTAAGTCAACCAACATTGAGATTTGACCAATGGATCTCATAGGAGCTTAATGGTTAAAATCATAGGGCCCAATGCCTTGCACCAATCCTAATAATTCATTTTCCATGTCAAGAATCTTAACTCATTTTAACCATTAGCCCTGAAAATAACAGAATTACCTTTAGACAACCACTCATCATTTTTACACTCAAGTTCACTAACTCTAGAATATCTCCCAGCTCCCATATAACTTGCATTCCCACTTCTGAGGCACTCAACTTGCTCCCATTTGCATGCCTTGAAAGTCAAAAACATTCTCTAGTTCAAACAAATTTAAATTTCTCAACTTCCATTAGGTGACCAATCCTAAAAGTGAAAGTTTCAAAAAAGGGCAAAAAAAAACAATGAAGAAAGTAAAGCAGTAATCTTAATCTAATTAGGGTCGAGATTAGATTCATAATTACCAATTTAATGAACAAAACTTAAGCTAAAAAACAACTCAACTGTGAATTGTTTTCGATAATGGACGAGACCACATCTAGCCAATGCAAAAGAATACAATGATGTAGTGATTATTCCCAAAGAAAATCCAGTAGAGATAAGTGAAATTGTTTGTTCAGTGAATCAGCAATGTGATTTGACTACTCAGAAGCAAATCAATATGCCCATTTCACTTTTTTCTACGAATCTGACTAATCAGATCAGTCTAAATTTTCAAACTTCTTTGTTAATCAAGTTTTTTTTTTAATATGCCCTTTCACTTTTTTGTGTAAAAGGGTATCTTCGATAAGTCTGAAATCTGAAACTCGGAACTTTTTTAAAAATCCAGTGTTTATTCTCAGGTCCTTCAAACTCATTCAGATTAAGCTTCAAATTAATAGTCTTTGTTCAGATGCGATCAATCAAACATTATAGGTCCAGTATAAATGGGATTGGAAGAGAATTCTGAACCTTGCATCTTAACAATACAGATGAAAAAATACTGGAGAATGTAACTCTACAAACCTCATAAGCAAGCCCAAGAACCTCTTCAGACAAATACTGGCATTCGTTGTAGATGACAATAGCCACTTGACTTATAATGTCCAATTGCTTCCCTAGCTTCACAACAAAGAGAATTGGCATTGTCAAATTAGAAACGCATATTTAAAGTGTAATCTATTAGCGATTGCACTAACTTTTTGATACTGCTGAACTGCAGTGGTATGGATATAGAATTCTCATTTTAGGAGAAAAATCACCAATATAAATTCATGCATCTAAAGTTTATAGAAATTTTAAAGAACAACTATGATACTGATGATAATAAGCCAGAAAATTACTTTGCATCATCTTGGTTAATCAAAAACAAAGTAATCAAATACCAATAAAACAAAGTGTTGTTTACATAAGACATAGAAACTTCTGAGAAGTCAAGGACTTGATCTTCAAACTTGTGCAATAAATAAAGATCCACGTACTTTAATAGGTATAACAGCTTTGTATAAAAGTAAAGCATCCCTTGCAGCATGATAAAACTCCTTTGCCACTCTTGCAGGAGATAAACAAGCATCCTGAATAGGAAGTTAACCGAAATCAAATTATTTATTCTCGATGAACCAGAGTAATATAGAGAAAACAACAAGAAATAAATGAGCTTTCTCATGCATGAGATAACTACTAATGCCTTTTCATCTCCCTACATGGGGCAGTGTCTTGTTGTCTACCACATGAAAGATGGTCTAAAACTTGGAAAAAGTATTACATAATTTAGTTGCTTCAGTCATTCAACAAAGTTTTGAGAATTATAATGTCTAAGGGATTGAAGGATGAAGGAAAAGTATTATAGTATCAATGAACAAGAATAAAGATGGCATGGATTGTTTATAAACGGATAAAGTAAATGAGTCCTACCATCAAATTTTCAGAAGAGTTACCATGAGACGAAAAAAAAAATCAAAAATCATATTGGTTTTACACCTGGACAATAATAGATGTACAAGTCATTCAAAAATAAATTAATGGAGAAATATATAGAAAAGAATAATTTACATATGATTTTTATCAACTCAAAGTAAAGGTTAAGATAGAGTTCCTAAAAAAAGTTGTGGTGAGTTTTTAAAAAAGATACAGCTAATAATTTTAATATGATAAAGAACATGTATGCATGATAAGGTAGAGTTGGGGTATTAAAAAACATTTTTTATGTAATTGCAAGTTTATATCAAGAATCCTATTTTTCTCTGTATTCATATTAGTACTAGATGGACATTTATGCACTCAAAACAAATATTCTTACCGTATTTTATTTGTATATCATATTGTGTTGATGGATGAAAATGAAAATAGATTAAAATTGAAGCTTTTGTGGAGAAAATTTAGAAACCCAAAGATTTCTAGTTAAGTAGAACTAAAATTGGATATATGAAATATAATATTAAAATAATAAATGTGAGGAAATTATTAAGATTAGATGAACATTTTATTATTCAACAACAAAAAGATATTGGTGAAGAAATCATCAACATTAGAAATAGGGGATGATGGAAATGGAGAAAAGCTTCTAGAGCATTGTGGGATCATCAAGGGGCTCTTAGGATAATAGGACAAAAGAAAGGTTTGACAAGATTTTGATAAAATAGATCATAAACTACGGCATGGATTTAAATACCATGTTGTTTCAGTTGATACTAGTGAAATCTAGTTCCACGATTGTAACCAACACATTATCGGCATAAGAAACTCGTATAAAAGCCACTTGTATTGCTCCAAACCCAGGTGCTACTGGTCAATACCAGTCCTCCATCTAGTAACAACAAATACCAAGAGAAGAGCTTTGGTTAGGTGCAGCAACGAGAAGAATTATAAGGTAGTTCTTTATTACTGTTGTCCTAGGTTGAGAGGTGCAGTAGTCGGAGACTTTAAGGTAGGGAAAAGATATGAGTGTCGAGGAGGGGAGAGAGATCATGAGTGCTAGGGGGGATTAATTGAAGGTTGTCTTTACATTAATTAATCTTCTCGGACTATTAATTAAAAAATATCCAGAACAAAAGTAAGACTTACGTATGGTATTTATTGACCATGAAAAAACTTATGATAAAGTTCCAAGGAAAATTATGTTGAGATTTTAGAGAAAAAAAAGTGTTAGCATAGTATATATTAAAATAATTAAGGATACATGCAAGGATACAATGACAAAAGTGAAAATGTCAGGAGGATTAACCAAAGATTTTTCTATAAACATTGTATTACATTAAGTATCAATTTTAAATCTCTATCTTTTTATACTAATCATGGATGAACCATCCAAGATACGGTTCCATTGTGTATGTTATTTACAGATGATATAGTTTTAGTAGATAGACACGTGAAAGAGTAAATACTAAACTTGAATTTTGGAGAAAAATACTAGAAGTGAAAGGTCTGACACTTAATAAAATAAAAACAAAATATATGAAATTCAAATTTAGCAATATTAGATACAATGAAATAATTATTAAGTTAGAAAATAATGAGTTATTTGTAACTGAAAGTTTTAAATATTTATGATAATTTTTACAAAAGGATGAAGGGATTGAAAAAGATGTCTTATATAGAATATAAGTAGGTTAGTTGAAATGGAGGAGAGCATCGGGTGTTCTTTGTAATAGTAAAATACTTTTAATACTTAAAGGATTACAAAATGGAAGTTAGACCTACTATGTTATATAGAGTTGAATGGTAGGCTATGACTTGAGCACATTAGCAAAAGATGATAGTTGCAGAGATGAAGATGTTAAGATGAATACGTGAGCATATGAGAATGGATAAAATAAGAAATGAAAATATTAGAACAAAAGTTGTGCTGCACTTATTGAGGGAAACCTCTAAAAGACACGTTTAAGATGGTATGAATATATACTTAGATGAACAATAAATGTTCTAGTTAGGCGATGTGAAACAATTATAAATATACAAATCAAACGAGAAAGAGGAAAGTCAAAGAAAACTTAGTTAGCAATAATAAAACAAGATAAAATTTATTTAAATATAAATGATGATATAATAAGGTAAGGTTGGGTACAATAGACCCTTCTTCGGGACCCTACATGATGGGAGCTTCATACATCAAACTGTTTTTTTTTTATAAATGATGTTATAGTAGGGGATAGAGCCTAATGATGTAGAAGAATCCATATAATCGATTCCACCTAGTGGGATAAGACTCGGTTATTGTTATCGTCGTTGTTATCTTTACATTAATTAATTAGATATGATTAAAATATGTTATAAAGTAATACATTTTTTGTTATAAAATTAAAATTAATTTTGGTTTATAAAGTTACACATTATAAGTAGGAATTAGATCATATCTATCATTTCTAAGATAATTAATAATTAGGTTTAAGTAATACTTAGTTAAATTAAAGTTAATTAGTACTGTGTTTCATAATTAGTTAAGATATGATTAATTGACATTAATTAATCAATAACATAAAATAACATTAGTTAATCAATAATATTATGTACTTCATAGTCAATTACAAAGTTTAAAATTTTGACTCGTACGAAGTTTCGGTTGGTGATCCGAACGATACGGTTTTGATATTGTATCGTGTCATACCGATAAATTTCAATAATTTTTAAATATAAAATACATAAATTAAAAATGAAAATTTTAACTTAAATATTGAAAATAAAAAAATGATTAAAAAAGAAAATTTTAATTATAATAATAAAATTAATTTAATTAATTTCAATTAAATTAGATTAAAAAATAAAATAAATTTTAAATTAATTTTAAATTAATAAATTAATTTTATTAAAATTTAATTAATTTTATCTAACTTATAATTTGAACCAAGGTTTAAAATCTCAACCAATATCGAGGTTTTGGTTCACGATCCGAACGATACAGTTTCGATATCATATCGTGTTATATCGATAAATTTCAATAATTTTTAAATATAAAATACATAAATTAAAAAATGAAAATTTTAACTTAAATATTAAAAATTAAAAAGAAAAAAAAGAAAAAAATACCAAAAAATTAATTATAACGATAAAATTAATTTCGATTAAATAGGATTAAAAAATAAAATAAATTTTAATAATAACAAAATTATTATTCATAATATATAAATTAATAAAATAAATTTTAAAATAATTTATAAAATATTTTTAGATTAATAAAATAATTTTATTAAATTTTAATTGATTTTATTTAAATTATAGTCGAACCATAGTTTGGGAAGTTGATTGAGTTCCGTTCCGGCTGCCCTCACTGCAGCCCCACATTGGCGCTGTGGCTCTGGCCGCCGTGGTGTCGATGCCTGCAGGCCGCCACAATTATCGCGCTATCGCGGTCTTGCGTATGTCGCAGCGATCACGGCCCGTGCGATGGCCCGTCGAGCCATCGCAGCTGCGACCTCATCAGTGCAGCTAGGCGAGCGGCGCCACGCGACCTCGCAAGGTCGTCAGCGGTTAGAGTGTCAACGGGCCGACCCGGCGGGCGGGTCAACCCGTCGTAAACTCGATATTTAGCGAGAGAAGGCGTACCATCTCTGAGTTGAAATTCCAACCCAACCCAACCCAAGGCGGGTTGCGGGTTAGGCACCCGCAGGCCACACAAATTTAAAAAATATATTTAAAATTACTAAGGTGTTGAGAGCTTGAGGTAATGATTTGTAAGACAGATAGAGTACCATAATTAAAAAAATAAATATTTAAAGTAACTAAAATCTTATAATTGAGATTCAATTATCGACTTCTGAAATTAGTCTAGATGTTTTTGATTCTTTTCGATGTTCTAAAATATTTAAATCTTGATAATATGTAAATGTAAATTTTGCTCTTTCGAATAGAGATTGATTGAGATTTTTAGCTTGGGTAATTATTTGATTTTGATATGTTATTATTTCCTATATTGATTAGAATAGTAGTGATAAGATAATAAAAAAATAATTAGAGTATAAAAAATATTCTTTTGTTCTTTACTCTTAACTTCTTTTATACTTTATTGAGGTGTATGTGTGATAGAAGAATATTGTAATGGTGAAAAATGTCTTTTGACATTTCTCAATCCGCGGGCCAACCCGTCTAGACCCACAACCCACGCAGATCGCTCCGTTTAAGCCCGCCAAAATGGCGGGTTGATAAAAGTTCAACCCAACCCGCTTAAATTGTTTAGCGGGGCGGGCCAACCCGGCGGGCCTAACCCAACTTGACAGCTCTAGTCACGGTCCTAGGCAAGACCCCTACTACTTTGCAGAGGCCACTGCGACCATGCAAGGCCCGTCTATATCGATGTTGGGCGACAGACAGAAGGATAAATCCCCTCCGTATCGCTCGGCACGGGTCGAAATTTAAAACCTTAGTCAACTATATATAGTTAATTTAATTAATAAAATAAAATATAAGTAGATATAAGTTAGCATTATGTTAAGATTAAATAGTCATATCCATGGTTAATAATTAAATAGTTAAATCGATTATATAGTATATAGTTAATATTAACTATTAAATTAATTAGGTTTAGTTGACGAAGCTTTATAAATTGACTATGTATTGCCTTATTCTTGGAAATAAATAAGCAAAGTTAAAGGGAAATGAAAGAGTTGAGCAAAATCAAAATCATTTGCACACACTTTGGCACAGGTCAAATTGTAGCCAGTATCAGCGCTACAGTACTGAATTCGCATCATTCCATCCAAGTATCTAAACTCCTGCACGGGATGGATAATAATGCTCTATAGATAACAGTTTTGGCGGTTTATGGATGAAAGTCTTGGCCAACAAAGAAACAACATGTAGAAAAAGTTAATGCAACAAAGACAATAATGCTAAGATGGATGTATGAGGTTACTATAAATGAAGAAATCAAAATACTATTGTCCAAACACAGGCAATTGTAGCCCCACTGGATAATAAAATAGGAGATTAGGTTTAGATGGTACGTACACGTTGAGAGACAAATAATAGATTCTATGGCTAGATAAGTTGAATCAAATAGAATTAAAGTATAAACAGTAAAGAGAGACCATAAAAGTTTTGGTTAAATAGTGATAAAACCTTCTGTAGAATCATGACTTAAAATCTTGACCCATGCAGAGGTATCGATTGCGACCGGAATAATATGATTTCGATACCATATCATATCATACCAATATATTTTGGTACTTTTTAAATATAAAATATATTAATTAAAAATAAAAATTTTAAAAAGAAAAAAGAAAAAAGGCGAGATCTTCGTGGGGTCGCAATGGTGCCACGAGATCGCAGCGACCTTGTACCGATGCTAAGCGGCAAGCAACAAGTGGAACAACAAATTTCACTTCTATCATCCAGCACGGATCAAGATTTTAAACCAAGTATAGAATTTAATAGAATAATAAGATCCATGCATTTAGTTCCAAAAAATTGGAATAAACATAATTGGAATGACATAATGATAATATATCCACAAGCATACATTTATATATATTCCCTGGTAATGGTTGGTCTAAGACAACACCGTCTAGCATGAGGAATTCTCGCATGTTATAGAAAAAGTTGAGTCAAGTGAAGAATGGTAATAGGTTCCTAAGTCTTTGTGCTCAATGAAAATTTATTAGAAGTTTCATGAGCTGGAAATAAATCAGTTTTTTTAAAGCTAAACATGTTACTTCATCATAATAAGTCCAATCTCTAAGACTGCTCATTTTCATCTGGAGTCATGTGTCATATAGGATATGTCAAAACATTTGAATATACTTTAAATAAAATAATAGTATGAATGAGCATAAATGAAAAGTGCAATAAAAAATTATGCAATGTTGCAGACAATACTGAACGGCTTCTGATAATGTTATAGTCTGTTTCCAAGAATCTAGTCTAAGAAGTTACCAAATAGTGAACATGAAAAATTCAACAAATTTACTCCACAAGGAAAATTGTCTTTTATTCCAACTTACTATGCTGTAAATTTGCAATGCAGCATACCTTGAGTGCTCCATGCACAAGCTCCATTAAGTCCAAGAGTGCTTTAGAAATGATACACTTGTCAGACTGGAAAAGCAAATCAGTGATACAAGCAGAAGAATTTGGTCCAATGTCAGAAACCTATATGGAAACGTTTTAACATATCTTTCCTTAAACATGTAGAACAATTAAGTTGCGTTGTGCATATAATCAGGCATCAGAATTTTTTGTCAGACTCACAGCGAGAAGATCATAGTTGAACTGCAGCAGGAGACTTCTAGACCTTGCCAAAATCTCATTCCTCTTCCGAGAAGCAAAATGAACTTCAACATCATGAGCAAAATGACTTAACTTTTCCTCATTACTATCAGTTGATTGAATCAATTTCATTTCCTTTAGAAAGGTCTCAAAATCAGCACTACATTTGACAATGTTTTGGAACCCAATAATCTTTGAAGCATCATCAGGAACAGCCTATAAAATTGAACATGTAACACTGAGTATTTGGATCTATGTTGAGATCCATAAACACTAAATATCAGTAATGTTGTGCTGAAAAAAACTTGTTTGTGTTCTCACATTCCAAGATGAATCATAGGAGAAAAATGAAAGCAAAATGTTATTTAGCTAAAGCAAAATTTGAAATGTTATTGTAGAGACTTCAATTACCCCTGCTGTACCAGCATGAAACCAATTTGAGAAAAATCATCCATGAGAGAAGAAAATAAAATTTTGTAACTCAATCAGCCCAACTCACACTCTTCCTGTGTACTATGGACCCCCAATGATCTTCACTTCAGTCGTGTTCACAGTTTACAGTTTGGTCAAAGACTCATTACTCCATTTGACAGATGGGATTCAAACTAGAAGAGCATATTAAATGTCACTTTGCACCTTCTTCATGCAAGGCGCAAAGTGGGTACCATTATGGCCAAATAGACAAGGTTAAACCATTTGCAAGAAGGTTATGAAAATCTTGATGCAGCAATGAAACCGATATATAAACTGGTTTGTTGTACTTGTATGTGCCGAATAGACAATGGGTACCATTATGGTCCCATCACTATGTTATTGGGTGTCAAATTTTTTACCTCTTATTTGCATAAGGATTAATCAAAATACCAATGACATGATATACCATTCATCTTGCTTTCTTGCTTCATTAAGTTGTATTGATCAATCCAATTAAACTGCTTTGAACATGCCTACCATTTTGTTTTATCCCTCCAAAACCACGTTGAATCTCAAATGAGCTTGGTTACTTAACTTGTAACCTTGCCACGTCAATAATCATAAAAAAGAGCATCCCAGTGCATGAAGCTCTCGTCAATTTAGGATCTCGAAAAAAGACCTATTGTACGCAACTTTATTTTACTTTGCAAGAGGTTGTTTCTGTTGCCAAGTCAATAAAATCCCAATTAAAAATTCATGATCTTCTACCAAACCTAACATTGAGCTTGCTAAGTTTAATGTTCAACTCCAACACAAAACATGTTTCATTTTATCTCATTACTAGAAACATCAGTTAAAGTTCCTGTTTTAAAGGAAACATACATAGCTCAAATGTCCTAAGCAGAGAAAAGGAGGTATGCACAATGCCAAATCCTAGAAAAAAAGGAAACAAAAAAAAAACAGATATTATTAAAAATGGATTGATTTTGTGGCTGGAAGGGGATGGATTTTTAGAAAAAGAAAAAAAAATACAATAAGGAGATAGAAAAAAATCTGACATAGTGGCAAACATATCTAGTAAAAAATAGAGAAGATAGATTTAAAATAAAAAATAAAAATTTTAAAGTTGAGATTTGAAGCAATAGTGCATTTCTCTCATCTTTGCCTCAAGTGTAAGCACCATCCGGTTTCAAATTTTATAAACAATTTTTATTGCCATTTGTTTTTTTAATATATTTTATGCATGATTTAAGATGCAATTAATCTTTGTTTGCCTCTTCCAACATCTCTCTTTTCTTGTAGTTGATATCAGATTATTACTTAGAGGCATCTTCTCCACCTCCAAAATCCAAAAAGAAAAAAGAAAAAGCACACTCAATCTTCTTGAAGAATATCTCCTCTCACAGAAAAGTGTTGGAACTCTAATCTAACTGTGTTTGTAATTGCTTTTAACTTCATCAGTAGCAACTGAAGAAGATAGTTTAGTCAATCCCTCTTAGAGTATCCTCTTTCTCCTCTCTCAAGTAGATGTCAGAATATTACTATATTTCCTATTTGACATCTTCTCTTTGTCTCTTAGAGATATTGGGCTTTGGTCAATCTCTCTCTCTCTCTCTCTCTCGATATTAACTCCTTATCACAAAGTAAACAGTGAAGTTCTTATCTATCTCTTTCTCCCTAACACTCTTCACGATCTGTCACTTCATCCACTCAAACTTATTTTATTTGAGGGAAGTTAAGAAGAAGATAATAAGTCTTTTGAAGATTAGATCAACTCATATCTACATCTAGTCCAACTATCATCCCTTTTTGCATAACAATCTAAGGCATCACATACGCCTCTAATTTGTTGCACCAACATTGTATAACTTCATCATCTTCATCAAATATCTTGTTAGTTTTATTTTATAAATTTTATGACTTTCTATTTTGTGAAAGGCATTTGATATTGATCAATATTTATCCTCCAACTTGAAGAGTGTTAAAAATTATAAGTGGATATTAGAGTTAATAGTTGTCTCACATGAAATATTCAATCATTAGGGTATTATGTTACAGTTGTATACATATTAATACTAGTTCTCTTCTCATCAATACAATAATATAATATCATCCTTCTCAAGTTTTATCCTTACCCTTCCATATTTTAAATATAGCACATGAAAACCAAAAATGACCCATGTAGACTTTTTATTTTTTGATCCTGCCCAATAATTGGTGATACATCATATGTAATGGTACAACCAAATGTTGATGATTAAAGCGAGCAAACTGTCAGGGTACAGTAAAGCTAATAATTAGAAGGGGGGTTTCCATTCCTTTCTTGTTCTCTATCCCTCTTGGTAAAGACAAGTAAAAGTCACACAAAGGAAATTTCTGCTACCAATTTCCTTCTATAGGGAAGAAAGTAGATCCTTTGTCAGTAACATAGCAACTCTTAAATGAAGAAAATGATTTGTCATGCATATTAAACATGAAAGCAAATATAATTGAAGATTAAAGTGGCAATATTTTTACTAGAGAATGAGTATGTGTTACTAATGATATCCCATGTCATAAGCCGTAGTCCAATTTATTAACCTGATGTACAAACATACATAGTGAACTACATGCAAAGTCATTGGATGAGAACTACTTCCTGCAAAAAGTACCATCTAAACTTTGAAAATAAAATGATACAAACCTTGGAGAGAAAATGAACTATAATTAGATCAGACATTCTTGGCCAGGTTAATTTTCCAAAACATTGCATCCAGTCTGTATTCTGAAAGCAGATGAATCTGTATACAAAGTTTACAATCTGACGAAGTCTTGAATAAAGACAGCTGCCATCTTTATCATCCTATAAAAGATACCATCATAATCTGTTAGAAGAATAGCAATTATTTATAGTTGAATAAAGAAATCCCAAGACAGAAAAAGTTATAAAGGAGCTAAGCTCTAGACACAGGAGTTATTGACTATCACTAACAGACAGTCATTTACAAGACAACTGAGTTAGGTACAACTCACATTTACCTAACACAATATTTCATAAAAACATACACATGTACAAAACACATATCATTGAAAGCATTTGAACGTAAACATTCTTTTTTATAATACTATAGATAACATATTAATACATAGAAATGCATTCTTGAAATTGAGCTTGTATTGGAAATCACTGAATGGTGATAGTAGAAGAGAGGAAAAGTGGTCAGGATAAACTTCAATTCTGATTTAGGCAATGATGAATCAGTAGTTTTATACAGAAAATGCATAATTTACCTTCAATTCAGATGATGAATCGATGTAAAGAATTGACTGACAACCTTCAAGAGATCCATTATCATGCTCTTCCACAAGAATTGTTAACGTGTTGTTAGTTATGGAAGGCACTATCACATGTTTCATCACCAAATCTGCTACTTTTGCTAATCCATAATCAAGGACTTTGACAATCTGCATAACAGTATGTCCATGTTAGAAAGAGTGGAATTGTGAATTAAATGAGAAAGATCTAACTTCCTAGGCAGCAATCTAGAACACTTGATGCACGGTGCTAAGAACCTAACTTCCTAGGCAGCAATCTGGGACACTAGATGCATGGCACTATGAAACAAATATTGAATCTAGCACTTGCCACTTATGTTTGCGCACATCTACCATAAGCCTCTTTCACTGTAATGGAGTTAAGAACAGAAATAAGAGAACTAGAAAAGGTAATAGAAAAAAAAAAGGTTAGCTTCATCTAGATAATTAATCACTTATAATAGTTCACTGTACGCCATTCAGCTGTGTCGAATGAAAGGCATCTAAAAAATAAATAAATACAAAGTCCTATTTTCTTTACAAACACATTTAATTTTTCATATTGTCAAGTAATGGATAGCACCATCTTACCAGAGTAGTTCGATGGGCAACGGTGGTTTCAAGCAATGAGAAAGATAGGTCGTTATTGAGCGTTAATCAAGGCACCAATAAAAAGGCACGGTGTAAGTACTCGATATTATTGATATTGAAATATTAATAGTCACCTCCATGGCCTCCAACACCGTACGTAGCTCAACATTATGTGTATCTCCAATTTGAGATAGAGATCTAACTATTAGTGTTCTGCTCTCTGGCTCATACTGGACACAACTGAGCGCATTCTTTGCAAGAACATCTTGAAGCTACAAAGAAGAAAGGAAACCAAAAGAAAAGTGAAATTTTTTATTTCAATGAGATGTAATAAGTAATTAGACTGCAAGTACAAATAGTAGGCGAAGCCTTTTCTACCTCATCGAAGCAATCAGACCAATCCTTCCTCAAGAACCCAAACACCGCCGGTTCGTCAACTCCATCGCCGTTGTCCTTTTCGTTCCCAAAGATCATCCCTTTCCTCAGGTTCCCGACAGCCTCTGCCGCCGCCACTAATCTGCCGCACCTCAGATCTTCCCTGGCCAACATAAGCTGGCTGTGTATGGCGGAAAGGGTCCGGACTACCTCCAGCGCCTCGCGCCGCTCCACCAGTTCCCGTCTCTTGTCGCGGATCTCGGAGACGAGAGCCTCGATCTCGAGGTCGAGGGGGCGGTCAGACAGGAGGCCGAGAGCGTCCGAGAGGGAGCGGGAGAGGCCCTCGACCGAGGAAGAAGCACTGGAGCAAAGGGAGAAGAGGTCGTAGAAGTCGTCTCTGTGCGCGAGGACGTAGGATCGGACCTTGTCCTTGATGCGGAGGCAGCGAATCTGGAGGCGATCGATGAGGAGGCGGAGGTCGGGTACGGAGAGGGGTGAGGACTCGTCGAGGGCGTCTCCAGGAAGGAGGTCACGGACGTCAATGGAACCCGAGAGGACGTCCATTGCGGCGCCGGCGATGGTGTCGTCGTCAGTCAACCGGAAGACCTGTCCGATCGACAGGAGAACGAGGAAGCGATCGAGCGGCGGTTTCATTAGATCGGGCGTGGGTCGGATCTTGCGAGTGCTCAGCTATTCGACCCGTTTCCATGTGATGTGATGACTAATGAGTGATGAGTAAGTGGATGGTTTTTTAAAATTTGTTTTGAGTTTTTCGATGGATCCAAATTATTTGTATTTGTATTTTTAAAATTGAGTTTACATTGATTTTGTCTGTACTATTTAAATTTATTCTAATAATCAATAAAAAAATACCTAATTTGAATTATCTAATTGAACTTTTCAAATATGTAATATTTTTCATATCCTTTGTATTATCAAAAAATAACTCTCTCCACGTAAATTTAATTTTAATAACAATGTCTTTTCTTTAAGTTTCTCCCAATCAACAAATATCACTTTACTTCATGGAGAAATAAAAATAACCTCTACTATGTTTAATGTACACATAAATTAGTTTGATATTGGAACATCATTAATATGATTTATTTTCTTCTTTTTTTCTCATTTTATTCACCAAAGTCATAAATAATCTTTTTCTTTCTAGTCATGTTTTAATTTCCGCTTGAAATAATTCATATAATGTTAGGAGCTTTGCATCTATCTTGTATAATTCATGTATTTTATATTGTGTTGATTACTTCAACAAAATCCCTTGCATATATGATTTATTTGATATATTTAATTGTTTTCAAAAATAAACTAAAAGCTAAGGGGGCGTTTGATTCGTAAAGAATTCTCTGTTTTCATTCTCTCTTTTTCCATAAAATAGAAAATGAGTTTTTTTTGTTTTCCAGTTTTCCAAAAAATGCTCTTTTATTTTTTGGAAAATGAAAATGAAAACAGAAAATAATTATTTCTCGTTTTTCAGTTTTCCAGAAAACACTCCTTTATTTTCTAGAAAATGGAGATGAAAAACGCGAACCAAACGTGTTTTCTCATTTTTACAAAAAATGAAAATGAAAAACGAAAATGAAAATGTTTACCAAACGTCCCCTAAGATATTTGTATTTTTACTTAAATTGGAGAGGTGAATATTCTTATTTGTCATTAATTCACTAAAGTGTCTTACTCTTGCACCCTCGAGTAAAATTGACTTTGTAAAGAAAAAAAAACATTGTCATTTAATAGAAACTATTTCAGTTCTTCTGCATCAATTCCTTATAAATTTCAAGATGAAGTTATCACCATCACATTTTATCTCATACATCGACTTTCTAACCTACTGCTCCATCAAAAATGTGCCTTGAAAAAAAATATAATTAAATTCACAACTTTATATCCCTTCAAATTTTTAGCTGTACATGTTATTCTTGATTATGCCTCTACACTAAACATACATTAGACTTTTGTGTTTTCCTAAATTGTAACAATTTACATCATGAGTATCATTAATCGGTCTTTCTTCCCTTTTTAGCAAGTTTTTTTAGCCTTTTCTCTTAAGACAATTGACATATTTCTAATACCACCCAATATTTAGGGTTGTAAATGAAGGACCAAATCAAGTCAAATTTTATAGTGTGTAGGATTAATTGATAAAGTAACAAAGTCAAATTTTAAATTAATCAAGCTATTGAAATAACTGTTCAAACTTAGTTTGTTTTTTTTAAATGAAGTTTGGTTCGAGCTTGAATTGAGTTTGATTTATTTAATTGGTATCGAGCTTCTAAATTAAGCTTGGTTCAAGATCGAATCAAGCTTAATTCAAATTTATTTAAACGTTATTAATTAAACTCTCAAGTTAGATTTATTTGTTTATTTGAAGTTTTAATATTTTAATATTTATTTGATTAGTTAGTATAAACAATTCAAACAGATATAAATAAATTTATAAATAAATGTATAAATGAGTATAATCTTGAACATGGTTCACGAGTTTTATTAATGAACGTTAACAAATCAAACACATATGTATTTCAGTTCATTCATTTAATTGACTTTGATGCATATCGAATGAACATAAATAAACTCTTATTTAATTGAACATCAAATCTATTCACAAATACTCGATTTGTTTATGATCCTGCCAATATTGCAATAGACACAAGGCATTAGGCTCCTTCACCCAAAATGAAGTTGATAAAAAAGTGATGACATTCAAGGTTCAACCTCATCTCCATTGATCCCTGAGACCTCTCTTGCTTACTTCCTCCCATTATAAAAAAAATTATTATTTTGTAATGAATTTTTTGTAGGATCAATGAAGTGTGGATGTGGCCGGCTAGAGGGGGGGTGAATAGCCCTCAATCGTTCGATGACGTAATTTGCTCATCTACAAAGAAATTAGCGCAACGAAAAACAAAATTAAACAAGCAAATCAAAGCAACAAGAATAAAACCAATGCTAACACCAAGTCGTAACGTGGTTCACGACTACGCCGCTAATCCACGATCCCGATTCGTCCAAGGTGAACCACTCCTTTGCCAAATCCACTAGATCTCTCCTTTGCACCAAGCTAGGTGGAGGTAACCTCTTTACAATCCCTCTTCTTACAATAAAATGGAATAATAGCAAGTAAGAAGAGTGGGAATACTTTAGGGCACTTTGGGAGAAGATTAGAGCATGAACATTAGGTCCCCAAAGCCCTACACCCTTCCTCTTTATAGAGGAAGAGAGTTTCTTCTCGTTGACACAGGAGCAGTCGACTGATGTCCCTATCAATCGACTAGTCCTGTAACCGTTGCCCAATAACGGCTGCTTTCCACGTTGAATTTCATCCAACGGCACCGACATCAGTCGACTGATATTGCCATCAGTCGACTGATGCTCGATTAGTTGAGTGCTCGCGAGCTCGACTCCATTCTGTGCCCGAAACACTTGCGACCAATCGACTACCATTCCATGGCAGTCGACTGTTGACACTTGAATCAGACTCGAACACTAGTCGAATCACCGTCGACTTAGAGTAGTCAACTACCATAACATGGCAGTCAACTGATGTTGGAAAATCTCATCCGACACTTAGCCAAATGACCAAGTTTCACCTGAGAGCGCTACCCCTCTTCTGGGTTACATTTGCTCACTCTCATCCCTCGGAGTCCCTCGCCTTTGAAGTTATCTTCGTCCGACCACGTCCCTCAGATGCGCCAAGCGCACGGCTCTGCAGTACCATCCTTCGCGTCTCGCCCTGAAGTCTACTTCCTCCGGCTTCACTCCAAGCTCCTCGTCCGGCAGTCCCTCGGATGCTCCAAGCGTACGACTTCCGCAAAGCCATCCTTCACCGACTCAAGGGCCGAGTCATGAGAAGTAAAACTCGCCAAGGCTCCATGTGCGAATTATTAAGCCCTGTAAGACTCCAACACACATATCAAATCATAATAACAATCTAACTTAAACCCTTTGCCACACACATCAAAACCTTATCATGACAAGAGATTGCCCTAACAATCTCCCCCTTTTTGATGTGTGACAATCCATTTAAGTTAGGTAAAACATTTGATAAACTATTAAGGAAAGAAAGTATGTAAATAACATGATTAGCAACTCTCCCCCTTAATACATGAAACTCCCCCTAAATATATTCCCCCTTACTTAAACATATACATTTCTCCCCCTTTGACACCATAAAAAATAATTAACAAAGTTTATACAACATGACATCAAGTCTAAAGAGAAACAAAGACCAAAACATGCCTTAAAAGTGGATAAAGAAATTACTGGGCATGTTATCAGGCTACCAGTCGACTGGTTCAGACTACCAGTCGACTGGCACATGCATTTTGTTAGTAATATATGAGAGAGATGTCCTAAGACAATCGCCTTATGTATAAACCATTTATATGATAAATGAAGATTCACTATTTGAGTATACATGTTTCATATATTTGATTGGATCTTAAACTCATTTACTGAATACCCACGATACGATTCACATCATGAGAGAATTTGTGATTGGATCACAACTAGTGAGTATCTCTACATGTGTAATTGTGATGTATCGGAATTATCCCTAGTCGATGAATTGATGGATTTGGACACCATCAATTCTGTCGAGACTAGCACGAGGTATACTCCTTGGTGTATCCAAGCAGCTGATTCTCACTGGCTGGAGACATTGTGATGTCCGGAGTTAATCGTGGATGCTAGTTATGGTAACTAGTTCATCCGAGTGACCAGCCGTAAGACTTCATATAGTTCTCTGCATATATAGATATGTCAATGAAGTTCTTACTGTAGCTTAAGTGCGATGTTCCTTTGACTTGCGGTATTCAAGTCATCTTGATCATGGAGACTTATGCTTTGACATCTTAAGCAAGCATCTCTAAGGAGATGTGGACCCGGATGATTGGGTATAAGTCGGTGATCGAAGGTGTTTGAATAGCCTATAAAGGATTCACCACTCCTTGCGAGGAGATGTATACCCATGGCCTCTCGTCGGATTGTTACTAAAGTCTTTGGCCAAAGCATTACATGTTTAGAGTAAGGTACTCATCGATACATGTGCAGTAACTAGAATCCGTATGACGAGGAAATGATACTTGGGCTAGGTGTGATGTAGTCAGCCTAGTGGGGACTGACACTATAGACCATGTCCTGAACCAAGTGGGTATAAGATGAGTGAAGGGAATGGGGCACGATTCATTCGAGCTGCTGAAGGGTTTCAGAAATAGTTCTGGATCAACCGTTGATCTTTTCGGTTAATTGGGGATCATGATGTACTACTAGGTGCCACTCATGATCGTTCTATAATTAATGGTTAATTATAGACGATCAACATAAACCGAGAACCTATTTGGTCACACGCACAACGAGCATAATCCGAAGGATTTAAAACGAGCTTGAGAATGGGATTCTCAGACCGAGAGAAACTAGGTTTGGTTGGATCAAACAAGAAGCGAGCATGAAATCATTTCAGTCGCAATGGAAGCGTGGATGGGTCGTGTCTTATGAAGACATAATGGATGAACCAAAATGGTTTGGTTCTAATCCAATGGAGGAGAATAAACCAAAGAGTTTGGTTTATTTTAAACGAATGAACCAAAAGTTGGTTCGGTTCGTTTTAACTTAAAATAAACCATCATGGTTTGGTTTATTTTAACTTATCTTAATGGAGCGGGTTAACGGGCCTTATGGTTATGATTCAATAACCATTAAGAGAATTAGTTCTCTATAAAAGAGGGCTTAAGGGATTGTTAAGCCCTAATCCAAAACCCTAGCTAGAGTTGCCGCCCACCCCATTGAAGGAGTCGGCGCCAACTCCATTGCCGCTCCCTCTTCTCCTCCAACCAGCGTCCAGAAGGAGCCTTCCTTCCCCCTCGCTGACGTCGAGCTGCTGTCGGTTGTTGCTCTGGTGATCTCCCTTGGGTTCGCGGATAAGGTGAGCATTTGGCTTCCCTTGGTTGGCCGATGCCTACTCCTCCACCAAAGCTGTCCAGTTTTCTGGACAGCTTGTTTTCCTCTTATCGGAGCGTCGTTTGGATGACGGTTAGAGCTCCCACAGCGCCTAACTTACCGGGGATTCGATCTCCGGTAATCCTCTGAGGTGGAGGACGAAGGATTCGTCAAACGGTTGACGAATACCTCTCCGGAGAAGCGAGTTTTGAGGACTCGATTTTGGATCCGAATTTGGATTCGGATCGTGATCATCTCTCGATCACATCGTCTTCAACACGAGGCTAGTAACCTGTACGAAGACGAGGCTCGTGACTTAGCGAAGTCATCTCGAGGATACTCGGCGTGGATACGGATAGAGACGATTCTAGCGAGGATCGTTCCGGTTGATGTCGTTCCCGCTACACGTGATACGAAAGGTATAACGTAGTTAAATTTCCTTTTATTGCAAATTTAAATTTATGGTTATGTCTACACATGTTGTACTATGCATGCGTGTGATGTGTGTGTTATAATAAATATGAATTTATTTTTTTTTTCTTCCGCTGTGCACATGTTTACGAAACATGTTCGAACACACACTCGCCGCGGTGCCGGAAACCCAACAGTGGTATCAGAGCCCAGGTTGTGTTTCGACATAATCGTAAAATGGTTTTGCGATAGTCATAATGATATTTCTGAAAATTTTCTACTTTTGGAAAGTTAGAAGTATTTATGGAAATTTTTCAATTTTGGAAAGTCTAGAAGTATTTATGGAAATCTTCCACTTTTGGAAAGTTGGAAGTATTTATGGAAATTGATATTTTCCATAAATAAAATATTTGATTAGATTTTGAAAATTTATTTCCTAATTTAATCATGATTTGATTTGGGAAATCAAATTTTAAAATATTTTATTTCCATAAGTAGTTTTGATGATTTAGGAAATTGGTTTCCTAAATTGACTTTCCTTAATCAACCATTTCCATAAATAAAATATGTGATTAGATTTGGAAATTTATTTCCTAATTTAATCATGATTTGATTTGGAGAATCAAATCTTAAACATATTTTATTTCCATAAATAGTTATGACATATAAGGAAATTATATACATGACATAATTGTATGTCATGTAATTGCATTAGATGCATATCATTATGTCATGCGTGTCGTGACATGTAGATGTATGCCATGTATAACATGCCATATAAATAATAGTTATTTGCATGCAAAGAGGATGAGACATAAAAACCCTTACTCAATATTAAAGCCTACACCTTCCATTAATATGGTTAGAACCAGAGTTCCGTTTCTTGTTTGGGTTGTTGGACTCTCTCCAAGCTCGGCTCGAATCCGAACATGTTCAAACCATGGAATAGTTTAATACTAATATGGTAAGAGTCAGAGGTCAATCGTTAGCTTTGGTTGTTGGACTCTCTCCAAGCCGGGCTAATTGGTTGAATGCGCTCTAACCATATTAAAACTATTTCTCGATTAATGGGTTGACTTTAACCTGGAGCATCGACTTGTTGGACTCTCTCCAAGGTCGATGTAAAGGGAGGTGAAGTTGGGTGCTATGCATATGATGCATACTTGTTAATGTGTTAACAACTCGATGTATGTGCGAACATTCAATTAGTTGATAGTACATTGTGATAGTTGCATATACGTGATATGTAATCGGTATAGTTGATACCTACCGTTGTAGTTATGAATGACTTGTTGGACTCTCTCCAAGGTTGTTCATATCTATGATGGATATCAGCCCATTCGGAGATGGACCTACGATCTCCCGAAGTGATTTTGGGGTTTTTGAAATTCGAAAAATGAATGAGATTTATAAATGTATATTGATGCATTTTAAAATCATTTTCTCATATATGCTCGTTTTGTATTTCTAAAATTGATCATGATGTCTTTGAATTTGCGTTCCATTTTGGATTCGAATAAATTGACTGGGCCGAACTTCTTGGACTGGCTTAGAAACTTGAGAATTGTTCTCAAGGTGAAAAGCTTGTGTATGTCCTCGAAGCGCCTCTTCCCGCCCATCCTAGTGACGATGCAACTCTGGACCAATTGTTGGTCTATCAGAAATATGTGACTGATTCTGAACTGACAAGTTGCATCATGCTAGCCGCGATGGAACCCAAGCTACGAAAGCAGCATGAGCATATGGATGCTCGTATCGTAGTCCTTCATCTTTATGAGTTGTTTGATAAGCAAGTGAGATTCGAAAGGTTCGAAGTCTCCAAGCTCCTCTTCACCTCTGAGATGCAAGAAGGTTCATCTGTGGTACTGCTCAACATGCTGAAGACTGTGGAGCCTTCTGAGTAGCATGAGCAGGGGATGGTGTTATTAGTTGATTCCTCAAAGAAAGGTTCTAAGAGGGAGTCAAAGGAACGACAGAAGGGGAAGAAGAAAAAGGCTAAAAAAAGGCAAAACCAGCTCAAAAGGGCACTTGCCATCATTATGGCAAGTAGGGCCATTGGCGAAGAAATTACAAGATTTATCTTGAGTCCGTGAAGAAGAATAAGGCATAAGATGCTCCATCTTTTTCATATATCTTCGTTATTGATTGTCATTCTATTTCCTCAGACACTTGGGTATTGGATATTGGGTGTGGCTCACATATATGTAATGACATACATGGGCTAAGGAATAGAAGAAGACTCGTCAAGGGAGAGTCAAATTTACGTGTTGGGAATGGAGCAAAGGTTGCTGTACTCGCCATCAGAACGTATTTGTTGAAACTCCCTGCAGGACTTGTCTTAGAACTGGACAATTGATTTTATGTTCCTTCGTTGATAAAGAACATCATTTCTATTTCTTGTTTAAATAGAAATGGGTACCATTTGACTTTTAGTAACAATTGTTGTTACATAACTTTGAATGGAGTTCTTTATAGGACTGGAACTTTAAGCAATGGTGTTTATACGTTGGACGTATCCAGTGACATTTGCAATATCGAAGCGAGCAACAAGCGTGCTCGAAAGGGTAATCAATTAGACTCCTATATGTGGCATTGTCGTCTTGGCCATGTAAGCAAGAAATGCATGTCCGAATTACACCGATGTGGAATTCTGGAATCGTTTGAATTGGATTCATACGATACATGCGAATCATGCTTAAAAGGCAAGATGACTAAGTTACCTTTTACAGGAAAAGGTGAACGAGTGGGAGAGTTACTAGGTCCAATACATAGTGATGTATGTGTATCTATGTCAACTCAAGCTTTAGGAGGCTATAGCTTCTTCATTACCTTCACCGATGATCACTCACGGTTTGGGTATGTGTTCTTGATGAAACACAAGTCTGAAGCCTTTGAAAGGTTCAAAGAATTCAGAAATGAAGTAGAGAAACAACATGACAAGAGTATTAAAATACTTCGATCGGATCGAGGTGGTGAATACTTAAGTCAAGAGTTTCTTGATTATCTAAGAGACAATGATATATTGTCTCAATGGACTCCGCCATATACACCACAGCATAATGGTGTATCTGAAAGGTGTAACCGGACCTTGTTGGACATGGTCAGGTCAATGATGAATCATGCGAATCTTCCCAAGTCCTTTTGGGGCTATGCACTTCAGACAACTGTTTACTTGTTAAACAGAATGTCTACCAAGGTAGTCTCTACTACTCCATATGAGATATGGAATAGTAAGAAACCTCATGTATCTTACTTGAAGATATAGGGTTGTCCTGCTTATGTAAAGCGGACAGTATCAGACAAATTGGATGCTAAGTCTGATAAATGTCTATTTATTGGATACCCTAAGGAAACAAGGGGTTACCAATTCTATCATCCTGTGGAATAAAAGGTATTTGTTTCAAGGCATGCTGTGTTTCTAGAGAAAGAGTTTCTCTTGCAAGAAAACAGTGGGAGTGTCGTCGAGCTTGAGGAGGCTCGAGAGACTCAAATAGACATCGATGATATACCTGGTGAAGCACAACAGCCGATAACTCATAGTGATGAGCAATCGGCTGGACCTATTGTAACACCACATCTTCGTAGATCTGGTAGAACACACAATATTTCTGAGAGATATGGATTTCTCGTAAGTGAATCGAACGACGTATTACTCATTGATGATGAGGAGCCTACCAGTTATGAAGAAGTGCTGACAAGTTCAGAAAGAGATAAGTGGCTTGGTGCCATGAAGTCGGAAATGGATTCCATGTATGAAAACCAAGTTTGGAACTTGGTTGACCCACCTGAAGGCATAAAGCCTATAGGGTGCAAGTGGGTTTTCAAGAAGAAAATCGACATGGATGGTAATGTGATTACCTATAAGGCTAGATTGGTGGCGAAAGGATATCGTCAAAAACAAGGTGTTGATTATGACGAAACCTATTCGCCTGTAGCTATGCTTAAATCCATTCGGATGCTCCTGGCCATAGCGGCTCATTATGATTATGAGATATGGCAGATGGATGTGAAAACAGTTTTCCTTAATGGAAACCTGCTCGAGGACGTGTATATGATACATCCTGAGGGTTTCACATCGGTTGATAAAACCAAGGTATGCAAATTGTGACGATCCATTTATGGATTGAAGCAAGCATCCAGGAGCTGGAATATCCGTTTTGATGGGACGATCAAAAAGTTTGATTTCTCACAAAATCCAGACGAACCTTGTGTGTACAAGAAGGTTAGTGGAAGTGCAGTCGTGTTCCTAGTATTGTATGTCGATGACATATTACTTATAGGAAACGATGTTTCAATCTTACAGTCAGTTAAGGTTTGGTTATCTAAGACATTCTTCATGAAAGACCTGGGAGAAGCAACCTACATCCTCGGGATTAAGATCTATAGAGATAAATCGAAACGGTTGCTTGGTCTTTCACAGACTACATATATAGACCGAGTGCTAAAGGGGTTTAGCATGTCGGAATCCAAGAAAGGTTTCCTACCCATCAGGCATGGGATACACCTTTCGAAGTCTATGTGTCCGCGCATAGAAGACGAGAGGATTTGCATGAGTAAGATTCCCTATGCATCCACAATAGGATCTATCATGTATGCTATGTTATGTACGAGGCCCGATGTATCGTATGCTCTGAGTGTCACGAGCAGATACCAGTCTCATCCAGGAATGGATCATTGGGTGACTGTTAAGACGATCCTTAAGTACTTAAGAAGAACTAAGGATACGTTCCTAATATATGGAGAAAGGTACATGGTGATACGTGGGTATACGGATGCCAGCTCCAGACAGACAAGGATGATTCCATGTCTCAGTCTGGGTATGTATTCACCTGGAATGGAGGCGCAATAAGTTGGAAAGGTTCCAAGCTTGACACTATAGCGGATTCTGCCACTAAGGCAGAACACATTGCAGCTTTGGAAGCAGCAAAGGAAGCAGTTTGGATCAAGAAGTTCATCTTTGAACTTGATGTGGTCTTATCAATGATCCAAACATATGCTTCGCCGCTATCATATGATCAGAGAGATCATTAGTAGGAAGGAAATACAAATCGAGAAAATTCCCACTGAAAGGAACTTAGCGGATCCTTTGACTAAAGCATTATCTCAAAGTAAGTTTGAGGGTCATGTTAGTGCTTATGGTATTGGATACCGTAGCGATTGGCATTAGGCCAAGTGGGAGTCTGTTAGTAATATATGAGAGAGATGTCCTAAGGCAATCGCCTTATGTATGAACCATTTATATGATAAATGAAGATTCACTATTTGAGTATACATGTTTCATGTATTTGAT
This sequence comes from Wurfbainia villosa, assembly GCA_025175895.1. NCBI lineage: Eukaryota > Viridiplantae > Streptophyta > Magnoliopsida > Zingiberales > Zingiberaceae > Wurfbainia > Wurfbainia villosa. The sequence continues at coordinate 21,853,373 of CM046008.1, read as the reverse complement.
TGGATCTTAAACTCATTTACTGAATGCCCACGATACGATTCACATCATGAGAGAATTTGTGATTGGATCACAACTAGTGAGTATCTCTACATGTGTAATTGTGATGTATCGGAATTATCCCTAGTCGATGAATTGATGGATTTGGACACCATCAATTCTGTCGAGACTAGCACGAGGTATACTCCTTGGTGTATCCAAGCAGCTGATTCTCACTGGCTGGAGACATTGTGATGTCCAGAGTTGATCGTGGATGCTAGTTATGGTAACTAGTTCATCCGAGTGACCAGCCGTAAGACTTCATATGGTTATCTACATATATAGATATGTCAATGAAGTTCTTACTGTAGCTTAAGTGCGATGTTCCTTTGACTTGCGGTATTCAAGTCATCTTGATCATGGAGACTTATGCTTTGACATCTTAAGCAAGCATCTCTAAGGAGATGTGGACCCGGGATGATTGGGTATAAGTCGAAGTGATCGAAGGTGTTTGAATAGCCTATAAAGGATTCACCACTCCTTGCGAGGAGATGTATACCCATGGCTTCTCGTCGGATTGTTACTAAAGTCTTTGGCCAAAGCATTACATGTTTAGAGTAAGGTACTCTTCGATACATGTGCAGTAACTAGAATCCATATGATGAGGAAATGATACTTGGGCTAGGTGTGACGTAGTCAGCCTAGTGGGGACTGACACTATAGACCATGTCCTAAACCAAGTGGGTATAAGATGAGTGAAGGGAATGAGGCACGATTCATTCGAGCTGCTGAAGGGTTTCTGGATCAACCGTTGATCTTTTCGGTTAATTGGGGATCATTATATACTACTAGGTGCCACTCATGATCGTTCTATAATTAATGGTTAATTATAGACGGCCAACATAAACCGAGAACCTATTTGGTCACATGCACAACGAGCGTAATCCGAAGGATTTAAAACGAGCTTGAGAATGGGATTCTCAGACTGAGAGAAACTAGGTTTGGTTGGACCAAACAAGAAGCGAGCATAAAATCATTTCAGTCGCAATGGAAGCATGGATGGGTCGTGTCTTATGAAGACATAATGGATGAACCAAAATGGTTTGGTTCTAATCCAATGGAGGAGAATAAACCAAAGAGTTTGGTTTATTTTAAACGAATGAACCAAAAGTTGGTTCGGTTCGTTTTAACTTAAAATAAACCATCATGGTTTGGTTTATTTTAACTTATCTTAATGGAGCGGGTTAACGAGCCTTATGGTTATGATCCAATAACCATTAAGAGAATTAGTTCTCTATAAAAGAGGGCTTAAGGGATTGTTAAGCCCTAATAAAAAACCCTAGCTAGAGTTGCCGCCCACCCCATTGAAGGAGTCGGCACCAACTCCATTGCCGCCCCCTCTTCTCCTCTAACCAGCGTCCAGAAGGAGCCTTCCTTCCCCCTCGCCGGCGTCGAGCTGCTGCCGATTGTTGCTTCGGTGATCTCCCTTGGGTTCGGCGATAAGGTGAGCACTTGGCTTCCCTTGGTTGGCCGGTGCCTACTCCTCCACCAAAGCTATCCAGTTTTCTGGACAGCTTGTTTTCCTCTCGTTGGAGCGTCGTTTGGACGACGGTTAGAGCTTCGACAGCACCTAACTTACCGGGGATTCGATCTCCGGTAATCCTCTGAGGTGGAGGACGAAGGATTCGTCAAACGGTTGACGAATACCTCTCCGGAGAAGCGAGTTTTGAGGACTCGATTTTGGATCCGAATTTGGATTCGGATCGTGATCATCTCTCGATCACATCGTCTTCAACACAAGGCTAGTAACCTGTACGAAGACGAGGCTCATGACTTAGTGAAGTCATCTCGAGGATACTCGGCGTGGATACGGATAGAGATGATTCTAGCGAGGATCGTTCCGGTTGATGTCGTTCCCGCTACACGTGATACGAAAGGTATAACGTAGTTAAATTTCCTTTTATTGCAAATTTAAATTTACGGTTATGTCTACACATGTTGTACTATGCATGCGTGTGATGTGTGTGTTGTAATAAATATGAATTTATTTTTTTTTCTTCCGCTGTGCACATGTTTACGAAACATGTTCGAACACACACTCGCCGCGGTGCCGGAAACCCAACACATTTTGGGGTTTTCAGGTTTTCAGAGTGGATTTCAGAAATGCATTAGAAAATCTATAAAAATCGAAAAATCATGAAATTTGGGGAACATATTTTTTGTAAGTATATTTATCAATGAAAAATGGTTTTCTATGAAAGATCATTATATTTTCAAGTATTTTCCAAAAATCCAAAAGTTTCAAAAGTAACTAGGTTTTTGATCAAGTTAGTATCAAGTTTAATACCTAGTTTTGCTTTAAATTATTTCAAAACATGAACACACATATTTTAAAGTAAGAAATTATTTTGAAAACATATGAAATATCCAACAATGATCTTTGGACAATATGTCTATGAATAAAACATAAGCCCTCCTCATGATTGATCTATTATTGCTATTTTGATACCTTAAATGACCATCTAAATGTCATAGGCATTAGTGGACATTTGTATCATCCTAACATCTCACTCATGCTAAGTTTTCAATCAAGGTAGCCTATGGTGAGTGTGAGATGCATTCTAAAGGTGTTTGTATATACTTAACCATTAGTTTCATGCAATTCTATACAAGGTTAAGTATCATCCTATCATTCCACATGATCATAAAGACATATATGAATTAATTTTACATTATGACCATGAAACAAATGTATTCATTAAATTGTGATCATGCATTAGGTATTACATCATGATAATAAGGCAAATATCACCTAAAGCATGATTTATCTATTTATAGGTGCATTATTATCACCTAACACTATTTCAAAAATGTTGTCCCGACATCCTAAGTCAACCAACATATGATTTAGATAAATTCCATATGGTTGACTATCTTAGGATTTTCTTAACCCTTAAGGATGGATTTTGGAACCCAATACAAATTCTTGCCTATGGGGTTCACTAAGAATTCCTTAGGGATCTATTTTCTAGTTATTGCCTTCTTTTTGTCTTGACCCCTAGCTATTAGATATTTATATGCCTTTTCATTTTTCTTTTCCTTATATCCTAGGCCTTTCTTATTGAAACTTGCTCTTTGGCTCCCTATAATCATGTTCAATGTATTTGAGCCAATTGTAAATTTTTCTAGAGCTTTGGTCAAATGATCTATATTTTTCCTTAGGATCCTATTTTCATCCATACATGCATCACTAACATTGAATGACATATATTCATTATTATCATTAAAACATGCTTTTTCTAATTTTTGTTCTAAATCCTTAATTTGATCAAGCATGCTTTTGTTTTTTTTCTTGGCTCTAAATAAATCCTTAGTGAGGCTAGAAATAATTGACATAACTTTCTTGGGGGAAAGATTTGTTACCTCACTTACCAAATCCTCTTCCAATGATGAGGATGTAGAAGAGGCTCCCCCTTCACTCGAGCTGTCCTCACTTGAGCTTACTTCTTCATTTTCGGTGGAGGATGAGTCTAGGTCATCAAAAGCCATCAATGCCAAATTTGTGACAAAAGTATATTCTTCCTCGGATGATGATGATGAGGTGGAGGAAGGGTCATCCCAAGTCCCTGCTTTTAATGCCTTTGCCTTCCCTTTTTCCTTTGCCTTCTTTTCTTCTTTTTTCTTCTTGCTCCCCTTCTTCTTCTTCTCTTCCTTCTTTCTCTTCTCCTCTTTACTCTTGTTTAGGAGGGGACAACTGTCCCTTATGTGTCCCTCTCCTTGGCAATTATAACAAATCACCTTCCCCCTTGATCTTCTCCTCCTATCATTAGAGTTATTGAATTTAAAACCTTTTAATGCACGCCTTATCCTCCTTACCATATAAGCTTCTTCCGTGCTATCCATGAAGGAGGAGGAGGATGCTTCATCGGAGGAGGAGGGAGTCTCCATCTTCTTCTTCCCTTTGTGGGTCATCAAGGCTACCCCTCTTGAAGGTTGAATTCTAGGCTCTTCAACTATTCCTTCAAGCCTTGTTTCGTGGAGCTCCATTGTTGAGAAGAACTCCTCCAAGGTGCTCACTTCTAGGTTCTTGGACATGTAGAAGGAGTCCACAATTGAGCTCCATTTCGATGATCGGGGAAAAGCATCGATTGCTTTCATGAGCATATCCCGGTTCGAAAGTCTTTCTCCTACACTTGTTAGTCCAATCAAAATTTCTTTAAACCTAGAATGCAATGATATTACCTTTTCTCCCTTTTCTAATTTGATGTTTGATAGTTGGGAGCGGAAGAGGTCTCTCCTTGCAAGCTTGGCTTCCGAAGTGCCTTCATGAAGTTCAACCAATCTCTCCCACATCTCCTTGGCACTTGAGCACTCCCCAATCCGGTTGATCTCTTGTTGGGGGAGCACATTGAAGAGATGGTGCTTGGCTTTTGAGTTTGCAAGGTGCTCTTCCCTTTGCTTTTTTGTCCACCTTGACTTATCTATTAGTTCACCCTCTTCGTCCCTAGACATTTCAAAACCGTTTTCCATTATAAGCATAATATCAAAATCGGTTTCAAAGAATACCTCCATTCTCTTTTTCCACCAAGAGAATTCGCCTTCAAATTTCGGAGGGTGAATGTTTGAGCCGGTCATCCTTGATTGTGCTTGTTATGGCGGTTAGTCCTCGACAAGCTTTCCTCGGCTCTGATACCACTTGTAGGATCGATGAAGTGTGGATGTGGTTGGCTAGAGGGGGGTGAATAGCCCTCAATCATTCGATGACGTAATTTGCTCGTCTACAAAGAAATTAACACAACGGAAAACAAAACTAAACAAGCAAATCAAAGCAACAAGAATAAAACCAATGCTAACACCAAGTCGTAACGTGGTTCACGGCTACGCCGCTAATCCACGATCCCGATTCGTCCAAGGTGAATCACTCCTTTGCCAAATCCATTAGATCTCTCCTTTGCACCAAGCTAGGTGGAGGTAACCTCTTTACAATCCCTCTTCTTACAATAGAATGGAATAATAGCAAGTAAGAAGAGTGGGAATACTTTAGGGCACTTTGGGGGAAGATTGGAGCATGAACATTAGGTCCCCAAAGCCCCACACCCTTCCTCTTTATAGAGGAAGAGGGTTTCTTCCCGTTGACACAGGAGAAGTCGATTGATGTCCCTATCAGTCGACTGGTCCTGTAGCCATTGCCCAATAACGACTGCTTTCCACGTTGGATTTTATCCAACAGCACCGACATCAGTCGACTGATATTGTCATCAGTCGACTAATGCTCGATCAGTCGAGTGCTCGCGAGCTCGACTCCGTTCTGTGCCCGAAACACTTGCGACCAGTCGACTACCATTCCATGGCAGTCGACTGTTGGCACTTGAACCGGACTCGAACACTAGTCGAATCACTGTCGACTTAGAGTAGTCGACTACCATAACATGGTAGTCAACTGATGTCGGGAAATCCCATCCGACACTTAGCTAAATGACCAAGTTTCACCTAAGAGTGCTACCCCTCTCCCGGGTTACATTCGCTCACTCTCATCCCTCGGAGTCCCTCGCCTTTGAAGTTATCTTCGTCCGACCACATCCCTCGGATGCGCCAAGCGCACAACTCTGCAGCGCCATCCTTCGCATCTCACCCTGAAGTCTACTTCCTCCGGCTTCACTCCAAGCTCCTCGTCCGGCAGTCCCTCGGATGCTCCAAGTTCACGGCTTCCGCAAAACCATCCTTCACCGACTCAAGGACCGAGTCATGAGAAGTGAAACTCGCCAAGGCTCCATGTGCGAATTACTAAGCCCTGCAAGACTCCAACACACATATCAAATCATAATAACAATCTAACTTAAACCCTTTGCCACACACATCAAAACCTTATCATGGCAAGAGATTGCCCTAACATTTTTAATATAAATTCATTGCAAAAATATTTTATAATGAAATTTGCAATAGAAAATTTTTCGTTCAAGCCATCGCAAAATTTTGCGACGAAAAATATTTTGTCACAAAATTTGTTACAAATTAGTGACTAAATTGGCAATGAATATAAATTATCATAGATATTTGCGACGAAAATTATTTTTTGTTGCAAATATCTGTGATGAAAGAATTTTTCTTGGACAATATTTGTAATGAAAATCAGTTTTCATCGCAAATATTTGCTACGAAAAATATATTTCGTCACAAATTTAGCGATGAAAAATATTTTCATCGCAAAATTTGATAAATGCGCGTGGTGCCTATTTTACTGGATTTTATGACAAAAATATTTTTCATCACCAAATCTGCAACAAAAAATATATTTTGTCGCTAAATTAGCGATGAAAATTTATTTCGTTATCAAATCTACGACGAAAAATAGGTGTAGTTTCTGCAAAATAGAAATGTTGCGATGAGTATTTTGTTTGTCGCCAAATCTACGATGAATCTTACTTTCGTCACAAAATCTAATCCATCAGTCGACTGCCTAGGACCATTAGTCGACTGTCAAAGGAATAGTCAGCTGATCAGTGAACTCAAAAACTTTTTGTGGGTTGCAATAGTTCCACCAATCAACTAGATGACTAGCGTCTTCTACTAGTCGACTACTAGAGCGCGATCTCTCCACAAACTGAGTATTAGTCGACTGTTGATTTAGGTTGGTCAACTGATACTCTGTCGATGGAGAGGAATCCTAATCCATCAATCGACTAATGGAAGACATCAGTCGATTGGTGGTATTGTAGCAACTCACAGAAAGTTTTTGAGTCGATTGATTAGTCGATAGGTTAGTCAACTGGTCATTTAGCAGTCGACTAATGACCATAGGCAGTCAACTGATGGATTAAATTTTGTAACAAAAATATATTTTCGTCATAGATTTGACGATAAAAAAATATTTTCGTCATTAAATCTGAAAAAAAACAACAATACAAAATGTCACAGCCTAGCCGTAGAACCTACTGTTTGCAATCAAAACATTTAAAATAATTCAATAATAAATCAACATCTAACCATCTAAAATAATTCACACATCAAACTTTATAACTATCTAAAAGAATTCACACATCAAACTTCATAAACATCTAACCATCCAAATGTGACAAGTAAATGTATAAAACTTAATACAAATACCAAATGTGTCAAGTCAATTAGCATTTAGAGATAACAATTTCAAATATAACCATCATCGCCAAATTTATCATCATCGTTATCACAAGCATAAATAGGAGGAGATTGAGAAGGAGTCATTTGACTAGAACCAGAGGATAATTGAAGATGTTGCATGATTAACTTTTGTTGTCTATGAAATTCATTCATTTGATCATTTAATTCCTTGAATTCTTGATCCCTTTGCTTTTGTAATGTGCAAACATCTTTAAGTTCATTATCCTTTTGCACTAGTGACTCCTTCAAATGGCTAACCTCTTCATTCAATTGATGTATTTTTGCTCTTACTGTCATTGAGCCAAAAGAAGATGTATCGACAATTTTACAAGTTCTGCTCAAAGAACCCAGTCCAAGTATTCTTCCACCTTTCAGTCCACCAGTCACTTCGATCCATAGATTAATATTTCCAACCGATGACTCAGATTCCCCAGCATCATCACTTTGCACTTGAATTTCTATGCTAGTTTATCATATTTCTTCTGTATGGTAATGAACAAAATTAAATCATATCAAAATAAGTTGAAAATTTTGAAATTATAAACCTTCATTGTTCTAGCTCTCTCCACACTCCACGTCTTGTCTTTCTTTTGAAATGTGTGGATGAAAGTGTCTATAAATAATAACTCATTCTCCATTTCCTTGGCCTAAAAAACATCATTATAAATAATAAAATAGTATGAATTAGATTCAAAAATTAGAATTTGAAAAAACTCATCAATCGGTGTATATGTTCATCGATATTGATTGAGCCTCCCGCATAGTCTCAGACATAGCGTCATAATTAAAAGCTTGATTTCTTTTATTATGTTCACTCCTTCGTTTGCTATCATCAAATTCCCAAGATTTAACAATCATATTTGAAAGGATCGTGTATGCAAAAAAGGGGGGAGTACCCTTAAAAAAAAGAAGACGCAACGAAAAATTAAATCTACGAAAGTAGTTAAGAGAGAAGGCACGAAGAATACAACTTTTACTAAAGTTCGACGAATACAAAAAACCACGACAGAGCAGAATATAAAGGCCACGAAAAGAAGGAAAGACGCAGTCGAATTTTTACTTGGTTCACAGCTCTCTCCTAGAGCTGCTAGTCCAAGGCCTACCACTAGTTTTCCCCTTTTCGAAGCTAAGCTTCGAGGGTGGAGAAACCTCTTAAAGTTTTTACAATTTACAGAGATTTTAAGCAATAAAAGTAAGCAATAATTAACAAGCTTTTATAGGTAATAAATTTACTGTCTTCATCGTCGCTTCGTCGTGATGAGATCAACTCCAGCTGTGACACAGGGAAGATGAGGACGAAGCAACTGTGGATGTAGTAGAGGCACAGGAAGAAGGAATCGAGCACAGAGAAGATGCAAGTTGAAGGCGCAGAGCAGAGATTCCTCAATTGTGGTGGAAGAAGAGAGCACCGGAATGAAGATTACTTTGTGCAGTATCACAACATTTCAGCGTAGCGAGGTTCCTGCCTTTGCGAGTGCAGAGAGAGATCAAGCCATTGTTTTCTTCTTCGCAGTTTTTGTTCATTTTTCTTATCTTTTCATTTGCATTGTGGCGTGAGCTTTATAGAACACCGCCTATCCGAAGCTTTCTCTCGACCGACCACGTATAAGCTTGGATGTCCATTTCCTCAGCGAAATTTCTGGCCGAACGTTGGAGTTTGAATTCCTGCCGTTTGAGCTCGTCCACGCGTCGAAAATAGAGACGATTTCTCGCTGAAATCGCGATTCCAATCTCCCATCAATCGAAATGCCAATCGAGCCTTTCTTGCATCTGAGCACTATTTTTGCAGTCCAGTCGAGGCATCGGTCGAGCCTCCCTTGTGTCTGTGCACTATTTTTCCAGTCCAGTCGAGGCATCGGTCGAGCCTCCCTTGCGTCTGTGCACTACTTCTGCTTGCTTTAGCTAGTATCGATTAGTAGCCTTGGTACGCTACTCCTTAAGTAGCTTTGAGTATCATCTGTTAGCAGGCATGGCGTGATCGATCAGTCCAACGCCTCGATTGAACTAAAGACCAGTTGAGACATTAACTTGAATGCATATAGTAAGGGCAACAGTCGAGTTGTCAGCTCATTGTTGTCCTTATAACCCATTATTTCAGTCATCTCTAAGACTGAAATACGCCTAGTAACGACTCTACCCAGAGCCCCTTTACTTGCCAAGACTTCGACCTTCAGCCTTTCTTGGACTTTTCACCTTGCCGTTTCCGCAAGAATTTTCTTCCAAGGAATTTACCCTCTTGGACTTTTCACCTTGCCACTTCAACAAGGACTTTCTGCCAAGGAATTTACCCTTCTTGGACTTTTCACCAAGGTTCCTCCCTTGGATTTCCCGTTTTCCAAGGAATTATCCAACTTGGTCTTTTCAGGGTACTCCTTTTCCCCTTAGTTTACCACATACCAAAAGGCATCCTGTCAATACAGGGATTCGACAGATTACGCCAACTGCTCTATAAAGTAAACAAAATCACCTTGGAAGTAGACCTGGCCATGGTCCGGGTCCGATCCGGGTCCGGGTCGAAACCGCCGGGTCCGAGTTGACAAAATATCGACCCTTAACTGGCCCGCTCGTGGCCGATTACGGTCCGGGTTGTGGAACCGCCGGTTCCAGTCCGGGGTCCGGGTCGGGTTCGGGTCCGATCCGGTCTGGGTCCGGGTCCGGGTTCGGGTCCGATTCGGTTAATCGTCGTCTTAGTTAAATAAATAAAAAATTAAAGAATAATGTAAATAATTAAAATAAAAAAAATTGCACAATTAAACTTATAAAAACTCTATCAAATATTTCATTATCTCAATAAAAAATATATTACATCTTGGACTTAAATAAAAAAATCTATTACAATAAAAAAATCAAATACATTTCAATTTTCATTATATTCAATCAATTTCAGTCGTATTTGGTATTTCCTCCTGTCGTCGTAGTTCCGGATGTTCCTTCTGTTTCGTCTTGGTCTTCTTCGTCACTTTTAATATGTTGGGTTCGACTTGCAGCTTTTGACCAATCATTGAGTAAACATTGCGCTTCCAAATTTTCCGGCCTTAAGCTAGAACGTCTCTTGTCCAATGTATTTCCTCCGATACTAAAAGCTTGTTCCACTGCAACCGTTGAAACTGGACAAACTAGAATTTCTTTTTCCATTATAGATAAGATTGGAAATATTTGAGTTCTTTGCGACCACCATTTTAGAATGTCGAAGCTTTCTTCATCTGCATTACTAAAATCAAAAGAAGTGGTAAAATAATTCTCAAGTTTCTGACTGGAACTTGAGGATCCTCGTGGACGTTTAGTCCGTTGCCTTAATAACAATTGTGCTTTAGTGAGTTTAGAAGTAATAATACTAGTTGTAGTGGATTGATGTATTTCATGTTCAATAGTTTGTTCACCATATTTAATGTTATATTCATTATAAATATCATGTAAATGAGTTTTAATATTAAACAAAATCAAAGGAATATTAGGAGTAGTTTCGGTAATAGGGCTTAAAGATTCATAATATAATGCTAACATATCTTGTAAACCATCTAATTTAAGTCTAGGATCTAAAACAAAAGCACATAAAAATATTTCAGGAATATTTAAGAAATATTTTTCCCATTTTTCTTTCATTACATAAATACATTGAGATAAATAAGTATCATTTGATTGAATATGTTCATTAAAAATACATGCAATATTACAACAATGTGTTAAAACTAAATGTGAAGTTGGATAATAAACACCTGATAATTGGTCACTAGCATCACTAAAAACTTTTAAAATTTCACAAATACTAGTGCATATATTCCATTGATTTGAAAACAAATAAATATCACGTGATTGAACATGTTGATGAAAAAACATACATAATAAATCTTTGTATTCAAAAGTAGATAACAATAATTTATAAGTAGAATTCCAACGAGTTGGAACGTCACGTGCAAACCGTTTAGGCTTCATACCATTTATTTTATAAATTTTTTTCCATTCTTTCATAACTTGAGGATGTGTCCATAAATAATGAATTGCACTCCTAATTGGTTGAATATGTGATCCTAAATTTTTAAGTCCATCTTGAACACACAAATTTAAAATGTGACATGTACACCTAATATGAAAAAATCTTCCACCTATTGATGGTTTACATATATCAATAAGTTCACTAATACTAGAGGTATTTGCACTAGCATTATCAAAAGAAATTGAAAAAACTTTAGAAGTTAGACCATATTCTTCTAAAATAACAAAAATAAGTTGTGAAATATTTTGTGCCATGTGTGTTTCGTTAAAATATCTATATGCTAGTAATCTTTTTTGAATGTCCCAATTATTATCAATCCAATGACAAGTAATACCCATATATGAACAACTTTGCCAATGATCACTCCAAATATCGGAACACAAAGAAACTTTATTGTTTAAACTAGAAAATTATTTAATCAATTCTTTTTTTGTTGTTCTAAGACTAATTTTAAAAGTGTGCATTTTAGAGTATTTCTTGGGATACGTTTAATAGAAGGATTTGCACTTGTAGAAAGTCAATTTTCAAAAGATAATTTATCACTAAAACTAAAAGAAAGTTGTTCAATTGTACAAAATTTAGCACTTTCTTCTCTAAATCTAGTTTCGTCAAATTTAAAGAGTTTAGATTCGTTACCCCAACCCGATTGAGAAGAGAATGTCGGAATTTGAGTTTGAGAACGATCAATACCAATTTCCACCGGATGATTTCTCTCCACATGTCGAGTAAGGGTTCCGTAACCTCCTCCTTGTTGAAATTTGTAATATTTCGAACAATATTTGTATTTTGCTTGCATATCATCGGAAGGGAGCGTTACTTTTTCGAAATGTTTGGTAAAGATATCGGATGCGGGGCGAGACACTCGAGTTGGTCTTGTAGCCGTAGAACCCGCCATCGTACTGGATGTATTGCTCCTACTTTCTTGACTTTGATGATGATGACGTATTTGAAATTCATCACCGGAAATATCAAGATCATAGTCGCCAATATCGAATTGAGGTGAATCGTCCCCTCGCTCGAACTCGAACTCGGGCGATGGTGGCATTATGCTCTTTCCCTTTCTGGTACCGGCCGCACCCTTACGACTTGATCCGACTCCAGACATTTGTAAAAATATGACTTGAAAGTTGAGAATTGAAAGCAAATGAAGGAATGAGAATTAGAGAAGAGAAGTTATGATTTGTGAAAAAATGAAAGGGAATGGAGGTGTATTTATAGGAAAAAAAAACATAAAAAAATAAAAAAATCGGGCCAGGCCGGTGGTAGTTACTAGACAATGTTAAATCGTGGCCGTTGATCATCAACCGCGAAATCGTGGTCGCCATTTTTTGTTTAAAAAAATGGTGGACCCAGATGCGGGCCGACCCGACTGCCGTTGCACTGGCCAAACCCACGAAATCGTGGCCGTTAATTTTTTTTTTTTTAAATCGCCGATTCGGTTTTTTAAAAAATTGAGACCGGACCGCCTAATAGCCGGTCCGGTCACGGGTCCGGGTCAAACCCGTTGACCCAGTTAACCGGACCATTGACCACGGTCCGATTCCGGGTCGGGTCCGGGTTTGACCCGGACCTTGGCCGGGTCTACTTGGAAGCTCTGGAGCAGTGTTAAACTGCCCTGGAACCAAACTACTATGGAATCTCTAGAGTAGTGTTAAACTGCCCTGGAGCTAAGTATGAGCCAGCCAAACTACTCTGGCGCGCTACCAAACTGCCCTGGAAATTCTGTAGCAATGTCAAACTACCCTATAATCAGGCATATTACTCTGGCGCGATACCAAACCGCCCTGGCATGGCAATCAAACTGCCCTGGCAATCAAACTACCCTAGCGAACTGCCTTGGCAACTCACCGAACACTGCCCTGACAATTTGAAACCCCGATCCCAAGACTTCATACTTGCCAAAACTTGGTTTACCGCAACGTTTGTCAAACACCAAAATATATGTTGGAGTATCAACTCCAACAGTCTCTCCATTTTTGATGTTTGACAACCCGTTTAAGTTTAGGTTCACCCGTTTAAGTTTAGGTTCTTCTTTCTAGGTTAATCAAATCAAGTAGCAATAATAGATATGAATGGGCATTAAGCATGTGACTTATACATGAGATTAAAATAGGAAATAGCAGTAATAGATATGAATGAGCATTAAGCATGTGACTTCTCAACAAATAGGAAGTAGACCAGGGAAAAAAAACTAAACTATAAACATATCCTCCTCCCCCTTTGGCAAACACCTAAAAGGGATCATAGAGGTATTGAGAGTATGAGAAATGCAATAACCCAGCAAGGATTAAGGTATCCTCCCCCTAAATCCTTACTCTTAGTTATCCATACCAACAATGCATATTCATGACATGTAATGATTTTCATAGAAAATTTTGACAAAGTTTTCCCTAAAAATGTTTGTGAGAAACCTATTCTAACATCCTATCATAATCATATAAGGACTAAATCTCATCAAACGAAACTATGCAAATATGCAAGCAAGTCAAAAAGGAAACAAGTTCAAGAAAGTTACTTAGCCAATACAACGCCAAGTTAATCTATACACTTTGTTTTAGTTTGCACAATCCCATCTAGATGAACAAGATCAGTTCTACTATCCTTTACTGACAAGAGTCTATCAAAGCTAAAGTGCTGATGGGTCTAATGAGTCAGCCGTCAAGGAACGCAGAAGTCTCAGTATTTCAGCCTGGTGATCCAGAATTTACATTTGTCGGGTTGTGACTTCCGAGAAACACGTCTCTATAGTCATCTCTAGACCTAGGAGCCATGTGTCCATTGTCTTGGTGAACTTGACATAGTCACGGCGCAGGCTGTCCAGCTGCTTGGATATAGACTCATAGGGCTCATCGGCAAGGGCCAATTGTTCTTCTTCATCTTCGTCTCGTGCCCCCATATCCCATCTTTCACCAGCTTGGTGTCCATCAGCCCATTACACAATATTTTTGTCCCGAACCATTCCGGCCAAGGCAAAATTCCTCCATTTGATAAAATCGAACTCTGACATCTGCTTCACTCTGCCCCTTGTAGTGTTTATGCCTATTTCTTCTAACCAGGATGTAATGATATGAGAAAAAGGCATATGGACTTTCTTTTGAATAGGGATCGTGAAATGGACGATGCATAGAAACATATTCAATGCAACATTGAAATCTAAATGACATGAAATGGAGGACTAGTAGATGATGTGGTCGCACCTTAGCTTGCCCCCTTGACACAATAGGAAGAATCCATCCTATAATAACCTTATATAGGATATTGTCAAGGGCTGATAATGCCATGGCTGGAGCCAGGTTGACACCGAGTTGCCTTGGTATCTTAAAGAATTATTCATGAATATCGTTTAGAGAGAACCCTTCAATGGGTTCTTGGATACTAGGATAGACTTCTAAAGTTGACGTTGACTCTTTACAGCCTAAAAATGCTCTAAGGATATCAGGAGTGAAGGAAATGTTTGTCCTTGCTACCCTACTCCTATAGATGAGTCGATCTCTAGTAGGTTGTAAGTTATTAAAAAACTCAGAAACTAAGTCCATATTTATATCATGGTCGCAGTAGACTAGCTTCTCAAGTTGGTAATACTCTATGATTCCCTGAACTTCAAGAGCAAAATCCTCGAAGAAATCTTTATCCAAAGAGCGTGTAGGTATCTTTTGGAATTTGTAAATTCTATATGTATGCGGATGCAACTCAGAGGGGAATCGGGGATCCGTGGAGGGGTTCTCCCTCGATGTATCCTTCTTAGTGACCTCGGAATGCTTTAGTTTTTGTCTAGAAATGCAAAGATTATATGTGAGAATGTTGAATGAACGTGATATGATGAATGACAGGTATAACTCAACAATTAGTTGCTAATCAATAGATTAATTATCGTGAAGGTGAAGTGAAGGAGGGAGAAAGAGTTATACTTGGGCGCCATTGATCTTTGTCCAAGTAAATTTGAGCTGAAGAGACCTTAAGTTGGAGCCCTTTTTGTCAAAAATAGATTTTTCCGGTGAGAAGAAAGGGTTCGACGAACCCTAGCTGTCAATGCCTGCGGAGTTAGGGTTAGGATGCTAACCTAGAGATGGAGATAGATGCATAAGGACTTACCCTAGCTTGGCTTGGGTTCTAGAGACGTAGGGTTGGTGTGGAAGGCGTCGGAGGTTGGTTGGAGTACGAGCGGCGACAATGAGAGTGATGGAAGCAGAGGAAGAAATTACAAATGAGTTGAGCATGGAGAGGGATTTTCTTATATAGATCCGTGTTCATTAGTCGAGGCGATAAGTAAAACACTTCAGTTGGTAAGTCAGTCGAGGCATGAGTCGAGTTCACCTCACCTCTATGCCTTCGCAAACTTGTTTAGTCGAGGCACTAGTCGAGCATACCTCGGTTCTGTTAGTGGGTTAATTTTGACAGTCGAGGCGCTGGTCGAGCGTGCCTCGATTCTGTTCGTTGGTGGTTGCTACTGAGGGTGTCAGTCGAGTTGGTGCCTCGAATGATAGTGCGGTTGAGCCATTGATCGAGAGCAAATTCGAGTTAAACCATGGGCAGTTGAGCCATTGCCTCAACTGGTTTCTGATAACTGATTTGCTTAGATTTTCAGATGAACTTTAGAAATTCGTAGATAATTCCAGAAATTTCAAAAAATCTTGAAATTTTAAGTACAGAATTCTAAAGTCATGATCTTCCATAAAAAATATACAGCCTAATATTTTCATAGATTGATACAATTTTCAAAAACCTAGCTTTTCTTGAGATCCAATAGTATCACTAACTTCAAAAGTGATCCATGCATTAACACGTGATTGACCATCGCGAAGATAACATCCTTTTTAAAACGTTTTAAGACACTTATTTAGGTTCGCATTTGTCTTAAGTGGTCCAAGTAATTTTGCTTGGTTGGAATGTCCAACTATGATCTTCGGACCAAATACACATGAATTATGCAAAGGTCTTCCCCATAATTGGTCAAATTAATGATCGCTGTCTCGATAACCACCTTGCCCAAGGGATGCAATGAACATTTTGGGTAAGTTGGTTATACCTAAACATCTCACCCCTTCAACTAGAAATACAAAAACAGTTTTGTTAACCTTATAGTTTGTGTAAGATGCTTCCCTAAGGTTCCCATAATTTTGGGTTTAGTGAAGATGTCTGCTAGGTTTGACTTGGACTCCATATAATTGAGAATAATATCTCTCCTAGCTACATGATCTCTAATGAAGTGGTGCCTCACTTTAATTTGTTTCGTTCTAGAGTGGTGGACAAGGTTTTTTGTCAGATTGATTGTGCTTATATTATCACACAGAACTTGCACATTTCTATATGACAACCCATAGTCCTCCAGCGTGTGAGTCATCTACAATAGTTGTGACACACTCTCTCCCATGGCGATATACTCAACCTCAGTAGTGGAGAGAGCAACACAATGTTGCTTTCGACTCGACCAACTTACTAGCGATGAACCTAAGAACTGGCACCCTCCACTTGTACTCTTTCTGTCTAACTTGCACATAGCATAGTCAGAGTCAGTGTAGCCAACTAAATCAAATGACCCAGTATGAGGATACCATAACCCAACCTTAATAGTACCCTTAAGATATCTCATTATCCTCTTTACAACACTTAGGTGAGATTCTTTGGGACATGACTGATATCTAGCACATACCCCTGCAACATATAAAATATCAGGTCGACTTGCTATGAGATACAATAAACTACCAATCATGCTCCTATAACATTTTAGATCCACTGGTTTCCCTCCATCATCATTCTCTAGATTTGTACTTTGTGCCATAGGAGTGGATATTTCCTTTGAATTTTGCATATTGAACTTCTTTAGCAGATTCATGGCATACCTAGACTGATGGACATATATACCTTCCTTTGTTTGTTTGATATCAAGTCCGAGGAAGAAAGTCAGTTCTCCCACAAGACTCATCTCAAACTCGTTCTCCATGTGTCCTATAAACTCGTTCAGATAGTTCTTATTATTTGAGCCATAGATTATGTCATCAACATAGACCTGGGCTAAAAAATATTTTCACCATCTCTTTTCAAAAATAGTGTAGGATCTATCTGACCTCTCTTCAACCCTTTCTCTATTAGAAATGTGGACAACCTTTCGTACCAAGCACGAGGTGCTTGTTTTAGTCCATAAAGGACTTTTTTCAGTTTAAATATGTGGTCTGGAAAGTCTATACTTTCAAACTCCGGTGGCTGTTCAACGTACACTTCTTCCTTAATTACCCCATTTAGGAAGGCAGACTTCACATCCATTTGGTATAATTTGAGGCCTTTATATGCAGCAAATGCTAGCATAAGCCTTATGGACTCTAGACATGTTACTGGGGCATACGTCTCTTCATAATCTAAACTTTCAATTTGGCTATAGCCTTTGGCAACTAACCTTGCTTTGCTTCTTATGATTTCTCCCTTATCATTCATTTTATTTCTAAACACCCATTTTGTACCAATTATGGAGACTCCTTCCGGTCTCGGAATTAAGTCCCATACTTGGTTTCTTTTGAATTGTCCTAACTCATCTTGCATTGCTAAAGATTCAATTAGGATCAAGCAAGCTTCTTCTACTACCTTAGGTTCAATTTATGAGATGAGTGCAACTTAAACCCCTTCATTCCTAAAGGATGATCTGGTTCTCACCCCTTGTTGAAGTTCCCCAATAATCTGATCATGGGGATGACTGATGCTTGCCCTACTGGATCTTAGTGCTTGAGATGTTTCAAATATTTGGTTGTTTGATACATCTTCAAGTAATGACCCTTGCAACTTAGGCCTTTCATCATCAGATTCGACTTTAACTCCCCCTACTTCGTTGTTTTCTCTTAATTTGATCTTCTCCATTCCAAACTCAATTTCTTCACTAATTCTTTGGGTATCATCAGATTTATTACCCTCTTCAAACACGACATCAGATGACTCTTCAATTAATTTTGATTTTTTATTATAGACTCTATATGCTTTGCTAACAGAAGAGTATCCGACAAGAATACCTTCATCAGCTTTAGCCATGAATTTTCCTAGATGATTTCTGGTATTTAGAATAAACACCTTGCAACCAAACACCCTAAGATGCTTAACTGTGGGTGGTTTTCCAAACCAGAGTTCATGAGAGATTTTTCCTAGAAATCTATTTATTAGCACCCTATTCTGAACATAATAGGCTGTGCTTATGGCTTCAGCCCACAAGTAGCTTGGAAGAGCATACTCATTGAGCATGCTTCTAGCAGCTTCCTGTAAGGATTGATTTTTTCTTTCCACAATACCATTCTGTTGGAGTGTTCTTGGAACTGAAAATTCGTGCCTATACCCTTTTTCTAAACAATAGTCCTTAAACCGGGCATTTTCAAATTCCCCTCCATGATCACTCCTAAGGGTTTTAACGGTTGTGTTTTTCTCATTTTCAATTCTTTTACTAAAAGAGATAAAAATATCAAGAGTTTCATTTTTATATTTCAAGAAAAATGTCCAAGTATATCTAGTGTAATCATCAATAATTACTAAATAGAATCTGCTACCATTGAGAGATTTAATAGTACTACAATCAAACAGATCTAAATACAGTAAATCTAAAGCTTTAGAGGTACTCACAATGTTTTTGGGATTGTGTGAGGCCCTCTTTTTCTTACCTTTTTGACAGGCATCGCATAACCTGTCTTTTTGAAACTTGAGTAGCGGCAGTCCTCTCACCAGCTCTTTCCCAGCTAGTCTTCTTAGGTTCTCCAGGTTGACGTGCGCGAGCCTTTTGTGCCATAGCCATGACTCATCTGTTCTAGATACAAAGCACTTGGCAGAAAGATTAGTAGCATTATCAAAGGACACTTGATATATGTTTTCCTTTCGAATCCCTACTAACATGGTACTATCTGAGCTGTTGTGTTTTACTAGACATTGAGTTGAATTAAATTCAACTCTATATCTAGCATCACACAACTGACTCACACTTAATAAATTAAATGACATGTTCTTAACTAACAATACATTTCTAATCATGAAAGACTCTGAAACATGAATATCTCCTATACCTGCAACTTTTAAGCTACCGCTATTTCCAAATGAAACCGTACCTCTACTTTTGTTTTCCAATGTGGAGAATAGCATTATGTTGTCGGTCATGTGCTTGGAGCATCCACTGTCTATGAATCAAGTCGATGAACACTCCCCCTTAATTGATGCCCTCTATACACGACAAATAAACGATTTTGGAACCCAAATATTGGGTCCATTAGCTTCTAAAACATATTTTCTAGGAATCCATGCCTTAGCTATTTTCTTCTTATCAGTGATTCTAGAAACTAATGAAATAAAGCTATGTTCTTGTTGTTTAGGTCGATAACCTATTCCAGCTTTATTGTAAACAGCTTGCTGAGATTCTAGAATCATGTTTAGCGTTCGAGAGCTAGAGCTGAACTTCTCAAGGGTACACTTGAGATCATTCTCCCGTGCTCTCAAGATTCTGTTTTCATCCTTAATTTTATCAAATTCATCACTAGATTCTACCGCATGCTCCTTAAGATTTTTGAGATGTGCTAATTTAGTTTTTAAGGATTTTATTTTACATTTAGATTTATCTAGCATATCATCTAAATAGGCAATGGTTTTATAATAGTCTTCCAGTTCTGAGTTTACCTGATCATCATCCGTTGATGATGATTCCTCCTCCAAATTTGAATCTATCCCGGAGTCCTCCAGTGCCATTAGTGCAGTGTGTCATCCGACTTTGTCTTCTTCCGATGATCCGGATGATGACTCATCCCATGTTGCTCTCAATGCCTTTCATTTTCTCCTCTTTTCCTCCTTGAGACGAGGACACTCATTTCTGAAATGTCATTTCTTACTGCATTCATAACATACTATATTAGATTTATCAATTCCATTTTCGACCTTCTTACCTTTCTTTTTGCTGAACCTCCTGCTTCTCCTCATCATCTTTCTCACAAAGTTGGCCATCTCGCTGGATGAGGACTCTTCATCTCCATCTGACTCCGTGCCCGAGGATGAAGACAACTTCTTCTTCTTCTCCTTCTTTTTCTTTCCCTCCTTGCTTTGATCACCTGCAAGCAAAGTCATACCCTTCTCTTTTTGACCTTTGTTAGCCTGTTCATGCAATTCCATTTCACAAAACAATTCATCTATTTTGACAGTTGATAGATCTCTTGATACCTTAAAGGCATCCACCATGGATGACCATAAGATATTTCTGGGAAATGACTTGAGTACATATCTGATTAAATCATGATTCTCAACACTCTCTCCAATATAGTGGAGACTGTTCAATAACTCCTTGAATCTGCCATGAAGTTCATTGACAGTCTCAGTGTCCTTCATAGTGAAATTCTGGAGTTGGCTTAGGAATAAGTCTCTCTTGGCTAGACGAGAGTCTCTGGTACTCTCGTACAGCTCAAGTAGCTTATTCCACAGGTCTTGCGCACTGCTAAAAGGACCAACTTTATTAAGTTGTTCCTTTGCCAGCCCACACTATAATGTTACAGTAGCTTTAACGTTAGCTTCTACCTTGCGCTTTTGCTCATTTGTCCAAAGAGCAGACCCTAAGACCTTACCTACTTCATCTACTAGAGTAATGAAACCCTCCGTAACGGAGAACCACATTTCTATCTCAGTCATGAGATAGTACTCCATCCGACTTTTCTAGTATTGGAAATTCGTTCCATCAAAAAATGGAGGCCGATTTGTACTGTAACCCTCTTGCATAGTTAAACTCTACAGTTGTTAAATCGGGTAATTAGAACCCTTGCTCTGATACCACTTGAAAGGACCGTGTATGCAAAAAAGGGGGGGGGTACCCTTAACAAAAAGAAGACGCAGTGGAAAATTAAATCTACGAAAGTAGTTAAGAGAGAAGTCACAAAGAATACAACTTTAACTAAAGTTTGACGAATACGAAAAACCATGACAGAGCAGAATATAAAGGCCACAAAAAGAAGGAAATATGCAATCAAATTTTTACTTGGTTCACAGCTCTCTACTAGAGTTGCTAGTCCAAGGCCTACCACTAGTTTTCCCCTTTTCGAAGCTAAGCTTCGAGGGTGGAGAAACCTCTTAAAGCTTTTACAGTTTACAGAGATTTTAAGCAATAAAAGTAAGCAACAATTAACAAGCTTTTACAGATAATAAATTTACTTTCTTTGTCGTCATCAGATCAGCTCCAGCTGTGACATAAGGAAGACGAGGACGACACAGCTGTGGATGTAGTAGAGGCACAGGAAGAAGGAATCGAGCACATAGATGATGCAAGCTGAAGGCGCAGAGCAAAGATTCCTCAATTGTGGCAGAAGAAGAGAGCACTGAAATGAAGATTACTTTGTACAGTATCACGTCATTTCAGTGTAGCGAGGTTCCTGTCTTTGCGAGTGCAGAGAGAGATCAAGCCATTGTTTTCTTCTTCGCAGTTCTTGTTCATTTTTCTTATCTTTTCGTTTGCATTGTGGCATGAGCTTTATAGAACACCGCTTATCTAAAGCTTTCTCTTGACCGACCATGCGTAAGCTTGGATGTCCATTTCCTCAGCGAAATCTCTGGCCGAACATTGGAGTTTGAATTCCTGCCGTTCGAGCTTGTCCACGCGTCGAAAACAGAGATGATTTCTCGCTAAAATTGTGATTCCAATCTTCCATCAATCGAAATGCCAGTCGAGCCTTTCTTGCATCTGAGCACTATTTCTGCAGTCCAGTCGAGACATCGATCGAGCCTCCCTTGCGTCTGTGCACTCTTTCTGTAGTCCAGTCGAGGCATCGGTCAATTCTCCCTTGCGTCTATGCACTATTTCTATAGTCCAGTCGAGGCATCAGTCGAGCCTCCCTTGCGTCTGTGCACTATTTCTACAGTCTAGTCGAGGCATCGATCGAGCCTCCCTTGCGTTTGTGCATTACTTCTGCTTGCTTCAGCCTGGTATCAGTTGAGGCGTTGCCTCGACTACTACTCCTTAAGCAGCTTTTTGAGTGACATCTGTTAGCTCTGGCTATAGACTGTGATCAGTCGAGTCACTGCCTCGACTGAACTAAAGACCAGTTGAGACATTAACTTGAATGCATATAGTAAGGGAAACAGTCGAGTTGTCAGCTCATTGTTGTCCTTATGACCCGTTATTTCAGTCAACTCTAAGACTGAAATACACCTAGTAATGACTCTACCCAGAGCCCCTTTACTTGCCAAGACTTTAGCCTTTAGCCTTTCTTGGACTTTTCACCTTGCCACTTCCGCAAGGACTTTCTACCAAGGAATTTACCCTCTTGGACTTTTCACCTTGCCACTTCCGCAAGGACTTTCTGCCAAGGAATTTACCCTTCTTGGACTTTTCACCAAGGTTCCTCCCTTGGATTTCCCGTCTGCTAAGGAATTATCCAACTTGGTCTTTTCAGGATACTCCTTTTCCCCTTAGTTTACCACATACCAAAAGGTATCCTGTCAATACAGGGATTCGGCAGATTACGCCAACTGCTCTGTAAAGTAAACAAAACCACCTTGGAAGCTCTAGAGTAGTGTTAAACTGCCTTGGTGTTAGGGCAATCTCTTGCCGTAATATGGTTTTGATGGTGTGGCAAAGGGTTTAAGTTAGTTTGATATGTTGATGTGATATGTGCGTTGAAGTCGTGCAGGACTTAGTAATTCGCACATGGAGCCGTGGCGAGTTTCACATCTCATGACTCGTGCCTTGAGTCGGTGAAGGATAGCTTTGCGGAAGCCGTGCGCTTGGAGCATCCGAGGGACCGCCGGACGAGAAGCTTGGAGTGAAGCCGGAGGAAGTAGACTTCGAGGCAAGAGACGCGAAGGAGCATTGCAGAGCCGTGCGCCTAATGCTGCCGAGGGACGTGGCCGAGAACGAAGAGAACTTCGAAGGCGAGGGACTCCAAGAAATGAGAGTGAGCGATTGTAACCCAGGGAAGGGTAGCTCTTAGGTGAAACTTGGCCATCTGGCCAAGTGTCGGATGGGTTTTCCCGACACCAGTCGACTGCCATGACATGGTAGTCGATCGCCGAGTCAGTGAGTTTGGTCGTATACGATTTGGATTGGCCAGCGATCGGCGCCATCGTGGGCGGATCGATCGCCAAGACCATCGATCGGCTGCCAAAGCGCGATCGGTAGTCAATAAGGGTTCGACCACGCGAACCGTTCGTAGTGGCCAGGCGTCGACTACGGAAGCGTGATCGATCGATGAGGTCCATCATTGCCAAGAGTTCCGTTGGACTACAGCGGTCGATCCGACGTGTTCGAGGCCGTTGTAGTAAAGCGATCAGCGCCAAGGGCGGATCGGTGATGGCGGCAAACGGGAAGAAGTTAGCCCTCTCTATAAAAAGAGAGGGTGTGAGCCTTTGAGAGGCTAATGCTCATACTCCAAACAATCTTCCTAGTGCCCCACAAGCTCTAAACTCTTCTTACTTGTCTTTACTTCAATCCTATTGTAAGAAGAGTGTGCTTGATTTGTAAAGGTTACCTCCACCTAGCTTGGTGCAAAGGAGAGACCATTTAGTGGATTGGTTTAACGGAGTGATTCACCGAGGATGAATCAGGGACCGTGGATTAGCGGCGTAGCCGTGAACCACGTTATACCATCGTGTTAGCGTTTGTTTTATTGTTTGTCTTTTGCTTTGTATTTGTATATTCCGCTTGCGCTAATCCTTTGTAGACGAGCAATTTACGACGTCCAACGTACGAGGGCTATTCACCCCCCTCTAGCCGGCCATACCGATCCCCTACAAGTGGTATCAGAGCCGAGGAAAGCTTGTCGAGGACTAACCGCCACAACAAGCAACTTTCAAAATGGCCGGCTCCAACATTCATCCTCCGAAGTTTGAAGGAGAATTCGCTTGGTGGAAGAAGCGAATGGAGGTATTTTTCGAAACGGATTTTGATATAATGATTACAATGGAATCCGGTTTCGTTTTGCCTAGGGATGAAGAGGGGAAGCCAATAGAGAAGTCTAGGTGGACCAAGAGGCAAAGAGAAGAGCACCTTGCAAACTCCAAAGCCAAGCACCATCTCTACAATGTGCTCCCTCAACAAGAGATCAACTGGATCGGAGAATGTGCTAGCGCCAAAGAGATGTGGGAGAAGCTAGTAGAGCTTCATGAAGGTACCTCGGAGGCTAAGCTAGCAAGAAGAGACCTCCTCCGCTCCCAATTATCAAATATCAAGCTAGAAAAGGGAGAAAAGGTAACCTCACTACACTCTAGGTTTAAAGAAATTTTAATTGGGCTAACAAGTGTAGGTGAGAAGCTATCAAACCGGGATATGGTAATGAAGGCCATAGATGTCTTTCCCCGGTCCTCAAAATGGAGCTCCATGGTGGACTCATTTTATATCTCCAAGAACCTAGAAGTGAGCACCTTGGAGGAATTCTTTTCAACCATGGAGCTTCACGAAACTAGGCTTGAAGGAATACAAGAGGAGCCTAGAATTCAACCCTCAAGAGGAGTAGCCTTGATGGCAAACAAGGGGAAGAAGAAGATAGAAGTCCCCTCCTCCTCATCCGATGAAGCCTCCTCCTCCTCCATGGATAGCACCGAAGAAGCCTATATGGTAAGGAGGGTAAGACGAGCATTTAAGAATTTTAGATTTGATAAATCTAATGATAGGAATAGAAGACCAAGGGGGAAGGTCATATGCTACAATTGCCAAGGAGAAGGGCACATAAGGGACAATTGTCCTCTCCTAAACAAGAGCAAGGAAGAAAGGAAAAAGAAAGAAGAAAAGAAGAAGAAAAAGGGGAGCAAGAAAAAGAAGGAAGAGGAGAAGAAGACAAAGGAGAAGGGAAAGGCTAAGGCTCTCAAGGCAAGGACTTGGGATGATCCATCCTCATCCTCCTCCTCATCATCGGATGAGGAGAATGCCTTTGTCACCAATTTGGCCTTGATGGCCTTTGATGACTTGGATTGCTCTTCATCCGAAAATGAAGGATCAAGCTCAAGAGGAGAGAGCTCAAATGAAGGGGGAGCTTCTACATCATCCTCATCATCCGAAGAAGAAGAGGACATGGAAACTATGGTAACCAACCTCTCACCTAATAAAATAGTTTCTATGATTTCTAGCTTAACTAAGGACTTATTTAGAGCTAAGAAGAAGAACAAAAGCATGCTAGATCAAATTAAGGACCTAGAACAAAAATTAGAAAAAGCATGCTTAAATGAAAATGAAAATATTTCTTCTAGCTTAGATGATGCATGCTCACATGATTATATGCCTTTAAATGTTAATGATGCATGCATAAATGAAAATAGGGCATTAAGGGAAAAGGTAGATTATTTAACCAAAGCCCTAGAGAAATTCACTATTGGCTCCAACACATTGAACATGATCTTAGGGAGCCAAAGAGCTAGTTTCAACAAGAAAGGCCTAGGCTACAAGGAAAAGAAAAATGAAAAGGCCTACAAATGCCTAATAGCTAGGGGACAAGATAAAAAGAAAGCAATAGCTAGAAAATGGATCCCCAAGGAGTATTTAGTGAACCCAATAGGAAAGAATTTATTTTGGGTTCCAAAATCCATCCTTAAGGGTTAGGATAACCCTAGGGTAGTCAACCATATGAACTTGACCTATATCATATTTTGGTTGACTTAGGATGATGGGACAACATTTTTTAGATAGTGTTGGGTGATGATAACGTGCCCATAAATAGGTAATAATGCTTAAATCATGATGATTGATGTAATTCCTATGTATGTTTTAAATCATGATTTATGATTTTGATTTTTGGCATGTTATCATGAGAAATAGGGTTAAATCATGCTTTAGGTGATAATTTGTTTATTATCATCGTATAATACCTAATGCATGACTATAATTTGATGAAAACATGTATTTCATGATCATAATGTAGAATTCATTCATATATGTCATTATGATCATGTAGGATGTTAGGTTGATACTTAACCATGATAGAATTGCATGAATATATGGGTTAAGTATATACAAATACCCCCTAGGATACATCTCACACTCACTATAGGCTAACTTGATTGCAAACTTAGCATGAGTGAGATATTAGGATGATACAAATGTCCACTAATGCCTATGGCATTTAGATGGTCATTTAAAGTATCAAAATAGCAATAATAGACCAATCATGGGGAAGGCTTATGTTTAATTCATAGACATATTGCCCAAAGATCATGGTTGGATATTTCATATGTTTTCAAAACAATTTATTATCTTAAAATACATGTATTCATGTTTTGAAACAATTGGATGCAAAACTAGGTAGCTAACTTGATACTAGAATGATCAAAAACCTAGTGGTTTTTAGAGTTTTTGGATTTTTGGCAAAAACAAGAAAATATAATGAGTTTTCATGAAAAACTATTTTTCCTTGATAGATATACTTAATAGAAATATGTTCCCCAAATTTCATGATTTTTAGAATTTTTTGGAATTTATAATGCATTTCTGAAATTCGTCCAGAAAATCAAAAATTCGGATTCCTTTGTGCCGGTCATTGCCATCGATAGCGATCATTGGTGACCTGTAAATCAGAACATTGAAGGCCGAATTCAGTTTATAAACCTACAACAAGTGGTATAAATATACTTGATGCCATCAACAAGTGGTACCCAATTTTTAAATCAACTTGTCATATTTTCCCTCCATTATACTTGATGCCATGAGCTTATAACTTAGTGTTAATCTTTTTGATGGTGTCAAAGGGGGAAAAATAAGTATGTTTAAGTTAATCACTTTAGGGGGAGAAATATATTGTAGGGGGAGAAATATATGATAGGGGGAGAAAATTTGCATAGAGAGTTTCATGGATTAAGGGGGAATTGCATGTTGTTATATCATGTTTATCTTTACATGCTTTCTTACCTTAGAATTTATATCAAATGTTTTTACCTAACTTAAACGGATTGCCACACATCAAAAAGGGGGAGATTGTTAGGGCAATCTCTTGCCGTAATATGGTTTTGATGGTGTGGCAAAGGGTTTAAGTTAGTTTGATATGTTGATGTGATATGTGCGTTGAAGTCGTGCAGGACTTAGTAATTCGCACATGGAGTCGTGGCGAGTTTCACATCTCATGACTCGTGCCTTGAGTCGGTGAAGGATAGCTTTGCGGAAGCCGTGCGCTTGGAGCATCCGAGGGACCGCCGGACGAGAAGCTTGGAGTGAAGCCGGAGGAAGTAGGCTTCGAGGCAAGAGACGCGAAGGAGCATTGCAGAGCCGTGCGCCTGATGCTGCCGAGGGACGTGGCCGAGAACGAAGAGAACTTCGAAGGCGAGGGACTCCAAGAAATGAGAGTGAGCGATTGTAACCCAGGGAAGGGTAGCTCTTAGGTGAAACTTGGCCATCTGGCCAAGTGTCGGATGGGTTTTCCCGACACCAGTCGACTGCCATGACATGGCAGTCGACTGCTCTGAGTCGAGTGAGTTCGACTGGTATACGATCGATCGGATTCGAGCCAGCAATGATCGCCATACGTGGCAAGGCCGATCAAGATTATCGATCCGAAGGCGGCGATCGGTAGTCAATAAGGGTTCGGCCAACCGCTCGTGAGCCGATCGGGCGATTGACGAGAGGAGCGTGATCGATGAGGTCCATCAGTCGACTGCCAAGAGTTCCGTTGGACTACAACGGTCGGGATCCGACGTGTTCGGAGGCCGTTGTAGTGACGACAGTCGACTGCCAAGGGCGGCAGTCGACTGATGGCGGCAAACGGGAAGAAGTTAGCCCTCTCTATAAAAAGAGAGGGTGTGAGCCTTTGAGAGGCTAATGCTCATACTCCAAACAATCTTCCTAGTGCCCCACAAGCTCTAAACTCTTCTTACTTGTCTTTACTTCAATCCTATTATAAGAAGAGTGTGCTTGATTTGTAAAGGTTACCTCCACCTAGCTTGGTGCAAAGGAGAGACCATTTAGTGGATTGGTTTAACGGAGTGATTCACCGAGGACGAATCAGGGACCGTGGATTAGCGGCGTAGCCGTGAACCACGTTATACCATCGTGTTAGCGTTTGTTTTATTGTTTGTCTTTTGCTTTGTATTTGTATATTCCGCTTGCGCTAATCCTTTGTAGACGAGCAATTTACGACGTCCAATGTACGAGGGCTATTCACCCCCCTCTAGCCGGCCATACCGATCCCCTACACTTGGAACCAAACTACTCTGGAATCTCTAGAGTAGTGTTAAACTGCCCTGGAGCCAAGTATGAGCCAGCCAAACTACTCTGGCACGCTACCAAACTGCCCTGGGCTAAACATAACTGCCCTGGAAATTCTGTAGCAATGTCAAACTACCCTGTAATGAGGCATATTACTCTGGCACGATACCAAACCGCCCTGGCCTGACAATCAAACTGCCCTGGCAATCAAGCTGCCTTGGCAAACTGCCCTGGCAATCAAACTGCCCTAGCAAACTGCCCTAACAATCAAACTACCCTGGCGAACTGCCCTGGCAACTCACCGAACACTGCCCTGACAATTTGAAACCCCGATCCCAAGACTTCGTACTTGCCAAAACTTGGTTTATTGCAACGTTTGTCAAACACCAAAACATATGTTGGAGTATCAACTCCAACAATATTCTAATTATTCTTGATTATGCAATGTGACTTTTTATTCCTAGTCTTCACATGACTTAGTACGTTTATGATATGATCATCATATTTTTTTTAAATCCTTTTTATTCTAATGTTTCACTCTCCTCCCAAGTAAATACCCGCTGCAATGAAAAATATTAATTGCTTATATTAACTTTAATTAATTATATATATAAACTAATTGGAATAACTTACCTTGAACTTATTCCACCATAAATTTTTTGTTTCTTTCAGAGTGCTTGTATAAGTCATCAAAGCTTTATCCCAATGGTTGTTCACTATTCTATTAACCTCATAAATAACATGTATAAAATTTATAAATCTATCATAAAATAAAAACAAACAATGTTAAATAATTAAGAAAAATGAATATCTTTTTAAAAACATATATAATTTAAAAATTGAGTAATTATGAATCTCTATGAGGAGATATCAACTCTCAGATATCTTCCCTCTCAACAAGTGATTGTTGTATTGAAGACACTGAGGAAAATACATTAGCAGACATATGCTGAGAATTGAAAGATCATGCAACCGGAGAAGGGGTCGAAGGTACATTGTCTGCAAGGGAATCAGAATGAACAAGCATTGAAGCAGGTGAAGAGTGTGATCTTCCATCAGTATTTTGTCTATGATTGCCACGTCAAAATTATCGATCACAATTATTAAAATAATAAAGTAAAAAAAATTGCATCTTCATCGGATGTATAATGAAGAATATAAAAAACTTACCATATTTAATTTGAAGTACTAATTGGTTGAAATAATCTACCAATACGTCAAAATTTTTCTCTAATAATAACTTATAGGAAAAAGACAATTCATTAATATATCAAATATATGAAATTAAGAATAATATAGTAAATAGAAAACTATTTGACAAAGAATAAAAGTTACCCATAATAAAAAAATCGAAGTTTTTATTTTCATTTTCATCCTCATTATCTATCTCTTTAATATCCACATCCTCATGCTCCTCCACATCCTCTTCATCTTCATTAATTTTACTTGCATCAATTACGTCTATGTGTAACGATCGGGCCCCTGTTGGCGGAATTCGGTGACCCCTATTGGTCAACGACCATCGCCCCTGTTGGCGGAATTCGGTGACCCCTATTGGTCAACGACCGTCGCCCCTGTTGGCCCGTCGTTACTCACCTGGACTTCCCACCCCTGGAAGTGGGTTTTTGCCTTCCCCAGGATTCGAACTCTAGACCTCCAGGCTAAGTACTAAAGATAAACTTTCGAGGTCTAGAGAATCTGGGAAGGCAAAAACCACTTCCAGGTGGAAGTCCAGTGAGTATCGACGGCCAACAGCAGGCGACGATTGCTGACCAATCGGCCACCGCCAACAGGGGCGACGGTCGTTGACCAATAGGGGTCACCGAATTCCGCCAACAGGGGCCCGGTCGTTACAATAAAAAGGCGCCTTTTTATTGTAACGACCTGGCCCCTATTGGCGGA